>CM077097.1:69869592-70360544 GCA_039513925.1 Platanthera zijinensis | reverse complement strand
GAATAAACCAGGACAACATCAATAAAAACGACCACGAAAATGGTCCAGAAAATCTTTGAACACTCTATTCATTATGTCCATGAAGGCAGCTGGTGCATTCGTCAATCCAAAGGACATTACCAAGAACTCAAAATGTCCATGCCGAGAATGAAAAGCAGTCAACGGAACATCCGTCTCACGATTTCCTCAACTGATGGTAGCCTGAACGAAGGTCAATCTTCGAAAACACCATATTACCATGCAACTGATCAAACAAATAATCTATTCGCGGCAAGGGATACCTGTTCTTGATGGTTACCTTATTCAATTCCCTATAATCAATGTACAACCTCATAGATCCATCTTTATTCTTCACAAACAACACGGGAGCACCCCAAGGCGAAGAACTTGGTCTAATGAATCCACATTGCAACAACTCATACTACTGGGTAAGCAACTCTTCCAACTCACGCGGTGCCATCTGGTACAGTTCCATAGCAATAGGGTGAGTACCCGACTCCAAATCAATAATAAACTCCACATCCCTCTCAGGCGTAAGACCATGAAGACTAACTAGGAAACATCAGGAAACTCATGCACCACAGGAACATCCTCCTCGACACGCGGAAAACTACCAACGGTTTACAAAACAAAAACCAAGCAAGCAAAACAACCCGAATCTAAAATTTTCCGAGCACATACTGCATAAATGATCGGGAATCCTGGTGCAGAAAACCATACACACTCCTGGGGTGTCCGTTGTCCATCATAAAGTCCAAATGCTTAACCTTGTATTGGATAACCACACAATATCTGGACAACCAGTCCATGCCCAAGATCACATCGAAGTCCTCAAGGTCTAACACCTTCAAATTAGCAAAAGCTAGGAAATCACCTAAAAGGATCGAACAACTCTGGATACCCTGGTCTGACAGCGCCGAATCACAGGAAGGAAACTTAACGCGAAACAAATCGCCAACTAGATTGAGAGTCAGAAAATGACACTCTACAAAAGTCCTAGCCACGAACGAGTGGGTAGCACCAGAATTGAAATGAACGCGTGCCCAACAGTTTTTCACCTTAAATTTACCTATAAAATCGCATACGTAACAAGACAAACAAACATCAAAACTAAAGCTAAAAGCTAGAAACTAGATTAAAATCTAACCTAAGATCACTTGGGCGGAAGTCTATGCTTCTTCCAAAGTCACCACATTTAACTTGCCATTCCCTTTAACAAAATATTGCGGCGGTGACAAGGCTTGGAGTGGAACTGGCTGTAGCGAGGGCTGAGACCGTGGGTACTCTGACTTAAAATGCCCTTTCTGTCCACACTGGAAGCAGACTTTATCCTTACCCCAACAATGGGCATCATTGTATCCTTTCCGTTTGCACGAAGCACAAACCAGATCTCCTTTGGGATCGATTTGAATTGCATGCACTTGCTGCTGATTTTGAGCTCCCAACCTCTTGAAACACTTTTCAAACGGATGGCCCGACCGACCACAGAAACTACGTACCTACTTGTTTCTTTTCTTTGAAGCGAGACCAGACTCCCGAGATTTCTTACCATCATCGGACTTCCTCTTGTCCTTCCTCATTTTCATGCCTCGATTCTTGGCATTATTGATAACTTTGACTTATAAGAGCAGCTTCCACTTCCTCAGCATAGTTCTCAGATCCATAAGCGTTAGCTTGTGCTGCATGTCACTCCTAAGACCAACAAAAAATCGCTTGACTCTGCTAGCTTCAGAGGCTACTAAATCTAGGGAAAACCAGCTCAACTTACTGAACTCTACCTCATACTCACTGACCGTGAGTTATCTTGGTTTCAGATACAGTAAGTTGTTCATCAAACGGTCTTGCTCGACCGACGGTAGAAACTTCCTAAACTCCTTAAACGATCCCCAAGAACATCCATCAGTGAGGTTTTCTCTTTCTCTTAACCACCAGATCTTTGCAAACCCTTAAGCTGGTAAGCGGCGACCATCACTCTCTGGTCTGCGAAAATTCATGAATATGAGAATATCTCCTCGATCGTGATAATCCAATCTTCCAATGGCATAAAGTCAGCTCTACCGTCATAGGTAGGAGGTCATAATCGTTGGAAATGCAAAATGGAATTCATCTCTAGTGGCAGCAAAACGGGAGGCACCAAAGGAGTAGGAGGAATAGGAACGACTTGACCTACATCAGGGTCCTGCACTCTAGGTTGTTGTCCTGAAATGATTGACAACAACACCTGAATCTGCGATTGCATCTCAACCATCTGCCTAGACAGAGCCTCATTACTCTGCCGCAGCCCTTCAATCACAGCTTCACTCTGCTCACCTGACGACTCACCCTCAGACTAAGAATTCGACCTTGTCGCAACACGCTTAGGTGGCATCTTAATAAATATAACGAACAATCAATCAAAACCTAGCTTAACTGTTAGAACTACACAACTTAGTTCAGACCATATATGTTTAAAACTTGCTTATGCTACTAACTTGCTCTGAGATTTTCATTTATGATATCATGCTTAAACTTAGGATGATATATCTTCATCCTATTGACTCATGTGCATAAACTTATGGTTGCATGAATTCCAATTCTTTTTGGTTTAAATCCATATGTATACATATGTCATCATGTAGATCTTAGCTTGGCACGTGTGCTAATGCTATATTATGTCGTGCATGTTATGCTATGCAATCTAATAAAGTCCTTAATGCATGTTATGAGCAGCGTACATATGAAATATTATGCATCCCATACTACATAATATCGCTTGTAATGAAAAGAAAAATCTAATGTGCATTCATGTGATGATTGTTATGCATCCCATACTATATAACCGTCAAATGTTGCTTCCTATGAGGATCCATATACAAACACATATTTTGCATCCCATACTACATACTATGCCCCATATATTTCTTATCATGCTTATGAGTGTAGTGTTCATGCTTCGGCCAAGACGTACTGATGACACATCAGTGTGTGCATGAAATGGAACAAGACCGCTAAAATTAAAGCTCTGATACCAACTGTCACAACGCACATTTTCTCCACATTAAAACGATATATCAGAGTAAGAGAAAACACGTGTCATGATGCCATGTCGTGCAGGGGATAACTGTAGGTGCTCAGAAGGACTCGAACCTAACACTTTATATCAAATCCTCCAGTTTATTATGAAGAAAACTATAATTTAAGTTAAGTTTTGATGGTCGTATCCCTCGAATCAGTGGATCAACTAGTCCATAAGTGAGAACATGAATATACACTGCGGAAAATACTTTTCTTAGTTCAATTATTATCTTACATGAGCAGAAGCATCCCAAAAAGGGCAACTCATGATATACATACTTCTATATTTATTATAAGTACGAAAAGAGCTTTTACGTTCATTAAAAGATATTGTTATTTGATTTAAAATATGCCATGAGAATGATATTAGTATAATTATATTGTTTATAACTTGAAAATAACTACATGTAATCCTAACAAAAAAACTTCCTAGAGAGCAAGTAAACCACAATTCATTTAGAAGAGACTAGGCAGATAGCGAGTAACCTAACAATATAAAAGCTCCAATGAGCATCAACAACTTGATACGAACCCACCAAAAAGCAAGTATGTCTGAACTAATCAACAAAACAACAAATACTTTATAAGTGAGGGGAAAGGACGACTACAATAAACTGCTAGAACACCAGCAACCGCCAACCCTAGCGCTCAACAGGGCTACTGCTCCAAAACGTGAGGGCATTCAAAAGAAAAGAATACCTCAGCAAGAATATACAAGTGACAAATAAAGATCAATTTCAAATGAAAACAAAGTAGTCACAGGGTTACCAACCCAAACAGGAATAACTGAAATGAAAACATCAACACTCAACCACAAGGTAATAAGTAAGAAAAAAACTCACAAGGGTTAGACATCCCAAGCTGCACCAAGTGCGATAAAAATCTATGTTTTATAAACCATTTATATAAGTATGAGTATATATACACAAGAGTGGCAAGCTCATCATAGAATAAGCATAAACACAGACAAAATCCGGCACCTACAGTTGTGGGAACCTACCCAACACACCAATAGTAAAACTTCACAAGGGCCCATGGGGGAGGTGGTCTGATAAATCGACACACCCAAAACTTGGGAATAGCCGACACCTGAGGTGGTGGTGTTGGGGTTTCTCGATGAGGGTTGGTACAACACTTTGTGCACGCAGCGGAAAGAAAAAGTACGGAACACGCCCAAGAGAACTGGATCTGGCCATGATTGTTGTATCAAGAAGTAAACAAAATAACTAGGGCAAAATACCTTAGTGGCGTTGAGTCACAACTCAACAAAGATGCTCCAAGTATTGAGTGATGTCGGTGGCGAGTTGTACGTGGAATAATATCCACGTCTCTGCAGAAATCCACACGAGCTGGAGAACTCCCGAGCTTCGTCGCACTAAGGGTCAGGTAGAAGATCGGCCGCACCCTCCGCACTTCCCACGGACTGCTAGGTCCGCGCCAGGAAGTGCAGCACCAGCGACTGTCGCCGGAGAGGAGGAGGTCTGCGGAACGATTGCGGCGGCGGAACTCTTCCGTCCGGCGGGATTCGGGAATCGGCGGAGCGAACGAGCGGCGGAACGATTCCGTCGGCTTCGATTCGGTCAAAGGAGAAAAACCCGATTCCACTCAATTTCCCAAAACCCTAAGAGTCTATTTATACCCAAAGCATAAATAAACCTAGATAAATCGCTATCCGCAGACCACACAGCACATTAGGGTTTCAGAATCGGCGAGAATTAAATCCAGATTCGGCGAGAATGACCTGACCGAATCGTCGAGAATCGAGGCCTTAGTCGGTGAGTCATACTCGACGACTTTACCGTAGTCGTCGAGACAATCTTGAAGACTCTTGACTTGGTCGTAGTCTTTGAGACATTCTCGACGACTTTGACTTGGTCGTCGAGACATTCTCGACGACTTTGACTTAGTCGTAGTCGTTGAGACATTCTCGACGACTTTGACTTGGTCGTAGTCGTTGAGACATTCTCGACGACTTTGACTTGGTCGCAGTCGTCGAGACATTCTCGACGACTCATTCTCGATGATTTTCGACGAACCACCTTGGCAACATTTGCCAGACCCCATATCTATGGTGATTGGTAACCTTTACCAATACGGTCAATCTTCCAACTCCTCCATAGCTCTTATGTGCGACCCTGCAGGCTCATATTGCGTTGGCAGTGAGATTACATGTTTGACAACTTCTAGATCACCATGGTAACACCAACAGTCTCCCACTTGATCTTGGAAGTATCAAACCATAAACCTCACAAACAATGAGCGGCATCTAGCAATGCATCATTGCTCCCCAAGCAATAAGAGTTTATAACTCATAAGCCTTCATGAACAATGTATCAGCGTTGTCTTTGTCCCTTTGTCCCTTACATCCGGAAAGAACTAGAGGCATGGACCGTGTCACCCTCATAATAGCTCAATCCAAGTTTCCTGATCTAGAACGGACATCCAGAGAATGGTGAGGCCAATATCACATATTGACTCCACCAAGCATGGCCATGCATTTCTCAGTCCAGTTCCATCAAGGGGCCCATGGATGCAACTCCTGTCATATAGGAGGACAAATTCCATATCTGCTCACACACAAACATCCAAATGATTCGTAACGTGCCCAACAACCACCCTTATCATCAACCTTTCTCAAGGAAGACTTTAGATGGCATCAAAGCATGCTCTTCCTCACTTGATGAATACTGTGACTTCAGGTCAAAGGACCACAACACCATTGTCAATAGAGACCTACTTGTGATACGATTAGATAACAATCCACAAAGTAGTCTCTGGTTGGGTCTGTCCAGTACGACTTGTTCACTAACAAGTACCCACGTGATGACTTGATATCACAATATCATGACCTGTGAGAACTGGTCATCAGTCAACGCACGTGCTAGTCTTCATGTATCATCATTACCCTTAGATCCTATGATGATACCTCGACCAGGGACTTTTAAGAATGAAGCTTCAAATGAATCATAGGCTCTCACATTCAAGTCACGCACTTGATGTCCTATGGAAGCGAACATTCTAAGGGTATTCATTATGTTAACATTTAACTATCATATAGAAAAACCATAATAACGGAATATGCCATTAATTGTAAAAAGAAAATCTAGGTACACAATTCATCATATGAATAAACAATAAATAGCCAACAGAATATATCTTTACATGCAACCCACAAGGCTCCCACTAGACTTGATCATTCAGGTATCGTATACCCATTGATCTAGTATGACCATCATGCTTTCTCTGCGCGAGAGGCTTTGTCAGTGGATCTGCAATATTCTCCTCAGTCGGCACTCTGCAAATGTTCACATCTCCTCGTTCGACAATCTCACGAATAAGATGGAACCGCCGAAGTATGTGCTTGGAGCGCTGATGGGAACTAGGTTCCTTAGATTGTGCAATTGCACCATTGTTATCACAGTAGAGAACTACGGGACCAACAATGCTAGGAACTACATCAAGCTCGCCGATGAATTTCCTAATCCATACAGCCTCCTTCGCTGCATTAGCTGCAGCGATATACTCGGCTTCCGTTGTAGAATCAGCAACTGTCTCTTGCTTGGAACTCTTCCAGCTCACAGCTCCTCCATTCAGGCAAAACACAACCTGACTGAGACTTTGAATCGTCCCTATCAGTTTGGAAGCTAGCATCCGTGTAACCACTTACAACGAGCTCTTCCTCTCCACCATACACCAAGAACACATCCTTAGTCCTTCTCAAGTACTTCAGGATATTCTTGACTGCAATCCAGTGACACTCACCAGGGTCTGACTGATACCTGCTAGTCATGCTTAAAGCAAAGGAGACATCGGGTCGAGTACATAACATTGCATACATGATTGATCCAATTGCCGAAGCATATGGAATCAACTTCATGCGGTCCTTATCTTCACAAGATTTTGGACACTGGTCCTTAGAGAGATTCACACCATGAGATATGGGCAAAAATCCTTTCTTGGACTCAAGCATGTTGAACCGCTTCAACACCTTATCGATGTATGTACTCTGGGTCAAACCCAGCAACTTCTTCGATCTATCTCTATAGATCTTAATACCAAGTATATAAGTCGCTTCACCCAAGTCCTTCATAGAAAAGCAGTTCCCTAGGTTGTTCTTAACAACTTTCAGGGTAGGAATGTCATTCCCAATCAACAGTATGTCATCTACATACAGTATCAGGAAGACAACAATGCTCCCACTGATTTGCTTATAAACACAAGGCTCATCTTCATTCTTGATGAAACCAAACTCTTTGATTTTCTCATCAAAACGAAGATTCCAACTTCGAGAGGCCTGTTTCAGTCCATATATGGACCTATTCAGCTTGCAAATCTTAGTGGCTTCATTTGGGGATACAAAACCCTCGGGTTGTGTCATGTACACTTCCTCAAGGAGGTTTCCATTAAGGAAAGCTGTTTTGACATCCATCTGCCAGATCTCGTAGTCATAATACGCAGCAATAGCAAGCAATATCCTTATGGACTTTACCATGGCAACAGGGGAAAAGGTTTCATCATAGTCAATACCATGAATTTGTCTAAAACCCTTAGCCACCAGTCGCCCTTTGAATGTCTGTACATTCCAATCCATGTCGGTCTTCTTCTTGAAGACCCATTTGCACCCTATGGGTCGTACCCCTTCAGGTGGTTCCACCAAGTTCCAAACTTGGTTTACATACATGGAGTCCATTTCGGATTTCATAGCCTCAAGCCATTTGTCGGAGTCCGGTCCATTCATAGCCTCTTGGTAGGTTGCTGGTTCATCATCATGATCCATTAGCAACACATTACCTATTTGAGACACGAGAAATCCATATCTCTCAGGCTCAAATCTTGGTCTACCAGATCTACGCAGGACATGTGTTTCTTGAGTAGGTTCTCTAGCTACAACACCTTGTAGTCCTAATTCAGAATCCAATTCTGGTTCATTCACTATTTGTGGTTCTTGAACTTCTTCAAGTTCTACCTTTTCAGTCTTTCTTGATAAGAACTCTTTCTCCAAGAAGACACCGGTCCTTGCGACAAACACCTTGCCCTCGGATGGTAGGTAAAAGTAATATCCTTTCGTTTCCTTAGGATATCCCACCAGATAACATTTATCTGATTTGGGTTCCAGCTTGTCAGGCATTTGACGTCGCACGTATGCCTCACAGCCCCAAATTTTAATAAACGACATACTAGGACGTTTCCCAGTCCATATCTCATATGGTGTCTTCAGAACCGTTTTTTTGGAGCGCGATTCAGTGTCATAGCAGCAGTCTCTAAAGCAAAACCCCAAAAGGAAACAGGCAAGTCTGCATGACTCATCATCGAATGTACCATGTCTAACAGAGTACGATTTCTCCTCTCAGACACACCATTGTGCTGTGGTGTTCTAGGTGGAGTGAGCTGTGATATAATACCACACTCTTTCAGATGATCACGGAACTCGTGACTCAGGTATTCACCACCTCGATCAGATCGGAGTGCTTTAACCCTTTTGCCCAACTGGTTTTCTACTTCATTCTTAAACTCTTTGAATTTTTCAAAGGTCTCGGATTTGCACTTCATAAGATACACATATCCGTATCTACTGAAATCATCAGTAAATGTAACGAAGTAGAAATACCCACCTCTAGCCATGGAACTCATGGGTCCGCATACATCACTATGTACAACACTCAAGAGATCCTCAGCCCTCTCAGTATAACCAGTGAAAGGAGTTTTTGTCATTTTGCCTAACAAACAAGATTCGCATCGCTCAAATGATTCATAATCAAATGAGTCCAAAAGTCCATCCTTATGGAGCTTGGATATGCGTTTCTCGTTTATATGGCCCAAATGACAATGCCAGAGATACGTAGGGTTTGAGTCATTCGTTCTTAGTCTTTTATTATTTTCTACATTATAGATCATATGGTCTAAGTTCAAAACATAAAGACCATTAAACAGTTGGGCTACAACATAACAAACATCATTCTTAAATATGGAACAACAGTTGTTCTTAATTATAAAAGAAAATCCAATCATGTCCAGACATGAAATAGATAAATGTTTCTAGTTATGGCCGGAACAAAATAACAATTATCTAGTTCTATTACAAGCCCACTGGGCAAAGAAAGACGGTAAACCCCTACGGCTACAGCAGCAACTCTTGCTCCATTGCCGACACGCAGGTCCACCTCCCCTTTACTCAGCAATCTTCTCCTTTCCAGTTCCTGCACATTTGTACAAATGTGAGAACCACATCCGGTATCCAATACCAAGATGAAGGAGCAGAAAGGTTTATCTCTATAACATAAATATCTGAAGCGGAAGTCATACCTCCCTTCATTTTCTGCAGACCCTCAATATAAGAAGGACAGTTCCTCCTCCAATGACCAGCCTTGCCACAGTGGTGGCATTTCCCTTCCTTCACCGTGTTTTTTTTCTTCTTCTTCTCAGTGCAGAAGACTTGGGCTCAAGATGTGACTTAGGTCCCACCTTCGTCTTCTTAAAGCCTTGGCCTTGCCCTTGCCCTTATGCACCATCAGTATGGGGCTGGTAGGCTTGGCCTTCTTCATATTGATTTCGGCAGTTCTCAACATGCCTAGGAGTTCGGGCAGTGTCTTGTCTATTTCATTCATGTTATAGTTCAAGACAAACTGCTCGTAGCTGTCCGGCAACGATTGTAGGATCAGATCTGTGGCCAACTCTTGACCCAAAGGAAAACCCAGTCTTTCAAGGTTCTCTATATACCCAATCATCTTGAGTACGTGAGTCCCTACTGAGTCTCGAACTCCCATCTTGCACTGAAACAACGCTTTCGTGACGTCGAACCTCTCTTGACGAGCCTGCCCTTGAAACATTTTCTTGAGATGCTCGTCAATCTCCTTGCACCCCATGTTCTCATGTTGCCTTTGGAGCTCAGAGTTCATGGTGGCAAGCATGAGGCATTCGATGTCTAAAGCATCATCGGTATACTTCTTGTAAGCATCCTTATCAGTACGGGAAGAATTCCCGGTCGGCACCTCGGGGGATTCCTCTTCCAAGACATAGAGCTTTCGCTCTTGCCTGAGAACAATTCTCAAGCTCCTGTACCAGTCCATGTAGTTAGTCCCATTGAGCTTATCCTTCTCAAGGATGGCTCTCAGAGACAAAGTGGAGTGTGAACCACTTGCCATGGAATTCTACAAGAATTCATGCAGAATAAAATCAGTACCAAAGTTTCAAATACAATTTATTTTAATTTGGACTCTAATTAAAACTCCCACTATTTTATTCGAACTAATAGCCCTCACTATCAATTCGGAGAGTTCATGCGAGCTACTCTTTTAGTGGACAAGATCCGTATTTCACCAACACAATGAGTCAGCTTTGGCTTTCCTCTCACGATGTAGTTATTTAGGTAGGCAACGCTTGCCAATTGCATCCTCATGCAATTCTTGTATGGTTGGTGAATAACTCTTTATTCGCATCCATCATATGGTGCATGCCAACCCTATGCCTCTAGGCGCTCAACCTTTGAGGTCACCTAGTTAAGTGGGGCCCGATGTCGACAGTGGGATATCACAATTATCCGCTCGCACCCTTACCAAGATAGATTAATGCACCTTGCTTTGGCAAGCCCACACTCCATCGATCGAGGCAGGAAGAGTGTCATCCATCGGAAGGCATCCGAACACTTAATGTTTGATGAAGGGATTTAATTTTGATAGTATGTTAACAATTAACCATGATCAACATT
Organism: Platanthera zijinensis; assembly: GCA_039513925.1. NCBI lineage: Eukaryota > Viridiplantae > Streptophyta > Magnoliopsida > Asparagales > Orchidaceae > Platanthera > Platanthera zijinensis. Next base: position 70,349,785 of record CM077097.1, on the reverse strand, counting down.
TGATCAATGTGCACATCTAAATAAAATAAAACATTTCTAGAATCCTCATGCATCCCTTATGTGCACAACAAGACACTATCAACATTTGATAGAGCAAAAGGCTAAATCTGAACATATGGACATTTCCAAATATTCAGGTTTACATGCATTGGACAAAGGGGAAAGGCAACTCAACTTAAAGCAGTAGACAAGCTCATCTCTCTTAGTTGGATTCAAAATCCAAAACAAAATTCGAGGGATGGTTACTGCTAAGGAGACAACAACTTCTACAATTAGAAATTGCTACGAAATCCCAGACGTTCCTGGCGGGGTTCCAAGGGGCAGCGCCCCTGGCGGTGGTCCCGCTGACCGATCAGCGGGCGGGGTCAAGGGGCAGAGCCCCTGCGGGGTGCGGGGCAGCGCCCCGACCAAATTTTGCAAAATCACCACCGATTTCCCTTGGAAAATCATCAACAATTGATGTTCCAGGAATAAATCTAGACATTTAGAACACTTCTAAATCCCTAGGTTTACACGTGTTGGAATTCCCTAACTTCTAATACAACAATCATGGCCGCAACCTCCCTCTGATACCACTGTTGGGGTTTCTCGATGAGGGTTGGTACAACACTTTGTGCACGCAGCGGAAAAGAAAAGTACGAGAACAGCCCAAGAGAACTGGATCTGGCCATGATTGTTGTATCAAGAAGTAAACAAAATAACTAGGGCAAAATACCTTAGTGGCGTTGAGTCACAACTCAACGAAGATGCTCCAAGTATTGAGTGATGTCGGTGGCGAGTTGTACGTGGAATAATATCCACGTCTCTGCAGAAATCCACACGAGCTGGAGAACTCCCGAGCTTCGTCGCACGAAGGGTCAGGTAGAAGATCGGCCGCACCTCCGCACTTCCCACGGACTGCTAGGTCCGCGCCAGGAAGTGCAGCACCAGCGACTGTCGCCGGAGAGGAGGAGGTCTGCGGAACGATTGCGGCGGCGGAACTCTTCCGTCCGGCGGGATTCGGGAATCGGCGGAGCGAACGAGCGGCGGAACGATTCCGTCGGCTTCGATTCGGTCAAAGGAGAAAAACCCGATTCCACTCAATTTCCCAAAACCCTAAGAGTCTATTTATACCCAAAGCATAAATAAACCTAGACAAATCGCTATCCGCAGACCACACAGCACATTAGGGTTTCAGAATCGGCGAGAATTAAATCCAGATTCGGCGAGAATGACCTGACCGAATCGTCGAGAATCGAGGCCTTAGTTGGTGAGTCATACTCGACGACTTTGCCGTAGTCGTCGAGACAATCTCGACGACTCTTGACTTGGTCGTAGTCGTTGAGACATTCTCGACGACTTTGACTTGGTCGTCGAGACATTCTCGACGACTTTGACTTAGTCGTAGTCGTTGAGACATTCTCGACGACTTTGACTTGGTCGTAGTCGTTGAGACATTCTCGACGACTTTGACTTGGTCGCAGTCGTCGAGACATTCTCGACGACTCATTCTCGATGATTTTCGACGAACCACCTTGGCAACATTTGCCAGACCCCATATCTATGGTGATTGGTAACCTTTACCAATACGGTCAATCTTCCAACTCCTCCATAGCTCTTATGTGCGACCCTGCAGGCTCATATTGCGTTGGCAGTGAGATTACATGTTTGACAACAACTTCTAGATCACCATGGTAACTCCAACAGGTGGGAACCTACCCTTCCACTCCCAGCCACAAACCCACACAGGGTAAACCCACCAGGGTAAAGATTCATAAGTTGGCCTTAAGTTGGTGGTCCTTTATCCATTGCCAACCATGGGCCACACAAAACATCCATAAAACACTCATAAATCCAACCAAAACACAAAATGATTACTCCAATGGAAAAGAGGGAAAAATTCCGAAAATCAACCTAAGGCCAAACTCGACTAATTCGACTCAATTCGACAAGAAAAGTTTAAGTCCACACTGATTCGTCGAGTATACCTGATGAATGCTGTAGACACTCGACGAATTGAAAAAAAACACCAAGTCCACGGGAAATTCATCGAGTATACTCGATGAATTTGGAGTTCACTCAACGCACTCAACGCCAAGGAAGTTTTACTCAATGCCTGGACTTAACACCACGAACTTTACTTCACTCGATGCCTAGCTGAGTTCACTCGATGCCTAGCTGAGTTCACTCGACACACTCGATGCAAAAGACACTTATACTCAAAGCAATCGATGCCATACAGTTTCCCTTGACACACTTGACGACAAATAGTCTTAACTCGACGAAAAAGACTTAGACTCATAGGTCACTTGTCACTCTTGGCGCCAAAACAAAATTCAGTCAACGCCAAGGCTGATACTTGACGAACACGACGCCTAAACTCAATGAATGCAAATTCACTCAACGTCAAGACTGATACTCGACGAACTTGATGCCTAAACTCAATGAATGCAAAATCACTCGACACCAAGGCTGATACTCGACGAATTTATCGAGAATAATCGACGAATATGACTTAACCCCAAAACACATATTTGACGAATTTCACTCAGTCTGACCCCACCATATATGACGAATTAAACTTAGGTTGACTCCCCTATAATCGACGGATTTTCTCTAACCGGACTCATCCCTTATCCAGCGAAATTTACTTGGCCGGAAATCCTACACTACTCAACAGATCAATCTTGGCCGATTCTTACACTACTCCTACATTCTAAAAAGGGAAGAAAAAGAAGGGAATGAAACACAAGAAAATAGCAAGGGGAAGATTCACCACTTGCCTCAAAGCTTCCGAACTCGGACCTTATGGGCGCTCCTCCTCATGGATCTGACCACAAGAACACCTTGGCTACACTTCCTGAAACTTTTCGGGACAAACAAGGGTTAAGATCAAAAACCCTAATGTCAAAAATCCACAAAATGGGGAAAACTCATCACACACGCGTAGATCTCGGCGATAGCTTTCCGAATCTACCCTCTGACGACATTTTTGCACACTGGGACTCCTATAGTCGATGATCGAAAGCTTGCGATGTCCGCCGCTTTCTATCTTCCGTGAATCGGTCTGACGACTTGGAAAGAAGATGATGAATAGGGTTTCACCAAAACATACACGCTTATATATATAAAATAATATTATATTATTAATTAAACGTCCAAATGACTAAACACTCGAATCAAATCGTATTTCCACGAAATTCGCACCGAAGCTAAATACTGATGCCACAAAACCAACAACAAAGTCGAAATTACCATTCAACAAACCAAACTTGGGTTAAAATTCCCCGAATTTTCAACCATCACCAACCTACTAAAAACCCACCGAGTCAAAACCTCGGATTCCGATGAGCAAAACCACGCTTCAACAACGACGCTCGTTAACTATGCGTCAACATAACGCCCTGACGTCAAAAATACGCCGCTAAAGGAATTAAAATACAAAGAAGTTTCATTTCACTTTTACTCTCTCTATCTCTCTTCAAGCTTAGGATGAAAAAGAAGGAAGAAGAGTGGAGGCTGATCAAGCTATTTGGAGAGCTGTTGTAGGAGTTATTGAGATCGGAATCGCGAGCCAAGTCTAGATCTGTCGTGGGGAAGGCATTGCGAACGTTTTCATCCGGATCACATCCGTGATCATGGCTCCTAAGCAATCTATAAGGGTAATGATCTGCTTTTGGACAAGTGAAGTCATTATTTGGCATGCTCGCATGGAAACCCTCACCAATTGTTGAAGAAAAGGAAGTTTCCTTTGGATTAATACGCAGTATCCCCGGTAGAATTGCATATAGAGTTCAGAATCGAAGTACGAACATATGCATGCTGTGTTAAACTCATCTATGACAAGTTGGTCTGGACTGGTGATGTTAATTTGAGTGCCGGAGAAGACTCCATTGATAAACGTGTAGTTTTATAGAGTTTAGGGGTGTGTAGATTACTGAAGTTAGTACTGGAGGTGCTCTCCAGGAGACACCAAAGTTAGTAGGAGAATCAAAGTTCTATTGATATTGCCTAGAGGAAGTGCGATACTGCTGGCGGTAGCTCTTGCTAAGATTGGTGGATGAACAATCAGTTTACTGGTCTTAAGGTACTACAGGATGCTGCAGGGAGTACTGGAGGTGCGCTTTAGGAAACATCTTTTGTGATAACAGAAATGGTGTTCTGTTAATACCGCCCGACGGTAGTAGGTACCGCTGGCAGTAGCTCCTAGAGAGCTTTGGTTATGATTGCAAATCCCATATCTTGGGGACTAGGTGCGTAGCATGTTGAGCTATTGAGACTGATAGGTCAAGATGTGGTGGTCATGAAAGCTAGCCTTGTAATATAATATTGGTTATGTATGTGGTAACGGGCAAGTGGAGGCTGACCCGCGTAATGTTTGTTGTGCATGACGATTTGAGCAACAAGTTGTGGCTGACCTGTACCTGTACTATGTCGTTCGAATAGACAACCTAAAGTAATTGGTGTGGTCAATGACATCAGAGAGAGTCATTAACTTTATGTATGACTAGTAATGCTCAAGTGAAACCATCAAGTCTTGGACTTAGGATGGTGGTGGGACTTGGGGAGTACACCGAAAGAGTTCTTTGAGAGCACGAAGTGTGTGGTCGGTCGTGCCGCCGTTGATGATGAATGGTGGTTAAGTTGCACTTTCTTATTTCAAATAAATGTTGCTTGCCTGCTAGGAAGGAATACCACCACACCGGGTATGGGGTGAGGTCATTATAAATTGGTCAGCTAAAGCTGACCATTAATTTGTTTGCCATATCTTAGTGGATTGTCCTTGTGTAAGTGTAGGAGCACCGAGCGGGAAGTAGCGGGCTGAAGCCCTTTGTATTATTCCAGCCCTCGAATGTCAAGCAAAAACATTTACTAATTTTCATGTATTATCGGCCTGCGTGCCGAAGTATGTAAACTACCTTGATATTGTAAACATTTCATAAGTTTTAAGGCCTTAAGGACAATTATTGTGTATGACTAGCATTCCTGATTATATATATAGTGGACATTCCTAGCTGTGGGTTCTTGTTACTTAAAAGCTTATGCTAGAATGTAACACTGAGTTAGGATACACAGATGTTTTGTTTTTAGTACGTAACTCCACTGACTGTCTGTAGAATATGGCGTGGGCCCCGACCGGACCTTCTGTTATATTTTTCATGACGGATGAGGGTATTATAATTTGGTATCAGCTTTTGGTGTCTGTCTTTCTCATTCGAATTCACGGTCAAATTCATTTAAGGGGTGGTGAGCACGTGTCTATGCGTTACCGTTACAACATGAAGAACCCATGAATGCTCACTTAGAAATGAAAATACACATGTTTGAGGAACTTGCTTATTCCTGTGCTTGCAGTTTTGTAACATTGCTAGTCTTTATATTGTGTGTTTCATACTTATAGGTGACTAGAAGTGGTGTGTGGCAGACTCAACTCCAGCGCTCTGCGGAGAGTAGTGCACCAGTTGAGGTGCCAACACCTCCTCCTTCTGCTGAAACAATTTGATTGGTTGTTGAAGTCGTGTTCACGCTGATCAATGTGCAACCAGGAGGGCAAGTACAACCTTCTACACCTATGGTTGCCCCGGTGTAGGTTGGCGGAATTGAGCCCGTGGCTTTGAGGCAAGTGTTTGATGTGTAACACCCCAAAGTTCTGTAGGCATGAAAAAGGGTTACCACGCGGCGGTAGGCTGATACCGCGCGGTGGTAGCGTTAGGCATCGAGAGCATTGAGTGGACTCAATTGACGTCGAGTGCTATCGCGTGGCGGTAGCGGGTTATCGTATGGCGATATCATGCATTGAGAGCATCGAGAGCGTCGAGTTGAGCTACCTCCCGACATTAGTTTTATCATTGGCGGTAGCATGGTTAATTGAATTGCCAGAGCTCTCGGGATGTTACCGCGCGACGGTAACATCTAGCGCGCGATGTTAGTGTGGATGATCATTTTGTAACTGGCACCGAGTATCGCTTGACGGTATTTACCTATCGTGTGGCGATAGAGAATTCCATAACTAAGTGGCCACGTGTCGACCTGTGATTGGAGGGCTTGGGCGTTTGCATGCAAAGCGAGGCGTTGAATAACGTTACTGCGCGGCCGTAGTTAGGTACCATGCGATGGTAGCTTGGTTTAAAGCTCTCTTCATTCTCTTTGGAGTTGAGAACTTGGCCTGGATTTCTGGAGGAGAAGCAACACCAAAAAGGAGAGTTTATGCCGCCGTTTGAGATTTGGAGTTTGGATTCACAAAGCAGGTTCAGATCTACGGAGGTAAGGTCGGAGTGGTCGATTTCAGCCGTCTAGATTTCTCCCATGGCACTAAAGAGGACTTTAAGGGTAACATTCCTTTTACTTGGACATGTGAAGTCCTTTCTTTTGGCATTAGAGGGTAGACACCCCATGAACACGTGGATGTGGTTCTCCAGATAGGTAGATCCGTGTATCCTCATTAGATTGCATTTAGATCCGGATTCGAAGTATGGAATGGGCATGCTGTTTGAAACCCATCTGGACGGGTTGTATGGATTGGTGATGGTTGTATGCTTTGTATATTGGAGAAGACTCAGTGATTATCACATAGATTTTGGAGTCACGAGGTGTGCAGCTGACTGAGCTGAGAGTATTGGGGGTAGTCTCCAGGAAAACACCCGTTTAAGGGGAAGAAGCGATAGTCTTCCCCCTATCGTGTGGCGGTAGCTCCCTGTGAGCATTGTATTGTTTGTTGAGAATCCTGCCTCATGGGGACATGAGGGCAAATGTTGTGAGGTCTGTCTCTCTGAGACATGGGGGCCAAGTTTGTGGGTGTGAGCTTAATTTTCTCATCTTTGGTGGCCATGAGTGCTATCCTAGGATCATAACATTGTTATGAATCGTACGGATGGGAAAGGGGATGCTGACCCACATCGTGGCTTAATGCGCTCGACAAATTGAATACCGGGAAATAGCTGAACTGCACCCAACCCTATGCCGATCGACTTGGACTAAGTCAAAGTGTGTATTTTAAGCTACCATGACTTTGTCGTAGCTATAGGGGCATCGTCTTTGGTTTTGGCCCTAAAAGACTTGAATGCTCAAACATTGCTAACAGTCGCAGAGAACGGAGGTGTGACCCTTGTGGTCCTATTCACCAAGAATGTTCCCTGAGAGCACGGGGCGTTGGGTGTTTGTTCTAACGTGTGTGGCGAATGGTGCTTAAGTTGCACGTCTCCTATTGCCATATTATGTTTACACTAATGCCTGTAGGGAAGGAGCGCCGCCATCCTGAGTGAGGGGTGGGGTCGTTATAATTTGGTCAGCTAATGCTGATCATTGCTTTTGTTTGCCACTGTTGCTGTGGAATGTTACTTGCAGGTACAGCTGAGCCAAGTGGGATATAACAGGTTGAAGCCCAGGATAGTTAAGCCGACCCTCGAAGGCCAAAGCGAATTGCACGTTTTGTTTATTTATTACTCATGTATGGCTGGACTGCATGCCGATGTATGCAAGACAGTTTAATTTGAGTAAACCTTGTAAGGCCTTAAGGACAAGACTTCTTTATGTATTTGTTATTCATTCCTAGTTGTGGTAGTGGACATTCATGATGTTGTTGGGTTCTAATTTTAACCTTTAAATTACTTCCGCTAGAATGCACTCTGTGTTAGGATGCGAAATATTGGATTATGGTTTCAATTTAGTAACTCCTTGGTCTGTCCGTAGTATATGGCGTTGGGCCCCGACCAGACCTTCTGTTATATGCTGAGTGACAGATGGGGGTGTTACAAGTTGGTATCATACTTTGGTGTCGGTCTTTCTTATTCAAATTCGTGGCCGAATTCTTTTAAGGGGTGGAGAGCACTTGTATATGTGTTGCTGTTATAACATAAAAGAACCCATGAATGTCCACTTAGGAATGAAAATACACATGTTTGAGGAACCCGAGTGTTACAATGATTGCGTTTTGGCAGTCTATTTGTCTCCTAATCGAGTGTTTTTACAACTATAGGTGCCTAGGAGTGGTGCGGGGCAATCACAACAACAACACTCCACTGAGAGTAGTGCGCCTAATGACGCACCTACAACCCCTCCTTCTGTAGAAACCATACGAATGGTAGCGGAAGCGGTGTTCGCTGTGATCAATGCCTAATTGGGGTGGCAAGTGCAGCCTCCTGCTCCTGGGTTAGGTCATGTGCCGCTTGGCATAGTAGAGACTATAGTGGCAGATCAGGTAGCAGTAGAGCCTGTAGTGCAGAGAAGAGCTATGGAGAAGCAGTTAAAGCATGTGATGAGCTTTAATCCACCAGTGTTCTCAGGGACTAGAACCCTAACTCAAGCTGAGGACTAGTTCTCTAGGGTAAAGAGAGTCATGACGACTACAAAGACTGAGGAGTGGCAAAAGGTTACAATAGCCACTTCCTCCTAGACGGCGAGGCAAGGTTGTGGTGGGACGAGTTAGAGCTGCATCATTTGGTTGGGAGACAACTCACCGATGTATTAATGGAGGAGTTCTCGAGACTATTTATGGCATGGTTCGTCCCGACAGCGCATAAAATAACAATGAAGAATCAGTTCCAGAGGCTGACTCAAGGAGAGAGTAGCGTTGACGACTACCTACATGAGTTTACAAGATTGGGACATTATACTGACTCCACTTTTTCGGATGAAGAGCGCAAGACCAACCAGTTCTTTGAAGGACAGTGTGATGATCTGAGGTTGCTGCTCTCAGGTCTGATGATGTAGGGCTTTTGACCCTGGTCAATACGACCCGATCTCTAGAATAAGATCTGAAGTGGGTATATAGTAAGAAGTACTTGGCAGTGAAGAGCCCGGAGTTCAAGGTACCAAGACCACAAAAGACTGGGTACCGAAGATGGAACAAGAAGGCCAAACCTTCCGGACCAGCTTCTTTGTCAGTTACTTCTAGGGCATCGTCTGGGCGTGGAGGCCCAATACACAGTTTCACTTATGGGAAGCCAGGGCATATAGTCCACGACTGTTGGAGTGGATAATCGGGCAAGAAGGGAGGAGCGTCCTATGCTGAAAAGGGGAAGGCGGTAGAGTCAACCGCATCCCATCAGGCTCCAACCCAACCGAGAGTCTACATCCTTGGCCAACAAGAGGCCATCAAGCAAGGCGATGTGGTGACAAGTATGTGTTAGGTTTTAGCTTTAGTGCTTTCTATACCTTACTCCTTATGCTTTAGTTGTATGAATGTCGTATTTTAGGTTTTGTCATAATTATGGACTATCCGGCTCGAGCACTGTTTGATACAGGGCCTTCACATTCCTTGCTATCCAAGGACTTCGTAGCTCGTATCAGAGTGCCTACTTCAGTGGCGAAGGATAGGTTGAATGTGTTGCTGCCTAATGTTTGTTCGATGCGCACAGATAGAGTTTGTTGCATTAAAGTGCTGATAGAAAGTCAAGCTTTTGACTTGTAAGCATCACTACTACCGATATTAGAGTTTGACGTGATCTTTGGCATGGATTGGCTCTTAGAGCAATATGCGTTCATTAATTGTAGTTCGAAGACTGTTAAACTGGGGATGAATACCAGCCAAGAAACTACTTTCTCCGGTATGAAGGGTCCGAGCAAGATGATGGTGTCTGCTGTAACACCCCAAATTGTTGTAGGAACGACGGGGATCGAATTTGGCCAAGACAAGTTTTTGGTGCAGGTAACACGGGCCCCGACACGGGCGTGTCGGAGGACGTGTCGGGCGTGTCGAGCTCGGGCCGTGTAGTCGACCAGTTCAGGTCGACGATGGTCGTGTGGTGGAACACGGCCAAGGACACGGGCGTGTCCCAGGCCGTGTCACACCTGGGCTGTGCGATTGGGTACACGGGTAATGACACAGGCACGAACACGGGCGTGTCTAGTTGGACACGGGCGTGTCTGATGCCATGTCACCAAGCCGTGTACCTCTCTGACTGTGAAGTGTTGATAAATTGCACACGGGGGGCGTGACACGGGTCCCGACACGGGGGTGTCGCAGGCGACACGGGCGTGTCGGAGGCCGTGTCACATGCCGTGTTGCTGGTTTTCAATTTTGGTCGAGACGGCGAATGAGCTATACGGCCAGGCACACGGCCGTGTGTGAACCCGTGTTCGGCCCAGTTTTTGGGATTTCAGATCTAATCCTGGCCGTTCGTTTCCTTGGCTTTGGATCCGACGGTGGGGGGCTGCTCCTGGGTGGTTTTAGCCGGGAATAGGGTTTTGAAACCCTTATTTCACTTGGGCACTCTCTCTCTAAAACCTAGAGAGAAGGGAGAGCTTGGAGGAGGAAGAAGGAGGTCAACTCCGGCGGCCGGTGGAGATTTGGAGCTCCGTTTCGCGAGCGGAGTTCAGATCCGCGAAGGTGGGAGCGTTGCGGTGGTTTTCAACCGAGCAAATCTTCTCCATGGCTAGGAAGAGGGGACGGAAGGTAACGACGCTTCTCCTCTCGGTTTTTAGGATTTAGGATGCATGAATAGCATCCCCTTCCTTTCGTATTTTGAGCACCGAATCTCTCAAATGAGAGGGATTCGTGTAGCCTAGGTTCAAGAGGACCCCCGGGTTGAGTATGCTCATCCCGGCATGCTTTGCATTAGAGATCCGCTCCGTTAGCGGATTAGGCATTGTGGGTGAAGCCGTGGTCGCGATTGTTGGTCCGACCCGGTGATGTTTCATAGCGAGTTTTGGGGTTTCGATAGAAATCCGTAGCGGCAATAAGCCGTTGTAGGTATGCGTTTTCCCCCTCATATTTGAGTGAGTACTCGTAGTCGGAACCAGACGAGGTTAGCTCCGCTTTGTGTGGTAGATGGTTTCCTTGGAGCACGGGAAAGACACAGTGCGAGTGGCGATTGGGGTGGGGAAACCTTTGTTTGTGCTGTGCAAAGGCGCGGCTATGTCTCCGTGGTCGGCTGGCTATCCCGTGGCGCGCAAGTCATGTGGGGGAAGTGTCCCGGCGAGACTAGCCCCTTTTGTGGACTGACGAGAATGTCGAGCGGAGGACAAGCCCGGACAATGTGGCCATGAGCGGGTGGGGTCCAGCAAGGCTTCTTAGAATCGGTCAGTGTGAGACGGAACCCTGACGTGCGAAGTCAGAATGTGCGGGCAAGCCCCGGGGTATATGACCCTCGTGCGGGTGGGGCCTTTGCAAGGTTCCGTGTGACGGCGTGTGTGCCGTTAGGGACATGGTGGTTCCCTTGTGTTTGCGGCTTTAAGCCAATGGGGAAACGGAAGTACCCAGTGTTTGATGTTGTGCTAGATGCATACGAACTAGGGTGCCTTGGGTGAAACCCAGGTTGCATTCATGCTGCATAGTAGGCCCCTTTCACCTTGTAAAAAACATAGAGAACATGTATGCTGTATGAGACATCCAAGCATGTTTTACCGCTTTAATATATTTGCTCTTTTGGTATACGAAGTGCTAACTTGCAGGTGGAGTGGTACCCCGGGGTCCGTTAGGGACGGCCGGGAGGAGATGTGTTTGTTACACTGTAGAGGTCAGCCTTTGCTGACCCACATTACTTCAAATCCTTACAGGGCAAGGGTCGCATGCAGGAGCTAGCGCGCCGGGCGAAAAGCCCTAAGCCTCATGAAGTGTTGCTGTGCTTGGTTTCTCCTTTTATGTTTGCTACTTTTGTTATGTTTATGTCCGGCTTGCATGCCGAGGTAGCCTAGGAGTGCTTGGCACATTGATATGTTTTGGACTATTATTATGTAAGGCCTTAAGGCCATTTGATACTCTATCGTTAGTGGATAACTTCTGTCGGTTTGTTCTGTTTCCGCTGTGTTTGTCTGGAGTTTTGAGATTGGGTAGTTTTCATATCATCTTTTAATACTAAAGCTGTGGCGTCCGTATGTTGTGGGGCCCCGGCCGGACCCATATTATATGGTCTTTACAGGGGAGGTGTTACAATTTGGTATCAGAGGGAGGTTCGCGTTCCAACGAGAAGTTTCGCGGTCGAAAGTATAAGTCGAGTCGCGTATAAGAAGTTATCCACATAGGAGTTTCGCAAGACCATGAGTGTTCTGGTGTTCGAGTCTTGCGATGAGAGACTGATTTGTGTTTTCTTGCTTGTGTTTAGAGTGCAAGCAACGAGGCTGGGACCTCGAGGACAAGAGAAGAGCTCTCGGCAAGTAGTGCGACTGCGCAAGGTCCGCTAGGGATGGGGGTCACACTGGCCGACTTCTGTCGTATGCTTGCAGAAGCGATGGTGGCGGCCCAGGCTGCAGCGACAGAACAGGTAGCAGCTCCCGTTGCTCAGGTAGCAACTCCTGCTACTCCGGACACGGCAGCGACCGTGCAGGTTGAGGAAGCCAGGCGGGCAGAGCCGCAGGCCGAGATAGTGGTTGTCGGGCATGGGGACCGGCAAATGAAGTACTTTCTGAGTTTCCACCCTCCAACCTTCAAGGGAACCGACACACCCACAGATGCAGAGGATTGGTGGGCTAGAATTCAGGAGCTTCTGAGGGCGGCAGAGGTGCCAGATGAGAAAAAGGCAGAGTTCACAGCCTTTATGTTGGAGGGAGATGCCAAGTTATGGTGGGTGAGCCACAGTGGCCGGCAGTTTCTAGGCCGCACACCGTCCATCGAGGAGTTTGGGAATGCCTTCCTGAAGAAGTATATACCCGCCTCAACGAGGTTAGCCCTCCAGAGGCAGTTCCTGCATCTGGTGCAGCGATACAAGTCAGTGGATGAGTATGTTCAGGAATTTACTCGCTTGGGTCGTTATGCAGGGAAGACCATGGCAGACGATGAAGAAAGGGACAATCTCTTCTACCATGGATTGAGGGAGAACCTAAGACAACCCCTTATATTGATGAAACGTGCGGGTTTCAACGAATTGGTGGAGGCGGACCGAATTTTGGAGAGTGACATGGAGCGATCCCAGCGTCGCAAGGGTTTCACACCCAAGCAGGGAGAGGAGAAGAAGCCTGCCCAGTCACATGAAAAGGCGGAAGGGAGCCGATGGAAGAAGAAGCCTTCCCCAAATAAGTCGGGCAAGAAAAGTAATTGGACGTCCGGAGGGTCACGCTCTAAGGGCCCTCAGACGTGCTGTAGTTGTGGCAAGCCGGACCACATAGCAAGATTTTGTACCCAAGGGGGAACTGAGCAAGAGCCAAGGCAGGAGCAAACTGTGCGCTCCGGCCCCAGTGCCGCAGAGAAAGGGAAGATGGCGGAGTCGAGTGCTTCTCGGTTTCAACCAGTGCAGCCAAGGGCCTATAACCTTGGGAAACAAGAAGCAATCCGTCAACCCGATGTGGTGACAGGTACGAGAGTTCAACCTGCACCTTAGATTCCTGTCTTTCAAGCCTTTATGTTTGTTGCATGTGTGTAGGCTTTGTAATGGTATCTGGGTACCCCGCTAGGGTAATCTTTGATACGGGAGCGTCGCACTCCTTCCTTGCGGAAGGCTTTATCCGGAGGATCGGAGTGGAGTATTTCTCGACGAACTCCGAGTTGAAAGTGCGCATGCCCAATGGGTCATCTATGACTACCAGGGCTAGAGGCCGGATTTGTTGGAGTCTTGAGGGAGTCGACTTCTTATTGGTAGCGGCGATCTTGCCGTTATCCGAGTTCGATGTGATTTTGGGGATGGATTGGCTAGCGGAGCAGCATGCCAGTATCGACTGTTTGTCCAAGATGGTAACCCTGAGGGGCGTGGGGCAAGCGGAAGTCAAGTTTGAAGGTCTGCATGGAGTGGCCTGTTCCCTAGTTTCGGCACTTCAGTTAGTGCGAGCTGTTAACCAGGGAGGTGTAGCTCTAGTAGAGTTGTTGGAGGTTAGCCTCTCCAGGCTATCTCTAGGAGAAGTGCCCGTGGTGGCGGAGTTTGGAGATGTTTTTCCCGAGGAGTTACCGGGAGCACCTCCTCGGCGGGAGATTGATTTCTCCATCGAGTTGGTGCCCGAGGCTAGACCAGTGTCGCGTTCACCCTTTAGGATGGCACCAAAGGAGTTGGCCGAGCTCAAGGTTCAGTTGCAGGAGCTTTTGGAGCAAGGGTATATCAGGCCCAGCTCTTCACCGTGGAGTGCGCCGGTGTTATTCGTAAAGAAGAAGGACGGTAGTATGCGTCTGTGCATAGACTACCGAGAGTTGAACAAATTGACTGTCAAGAATAAGTATCCGATCCCTCGGATAGACGATCTCTTCGACCAGTTGGTGGGGTCGGTGGTGTACTCCAAGTTGGACCTGAAGTCCGAATATTATCAGTTGCGGATTCATGATGAGGACATACCCAAGACCGCGTTTGGTACGAGGTATGGTCATTTTGAGTTCTCGGTGATGCCGCTCGGGCTAACGAATGCGCCGTCTGTGTTCATGGACTTGATGAACCGAGTGTTTCACGAATATTTGGACTGGTTCGTAGTCGTCTTTATCGATGAAATTTTGGTGTATTCCAAGTCGGAAGCGGAGCACGAGTCGCACTTGCGGACAGTGTTGCAAGTATTGAGAGAGAACCAGCTTTACGCGAAGTTCTCCAAGTGCGAGTTCTGGTTGGAGAAGGTGGCATTTCTAGGCCATGTGATTAGTGGGGATGGGGTGGCGGTGGATCCAACGAAAGTAGAAGCCATCAGAGAGTGGCCAGTTTTGAGGACCGTGGCGGAAGTCCGAAGTTTTCTTGGACTAGCCGGGTACTACCGAAGGTTTGTGGAAAACTTTTCGCGGATAGCACTACCCCTCACTTCACTAACTCGCAAGGATCAGAAATTTGTATGGACTCAAGAGTCTGAAGTATCTCTTAGATCAGAAGGACCTAAATATGCGGCAGCGTAGGTGGGTCGAGTTCCTGGGGGACTACGAGGTGGCGATTCAGTACACGCCAGGGAAAGCCAATGTGGTGGCAGATGCTTTGAGTAGGAAATACTCAGGGCAAGGAAATTGGATTGAAGCTCACGATGAGCAGTTAAGGCGGGACTGGGAGTCTCTTAGTTTGGAATGCGTGGCAAGAGGCGAGTCTAGCGTGGCTCGACTAAATTGGATTGAGATGCAGAGTGACTTATGCGATCGTATTCGGGAAGCGACCCGTGTAGATGCGGAGTTCCAACCTTTCGTGGAGGAAGCTCTAAAGGGCGAGGGTAGCGCCTGGGAGATGGGTGATGGGATTCTGAGGAAGGGCGGAAGGATTTGTGTACCGCAGTTCGGCAAGCTCCGCGAGGAGTTGATGTTTGAGGCCCACTTCACTAAGTACTCCATTCACCCGGGGAGTACAAAGATGTACTTGGACTTGAAGAAGTCCTATTGGTGGCCTGGGATGAAGCGGGACGTGGCTTTGTGTGTGAGTCGGTGCCAAACATGTGCCTTTGTGAAGGCCGAATGTCAGAAGCCGGGCGAGTTCTTGAAGCCTCTTCCAATCCCCGAATGGAAATTTGATGACATCTCTATGGATTTTGTGCATGGGTTGCCTAGATCGCAGCAGGGTAATGATGCCATTTGGGTGATTGTGGACCGCTTGACCAAAGTGGCACATTTCATCCCAAATCGGAAGGAGGACGGTGTGGAAAAGTTGGTGGAGTTGTACGTCCGCAATATTGTACGACTCCATGGGATTCCGAAGAGCATAGTCAGCGACCGGGATGGACGTTTCACGTCTAAGGATTGGCGGTTAGTGCAGAAGAGCTTGGGCACAAAACTCAAGTTCAGTACGGCTTTTCATCCTCAAACCGATGGGCAAACTGAGAGAACGAACCGTACTTTGGAAGATATGCTAAGGATGTGTACTCTCGACTTCGGCAAGAAGTGGGAGGATCACCTCTTCATGGTGGAGTTTGCGTATAACAATAGTTACCAAGCTAGTATCAAGATGGCGCCATACGAAGCTCTGTATGGGAGGCGGTGTCGAACACCGATGTCTTGGACAGAGGCGGGAGACACCAAGCTTTTGGGGAAAGAAGTGGTAGCCGACGCTAGTGAGTTGGTGCGGACCATCCAAGAGCGCATGAAGGTAGCTCAAGATCGACAATCGAAGTATTTCAATGCTCGCCACAGGCATGTGGAATTCGCTGTGGGCGACTGGGTGTATCTTAAGATCAAGCCGTTCAAAGGCGTTTCGCGAATTCGCCGACTCAAGAAGCTGAGTCCGAGATTTTTGGGACCATTCAAGGTCATCGAGCGAGTGGGAGAGGCAGCGTACCGGTTGGCGTTGTCCACAGAGCTAAGTGGATTGCATGACGTTTTTCACGTCTCCGTCCTGAGGAAAGCGTTATTAGAGGCCAGCGTTGTGATTGAGCAGACGGCGGTGCCGGTAGAGGAAGACTTGGGGACGCGAGTTCGTCCAGTCGGGATAGAAGACTCAGAGGTTCGGCAATTGCGGAACAAGGAGGTCAGACTCGTAAAGGTTCGTTGGAACAACTGTGGTTGCGAGGAGCTCTCATGGGAGCGAGAGCAGGCCATGCTAGAGGAGTACCCCGAGCTTTTCTCCTCAGGTACTGTTTAGTTTTGTTTACCTTCCATGTTTTAAATTTCGGGACGAAATTCTTTTAAGGGGGAGAGAATTGTAACACCCCAAATTGTTGTAGGAGCGACGGGGATCGAATTTGGCCAAGACAAGTTTTTGGTGCAGGTGACACGGGCCCCGACACGGGCGTGTCGGAGGCCGTGTCGGGCGTGTCGAGCTCGGGCCGTGTAGTCGACCAGTTCAGGTCGACGATGGTCGTGTGGTGGAACACGGCCTAGGACACGGGCGTGTCCCAGGCCGTGTCACACCTGGGCTGTGTGGTTGGGTACACGGGTAATGACACTGGCACGAACACGGGCGTGTCTAGTTGGACACGGGCGTGTCTGATTCCATGTCACCAAGCCGTGTACCTCTCTGACTGCAAAGTGTTGATAAATTGCACACGGGGGGCGTGACACGGGTCCCGACACGGGCGTGTCGCAGGCGACACGGGCGTGTCGGAGGCCGTGTCACATGCCGTGTTGCTGGTTTTCAATTTTGGTCGAGACGGCGAATGAGCTACACGGCCAGGCACACGACCGTGTGTGAACCCGTGTTCGGCCCAGTTTTTGGGATTTCAGATCTAATCCTGGCCGTTCGTTTCCTTGGCTTTGGGTCCGACGGTGGGGGGCTGCTCCTGGGTGGTTTTAGCCGGGAATAGGGTTTTGAAACCCTTATTTCACTTGGGCACTCTCTCTCTAAAACCTAGAGAGAAGGGAGAGCTTGGAGGAGGAAGAAGGAGGTCAACTCCGGCGGCCGGTGGAGATTTGGAGCTCCGTTTCGCGAGCGGAGTTCAGATCCGCGAAGGAGGGAGCGTTGCGGTGGTTTTCAACCGAGCAAATATTCTCCATGGCTAGGAAGAGGGGACGGAAGGTAACCACGCTTCTCCTCTCGGTTTTTAGGATTTAGGATGCATGAATAGCATCCCCTTCCTTTCGTATTTTGAGCACCGAATCTCTCAAATGAGAGGGATTCGTGTAGCCTAGGTTCAAGAGGACCCCCGGGTTGAGTATGCTCATCCCGGCATGCTTTGCATTAGAGATCCGCTCCGTTAGCTTTTTCTTTCGTTGTGGTAGGACAGTTGTTTGTGCATCCTAAGAGTGGGTAAAATACGAGAGAAGTTGATGTACGAGGCTCATTACACCAAGTACTCGATCCACCCGGGGAGCACAAAGATGTACAAAGACATGAAAAAGTTGTTCTGGTGGCCAGGACTGAAATAGGACAGCGCTGTATGTGGCTAAGTGTCAAACTTGTGCTTTAGTGAAGGCTGAATGCCAGAAGCCCGGAGGATTCTTTAAGTATTTGCCTATACTAGAGCGGAAGTTCGATGATATATCCATGGATTTCATGCATGAATTGACGAGATCGCAGAAGGGAAACAACGCCATCCGGGTGATCGTAGATCGTTTGATGAAAGTGTTGCACTGTATCCCGAATAGGAAGTACGATTCGGCGAAAAAGCTAGTAAAGCTGTATGTGGAGGATATTGCACGACTGTACGGTGTGCTCTGTAGCGTTGTGAGTGACCGAGATGAGCGCTTCACGTCTAATGACTGGAGGTTTGTGTATTGCCGGTTGGGGGGGGGGACCAAGCTTAAGTTCAATACAACCTTTCATCCACATACAGATGGTCAGACCGAGAGAGTCAACAGGACGATGGAGGATATGCTTCGCATGTGTGCCTTGGATTTTGGAAAAAGGTGAGAGGATCACCTATATATGATTGAGTCCGCGTACAACAATAGCTTCCGGGCGAGTATTCAAATGGCGCCCTTTGAGGCCCTATATGGTAGGAAGTGCCGTACTCCGTTGTCATGGTTGGAGACTGGCGAGTCCAAGTTATATAAGCTGAAGGATATCGATGATGCGACTTCGATTGTGCGAACAATCCGAGAGCGATTGCTGATTGCACAAGCTAGACAAGCTAAATACTATAACACTAAGCACAGGAACATCAAGTTTGCCGTGGGCGATTTGGTATATTTGAAGATCAAGCCGTTCAAAGGTGTGTCAAGGATGCGACGGCTAAAAAAGCTGAGTCCAAGATACTTTGGACCATTTAAGATACTGGAGCGTGTTGGAGAAGCGCCTACCAGTTGAAATTGTCCACGGAACTGGGTGGTCTACATGACATATTCCACATATCGGTGTTATGGAAGACGGTGCAAGAACCTTCACTAATGATTGCTGCAGATCAAGTACCGGTGGATAGTGGGTTGACAACGAAGGTCAAACCTATTTGCATTGAGGATGTAGATGTCAAGCGAATTCGCAACAAGTAAATCAGGATGGTCAAGGTCCGATGGGACAACCGTGACAGAGAAGAACTATCATGGGAGCGGGAGCAATCCATGAGGTCGGAGTTCCCCGAATTGTTAGACTGAGGTACATGTTGTAAATGTTATGACTTCTTTAAAATATTTTTTTTCCTGCAATGCATAATTTCGTGACGAAATTATTTAAGTGGGGGAGATTTGTAACACTCCAAAGTTTTGTTGGCAGGAAAAAGGTTACCGCGCTGCGGTAGGCTGATACCGCATGGCAGTAGTGTTATGAGTCGAGAGCATTGAGTGGACTCAACTGGCATCGAGTGCTATCACGCGGCGGTAGCGGGTTATCGCGTGGCCTTAGCCGGCGTTGAGAACGTCGAGTTGAGCTACCTCCCGATATTAGTTTTATCGCTGGCAGTAGCAGTGTAACACCCCTATCCGTCACATAGCATATAGCAGTAGGTCCGGCCTAGGCCCGACGCCATATACTATGGACAGACCGGTTGGTTACGCGTAGAAACCATTCAACCAATCACAACGTCTTACATAGCACCTAGCGGAAGCAATTATTAAGTTGCACAAAAAAAATAAGAACCCTGCCAAGCACGAATGTACAATACTCAAACAAAATAGGAATGTAAAATACAAAAGTACCGGCCTTATGGCCTTACAATAGTTTCCTCAAACAAGAGTGTCTTTCATACTTCGGCTCGCAGGCCGGCCATACATGAGATAAACGGAAAACATAAAAAGGGTAGGCCTTCGAGGGCCAGCACCGCAATATGGGCTTTAGCCCGCTATTTCCCGCTCGGCTCCGCAGCACCTGCAAACAACAATCCACCGCACGGTAGTAAACAAAAGCAACGGTCAGCTATGCTGACAAAATTATAACGATCCCGCCCCCAAAATCGGGGCGGCGATGCTCTTTCCCTGCACTTTATTAGTATAGCATCATAATAGTGTAAACACACTTCATCACAAGCGTAGGCTCGCACGGCCACACACCTCGTGCACACAGGGCACATTCACGGCGAACCGGCCAACGTCACGTCAATTCAAGCCATAGACGTTCCCGTTCCACCACTGCACCTTGGACGGCCAATCATATGAGCAAATTTGTCTTCCTGGCCTTGGTCACGACAATTTAAGCCATAGACCGCCGAAGACTCTCATCCATGCCAACGGTCCCACCAAACGACATAGATCGGGTACGGTTCCGCCTGACCCGTGCTCATTCCGCAACGACAATTTAAGCCATATGCGCAGGTCAAGACTCACCGAGTCCCGTTTCCGCCACAACAATCACATAACCCGGTTATGTTCATGTTGGCTCCCCGGCCATCGTGTTGGCAAAACCCTCTTTTGCCCAGTTTTTCCGGTGCACCTTGGAGTTAATCTCCAAGGCTCCCTGCTGCAATCTACCACGTAGGAAACCCGAAAAACGCCCAAACATCCGAAGTCTTCCCCGGTTCATATGCAATGCAACATCACCGATCCGGATCAACTTGTCCGGATAGGCTTCACACACAATGCCTATGCCCGTTTTCGCGTACGGACTCTATACAAGGGGGACTTTATATATCTACGGCAAGGAACGCTCAACTCTTCGCTCACTCGCGAGAGAGGGCTTCCTATGCAAAGGAAAAGAGGGCTTCACATGACCTAGGATGAAAATCATTTCCCTCGCATTCTTCCACGGCGCCATGAAGAACTACGTGGTTGGAAAGCACCGCAACGGCGTCGCCTTTGCGGATCTGGACTCAGATCGCGATTCGGAGCTCCGAAGCTCCACTGGCGGCCGAATCTTGGCCTTCCTCCTCCTCTTTGCTCTCCCCTCTCTCTAGACTTTAGAAAGAGAACAAAGGGGATGAAATGAGGGATTGCAAACCCTATTTCCGGGTTTAAACCGCCAGCATCCACCCCCAGCCGTCGGATCCCAAGCCAAGGAAACGAACGACCACGATTAGGCCTTAAATTACAAAATCTGGGCCGAACACGGGTTGCAACACGGCCGTGTGCATGGCCGTATCACCCATTCGCCGTTTCGACCGATGCGATAACCAGCACACGGCATTCGACACGGCTTCCAACACGCCCGTGTCGCATGCGACACGGCCGTGTCACTACCCGTGTCATGCCCCGTGTGCAACAACCAACATTCTTTTCCCGAGAAGGACACGGCCTGCGACACGGCACCCGACACGCCTGTGTCACATGTGACACGCCCGTGTCTGTACCCGTGATCCCGTGTCATTGTCCGTGTACAAGACTCAGAAAACTCCCTAGCGTGGCATGCCCGTGACATGCCCGTGTCACGCCCGTGACACGCCCGAGACACCTGCTCCAGGTCCCATCCTTGGCTTAAAATGTCACCCGTCCCTCTTTTGAGTTTCGGGGCGTTACAACTCTCTCCCCCTTAAAAGAATTTCGCCCACGAAATTTACTAAAGGAAAACAATAGGAACTGAAAGCTGTTAACGGTACCTGAGCGGAATAACTACAGGTTCTCCTCCAGCATAGTTTGCTCCCGTTCCCAAGAGAGCTCCTCCCGACCGCAATTATCCCACTGGACCTTAATCATCCGGATCTCCTTGTTACGGAGTCTCATTCACCTCGAAGTCTTCGATACGAACGGGCTTGACCCTTGTCGTCAACCCTTCGTCCACCGACACTTGATCAACTGCGATCACTAGCGAAGGTTCCTTCACCGCCTTCCGCAACACGAAATATGGGAACACATCGTGTAGTCCACTTAACTCCTCCGATAAGCCTCAAACGGTATGCCGCTTCGCCGACCCGCTCCAGAACCTCAAAGGGTCCAAGGTATCTTGGGCTCAGCTTCTTCAAGCGTCTCACCCGCGAAACAACCTTGAACGGCTTCACTTTCAAGTATACCCAATCGCCTACTGCGAAATCCACGTTCCGGTGCTTGGCATTGTAATACTTCGCCTGCCTGTCCTGAGCGATCAACAAGCGCTCCCGAATGATCCGCACCAACGAGGTAGCACTCTCCACCTACTACTTCTTGTACAACCTTGCCTCACCTGTTTCCAACCACAATAACGGCGTGCGACACTTTTTACCATACAGGGCCTCAAAGGGCGCCATTTGGATACTCGCCTAGTAGCTGTTGTTGTACGCGAACTCCACCAAATACAGGTGGTCCTCCCAATGCTTCCCGAAGTCTAGAACACACATGCATAGCATGTCCTCCATTGTTCTATTGACTCTCTCGGTCTGTTCATCCGTCTGTGGATGGAAGGCTGTGCTGAACTTCAACTTTTTCCCCAGCATCTGCTGCACCAACCTCCAATCATTGGACGTGAAATGCCCATCGCGATCACTCACAATGCTACGGGGCACACCGTGTAGTCTAACTATATTATCCACATATAGCTTCGCCAACTTCTCCACCGAGTCATCCTTCCTATGCGGAATAAAGTGCGACACAGTTAACCGTCTATGATCACCCAGATGGCGTCGTTCCCCTTCTGCGACCTTGGCAAACCATGCACAAAGTCCATCGATATGTCGTCGAACTTCCACTCAGGTATAGGCAAGGACTTCAAGAATCCTCCCGGCTTTTGGCACTCCGCCTTCACTAAGGAGCACGTTTGGCACTTAGCCACAAACAACGCTACGTCTTTCTTAAGCCCCGGCCACCAAAACAGCTTCTTGAGGTCACGGTACATCTTTGTGCTCCCTGAGTGGATTGAGTACTTGGTATGATGAGCCTCGTACATCAACTCCGCCCGTAGGTTACCCCCGCTTGGGACGCACAACCGATGATCCTTCCTTAGCAACCCATCCACAACAAAAAATTTGGAATTTGACCCATCCAACGCTGTCTCCATAAGCTCCTTCATGGAGTCATCTAACTCCAATGCCTGCCGAACACGGTCAGCCAGGTCATACTGAACCTCCGTCCAGTTCAACAAAGCCTTGGCGCTTTACTTCTTGTCCACGCAACAGATCTCCAACGCCTCCAACTCCCGTACTAGCCTCTCATCATGAACCGACAACCAGTTGGCTTGGGCGGGAGCCCTACGACTCAATGCATTAGCAACCGCATTGCCCTTCCCGGGTACATAATGAATCATAAAGGTGTTGTCCCCCAGGAACTCCATCCACCTCCTCTGCCTCATGTTAAAATCCTTCCGATCCAACAGGTACTTTAGGCTCTTGTGATCGGTGTAAATATCGACCCTTACGCCGTATAGGTAGTGCCTCCACAGCTTAAGTGCAAATATAATGGCCGCCAACTCCAAGTCATGGACCGGATCGTTCCTTTCATGCACTTTTAGCTGACGCGATCCATAAGCTATCACGCTCCCATGCTGCAACATCACGCAACCCAAACCACTACCCGAGGCGTCACTATAAACCTCAAAGCCCTAAATCCCACTCAGCGAACTAAGCACTGGCGCCGTGGTCAACCATCTCTTCAGCTCCTCAAAAGCTTGCACGCACTCCTGCGTCCACAAGAATCTCTGATCTTTCCTTGTCAACTTCGTGAGAGGTAGCGCTATCCGCGAGAAGTTCTCTACGAAGCACCTGTAATATCCGGCAAGCCCGAGAAAACTACGGACTTCCGCGACCAAAGACAACGCAGGCCACTCCCGTATCGCAACGATCTTCGCCGGATCCATCGCTATACCTTCCCCACTGATAATGTGACCAAGGAATGCTACCGAGGGTAGCCAAAACTCGCACTTGGAGAATTTCGCATACAGTTCATTCCTTCTCAGAGTCTCCAACACCAGATGCAAGTGCTTGAAGTGATCTTCTTCGCACTGCGAGTACACTAATATATCGTCAAAAAACGATCACAAAGCGGTCCAGGAAATTCGGAACGTCCTGTTCATCATGTCCATAAACACTGATGGCGCATTCGTTCGTCCAAACGGCATGACAGTGAACTCGAAATGCCCATACCTTGTTCTGAACGCCGTCTTCGGAATATCACACTCCCTGATCCTCAACGATAGTACCCCGACTTCAAGTCCAACTTAGAATATACCGACATGACTGACTACCTGATCGAAGAGATCATCAATCCTCGGGATCGGGTACTTGTTCTTCTCCGTCAGCTTGTTCAACTCTCTTAGTCGATACACAGCCGCATACTCCCGTCCTTCTTCTTAACGAAGAGGACCGGTGTGCTCCAAGGCAACGAGCTTGGACGCACATAACCTTGCTCCATCAGCTCCTCTAGCTGAACTTTCAACTCTGCCATTTTCCTTTGGCGCCAGCCTATAAGGAGCACGTGACACAGGTTTGGCACCTGGCACAAGCTCGATAGTGAAATCAATCTCTCGAGGCGGTGGGGCTCCGGGAAGACTATCCGGGAACACATCGGGGTATTCAAAAACCACGGGGATACTATCCAACGCGGACTTTGGCTCTATAGCCCCCACTATTGCGAAGAACAGCTCTGCGCCAGCACGAACTGCCTTTAACACTTGAAGAGCAGACATCAGCGTCCTGCTCAACCCCTTCAGTCCCGTGAATGTTGTCTCCCGTCCAGCACCCAGCTTGACCTCCTTACTATTGTAATCAATCCAAGCCTTCTGCTCCGAAAGCGAAACCATCCCAAAGATGACGTCAAACTCTACTAGCGGCAGCACTGACGCTAGCAAGTCGAACTCTTGGCTCCCTATGTGAACCTTTATGACGCACACTCTGTCCGCACGCATCGAGCACCCATTCGGTAGTAGACATCCAACTTGTCCTTCGCCATCGAAGAAGGGACTCCGATGCGCGATATAAAATTTTCGGACAAGGAGTGTGAAGCTCCCGTATCAAACAGTGCCCGTGCCGGACTATCGCTAATCAAAACAAAGCCTATGCAAACCATATTAGGCTAACAAGCAATAGATAACAGTATTTAAAGTTAACTTGCTATAAATTAACTCGTACCTATCACCACGTCAGCTTGTTTAATGGCCTCCTGCTGGCCCAAGTTGTACACTCTAGGTTGAGTCGGAGCATAATGGGATGCGGTTGACTCCACCGCCTTGCCCTTCTCTTCGTAGGTAGCTCCTTGTTTTCTCTCGGACTTTGGGCGTCCGCTCCAGCAATCGCGGGCAAAGTGCCCCGTCTTTCCACATGTGAAACAAGCGCCCGGGGTTCGATTGGTAGTTGCCCCCGAGGCACCTGTAGAGGAAGCTGGACCTGACGTCCTAGCCTTCTTGTAGAATCTGCGGTAGCCCGACTTCGACGTAGTCGGCGCCTTGAACTCCGATTTCTTCCCACCAGATTCCTTCTTAGCTTGCACATTTCTCATGTCCTTCTCCAAGGACCGGGCCGAGGTGACCAGGGTCATGAAACCCTGCGCCATGGGCCCCGACAGTAGCAGCCTCAGCTCATCTCTTAACCCTTCAAAGAAGCGGTTAGTCTTTCGCTCCTCGTCGGCAAAGGTAGCGCTAGCATATCTCCCCAATCGAGTAAACTCGTGGAGGTACTCGTCTACAGTGCTATCTCCTTGCACAGGTTTTATAACTCGTTCTCCAATGCGATCCTCTGCGCTGAGGGGAGGTATCGAGCCATGAATAATCTAGAAAACTCCTCCATAGGTACTTCAGCCAACGACCTTCCCCTCAACTGGTGTACCTCTAGGCCTTCCCACCATAATCTCGCATCCCCGCCCAATAGGAATGTTGCTATCGTGGTCTTCTGCCACTCTTCCGTTTCTATTGCTGTCATCACCCTATTGACTCTTGAGAGCCAATCTTCGGCCTGGGTCGGGGTTCCCGTTCCCGAGAACACCGGTGGATGGAAGCCCATCACATGCTTAAGCTGTCTCTCAGTTGCTCTCCGAGGCAACTCCGGCTCCAACGCCACCTATTCAACCCTTCTAGGCTCCGCCGCTTGGAGCGGCACTTGCTCCACCAGGAGCAGGCTGCTGCACCTGCCTTGCAGGTTGCGCGTTGATCATAGCAAAGACAGCTTCTGCCACCAATCTAATGGTCTCGGCAGACGGAGGTGTTGCGGGCACATCACTTGTTGCACTACTTGCCTCAGAACCTTGCTGTTCCAACGGTCCAGCACAACTTCTGGTCACCTATAAACGTGCAAAACACCGATAAGCGACCAAACAATATTGCAAACTACAATTATAGGAACACGCAGGTTCCTCAAACACATGTATTTTCATTCCTAAGTGGACATTCATAGGTTCTTTTCATGTTATAACGATGATGCACACACATGTGCTCACCACCCCTTAAAGTGAATTCGCCCATGAATTCATTTAAGTTTGACCGAAACCAGTAGTCTGATACCAATTTGTAACACCCCTATCTGTCACATAGCATATAAAAGTAGGTCCGGCCGAGGCCCAACGCCATATACTACGGACAGACTGGTTGGTTACGTGGTGAAACCATTCAACCAATCACAACGTCCTACACAGCACCTAGTGGAAGCAATTATTAAGTTGCACAAAAAAATAAGAACCCTGCCAAGCACGAATGTCCACTACTCAAACAAAATAGGAATGTAAAATACAAAAGTATCGGCCTTATGGCCTTACAATAGTTTCCTCAAACAAGAGTGTCTTTCATACTTCGGCTCGCAGGCCGGCCATACATGAGATAAACGGAAAACATAAAAAGGGTAGGCCTTCGAGGGCCAGCACCGCAACATGGGCTTTAGCCCGCTATTTCCCGCTCGGCTCCGCAGTACCAGCAAGCAACAATCCACCGCACGGTGGTAAACAAAAGCAACGGTCAGCTATGCTGACAAAATTATAACGATCCCGCCCCCAAAATCGGGGAGACGATGCTCTTTCCCTGCACTTTATTAGTATAAAATCATAATAGTGTAAACACACTTCATCACAGGCATAGGCTCGCACGACCACATACCTCGTGTACACAGGGCACATTCACGGCGAACCGACCAACGTCACGTCAATTCAAGCCATAGACGTTCCCGTTCCACCACCGCCCCTTGGACGGCCAATCATATGAGCAAATTTGTCTTCCTGGCCTTGGTCACGACAATTTAAGCCATAGACCGTCGAAGACTCTCATCCATGCCAACGGTCCCACCGAACGACATAGATCAGGTACGGTTCCGCCTGACCCGTGCTCATTCCGCAATGACAATTTAAGCCATATGCGCAGGTCAAGACTCACCGAGTCCTGTTTCCGCCACAACAATCACATAACCCGGTTATGTTCACGTTGGCTCCCTGGCCATCGTGTTGGCAAAACCCACTTTTGCCCAGTTTTTCGGGTGCACCTTGGAGTTAATCTCCAAGGCTCCCTGCCTCAATCTACCACGTAGAAAACCCAAAAAAAGCCCAAACATCTGGAGTCTTCCCCGGTTCATATGCAATGCAACATCAACGATACTGATCAACTTGTCCGGATAGGCTTCACACACAATGCCTATGCCCGTTTTCGCGTACGGACTCGATACAAGGGGACTTTACATATCTACCCCAAGGAACGCTCCAACTCTCGCTCACTCGCGAGAGAGGGCTTCCTATGCAAAGGAAAAGAGGGCTTCACATGCCCTAGGATGAGAATCGTTACCCTTGCGTTCTTCGGCGATGCCATGAAGAACTATACAGTTGGAAAGCACTGCAACGGCGTCGCCTTCGCGGATCTTGACTCGGATCGCGATTCGGAGCTCCGAAGCTCCACCGGCGGCCGGATCTTGGCCTTCCTCCTCCTCCTTGCTCTCCCCTCTCTCTAGACTTTAGAAAGAGAACCATGGGGATGAAATGAGGGATTGCAAACCGTATTTCCGGGTTTAAACCGCAAGCATCCACCCCCAGCCGTCAGATCCCAAGCCAAGGAAACGAACAACCACGATTAAGTCTGAAATTAAAAAATCTGGGCCGAACACGGGTTGCAACACGACCGTGTGCATGGCTGTGTCACCCATTTGCCGCCTCGACCGACGCGATAACCAGCACACGACATTCGACACGGCTTCCAACACACCCGTGTCGCATGCGACACGGCCGTGTCACTACCCGTGTCATGCCCCGTGTGCAACAACCAACATTCTTTTCCCGAGAAGGACACGGCCTGCGACACGGCACCCGACACGCCCGTGTCACATGTGACACGCCCGTGTCTGTGCCCATGTCATGGTCCGTGTACAAGACTCAGAAAACTCCCTAGCATGACACGCCCGTGTCACGCCCTTGACACGCCCGAGACACCTGCTCCAGGTCCCAGCCTTGGCTTAAAACGTCACCCGTCCCTCTTTTGAGTTTCGGGGCGTTACAAGTAGGGTCAATTGAATTGCCAGAGCTCTCGTTATGTTACCGCGCGGCGGTAGCAGCTAGCGCGCGGCATTAGCGTGGGTGATCGTTTCATAACAGGCACTGGGTACCGCTTAACGATATTTACCTATCGTACGGCGATAGCGAATTCCGTAACTGTGTGGCCACATGTCGGCCTGTGATTAGAGGGCTTGGGCGGTTGCACGCGAAGCGAGGCATTGAATAACAGTATCGCGCGGAAGTAGTTAGGTACCGCGGGCGGGAGCTTGGTTTAAAGCTCTAGTTTGGCCATTTCACGTCATTCTTTTTGGAGTTTTGAACTTGGCCTAGATTTCTGGAGGAGAGCAGCAGCGCCGGAAAGGAGAGTTTATGCGCGCCGTTTGATATTCGGAGTTGGATTCACAAAGTGAGTTCGAATCTACGGAGCCAATGCCGGAGCGGTCGATTTCAACCATCTAGATTTCTTCCATGGCGCCAAAGAGGACTTCAAGGGTAACGATCCTTTTCTTGACATGTGTAGTCCTTTCTTTTGGCATTAGAGGGTAGACACTCCACGAACACATGGTATGTGGTTCTACCGACGGTAGATCCGTGTATCCCCATTAGATTGCATTTAGATCTGGAATCGAAGTACGGAATAGGCATGCTGTGTGAAGCCCATCAGGACGGGTTGTCTGGATTGGTGATGGTTGTATGCTTTGTATGCCGGAGAAGACTCCGTTGTTATCACGTAGATTTTGGAGTCACGGGGTGTGCAGTTGACTGCGTTGAGAGTACTTGGGGTAGTCTCCAGGAAAACACCTGTTTAAGGGGAAGAAGCGATAGTCTTACCCCTACCGTGCGATGGTAATGCTTCTTCCAGCGATAGCTCCCTGTAAGCATTGTATTATTTGTTGAGAAGCCTGTCTCGTGGGGATGTGAGGGTTAATGTTATGAGGCCTGTCTCTCTGAGACATGGGGGCCAAGTTTGTGGGCGTGAGCTTAATTTTGCTCAGCTTTGGTGGTCGTGAGTGTTAGCCCAGGATCATAATATTGTTATGAATCATACGGATGGGAAAGGGGATGCTGACCCACTTCGTGGCTTGATGCGCCCGATGATTTGAGCACCGGGAAATAACTGAATTGTACCCAACCCTATGCTGATCAACTTGGAGTGAGTCAAAGTGTTGATTTTAAGCCACAATGACTTTGTCGTAGCCATAGGGGCGTTGTCTTTAGTTTTGGCTCTGAAAGACTTGAATGCTCAAATGTTGCTAACCGTTGCAGAGAACGAAGGTGTGACCCTTGTGGTCTTGTTCACCAAGAATGTGCCCTGAGAGCACGGGGCGTTGGGTGTTCGTACCAATGTCTGTGGAGAATGGTGCTTAAGTTGTAAGTTCCTATTGCCATATTATTTTATACTAATGCCTGCAGGGAAGAAGCACCGCCACCCCAAGTGAGGTGCGGGGTCATTATAATTTGGTCAGCTAATGCTGACCGTTGTGGTGTGAATGTTACTTGCAGGTGCAACTGAGCCAAACAGGATATAGCGGGCTGAAGCCCAAGATAGCTAAGCTGGCCCTTGAAGGCCAAAGCGAATTGCCCGTTTTGTTTATTTATTACTCATGTGTGGCTGGCCTGCGTGCTGATGTATGTAAGAGAGTTTAATTTGAGTAAACCTTGTAAGATTTTAAGGCCAAGACTTCTTTGTGTATTTGTTATTCATTCCTAGTTATGTAGTGGACATTCATGATGTGTTGGGTTTTAATTTTAACTTTTAAATTACATCCGCTAGAATGCACTCTGTGTTAGGATGCAAAGTATTGGATTATGGTTTCAATTTAGTAACTCCTTGGTCTGTCTGTTGTATATGACGCCGGGCCCTAACCGGACCTTCTGTTACATGTTGAGTGACAGATGGGGGTGTTATATGATAAGCCTTTGGCCGCGAGGCGAGCGACAGAGAAGCAACTAAAGCATTTCTGAGCTTCCATCCACCAATGTTTGAGGGAACTGAATTTCTCACTCAAGCCGATGACTAGCTTTCACGAATAAAGGGAACCTTGACGGCAATGGAGGCGGAGGATAGGCAAAAGGTGACTATAGCTACCTTTCTTTTGGAAGGAGAGGCAAGTTATGGTATGATGAGCTGGAGCTACATCCATTTGCTAGAAGGAAACTAACTGAGGTCTCGATGGAGGAGTTTTTGAGACTTTTTATGGCAGGTTATCTCCCTTCTACATAACATATTGTGATGGACAATAAGTTCTAGAGGTTGACTCAGGGCGAGAGTCTTGTTGATGACTACTTGCATGAGTTCACTAGATTGGGGCGGTATACGGGCTCTACGTTTGCTGATGAGGAACGAAAGACCAATCAATTCTATGAAGGTCCGTAGGATGATTTGAGGTTACTTCTCTTAGGTCCGATGAAGCAGGGCTTTCTGATGTTGGTGAATATTGCTCAATCCCTGAGCAGGATTTGAAATGTCCAAAGTAAGAAGGACTTGGGTGTTAAGAATCCAAAGTTCAAAGTACCGAGCTCTGCATAGTCTGGGTAAGGCAGGTGGAAGAAGAAGTTTATATCTTCTGGGCTAGCTCCTTATTTTACTGTTTCTGGAGCAACTACAGGGCGATGAGGCCCAATTATTTGATATACTTGCGACAAGTCGGGATACATAGCCCGAGACTATCGCAGTGGTCCTTTGAGGGCAGAGAGAAAGGCAGGAGCATCTTAAGCTGAAAAGGGGAAGGCAGTGGAGTCAACTGTGTCTCATTGCTATAGCTCAGTCCAAAGTATTTAATCTTGGCCAACATGATACCATTAAATAGAGCGATGTGGTGACAGGTATGCGTTAGTATATAGCTTTATTGCTTTATATTCTTTATAGCTTATGCATTGCTTTTATAACTTGTTTGTATAAGGCTTTGTCCTAATTTTGGACTATCCGATGAGAACATTGTTTGATACAGAGCTTCTCACTCCTTTCTATCTGAGGATTTCGAAATGTGTATCAGAGTGCCTTTATTTATGTCGAAAGATAGATTTGATGTGTTGCTTCCAAATGGGTTGCTTGGTGCGCACTGAATAGAGTTTATTGTGTTTAAGTGCAGATAGGAAGTCATGAGTTTGACATGAAAGAATCGATGCAGCCGATATCAGAGTTTGATGTGTTCTTTGACATAGACTGGCTTTTGGACCAGCTTGCATGCATTGATTACAACTCGAAGGAATTCACACTAAGGCAAAATATTAAACGTGAGACCAAGTTTGCTGGTATACGAGGATCAATCAATATACTGATGTCTGCTCTCCAAGTGGTCACAAGCTGTTTGGAATGGTTCAGAGTTTTCTTCACGCTATTGGAAGCTTTGGAGCCTAAGCTCAGTTTGAGTGACATTCTTATTGTGTCGGAGTATACATATGTGTTCCTAAAAGATCTCCCGGAGCTCCACCTCAGCGAGATATCGACTTCACTATTGAGCTGGTGCCTGATGCTAAATCAGTATCATGCTCACCATACCGGATTGCTCCAAACGAGATGACAAAGTTAAAGTTTCAGTTCCAGGAGTTGCTTAGAGCAAGGGATATATACGTTCAAGTTTATCTTCTTGGAGTGCACCGGTCCTTTTTGCGAAAAAGAAGAATGAGAGCTTGCATCTATGCATCGACTATCGTGAACTGAACAAGCTGACCTGAAACAACAATTTTCCGATTCTGAGGATCGATGACTTATTTGATCAGCTAGTTGGATCAACGATGTACTTGAAGTTGTATTTGACTTCTAGGTACTATCAGTTGAGGATCAGGGAAAGCAAAATTCCCAAGACAACATTTAGTAATTGTTATGGACACTACGAGTTTACCGTTATGGCTTTTGGGCTAACGAATGCACCATCAGTGTTCATGGACCTAATGAATAGAACTTTTAGAGAGTATTTGGACCAGTTCGTGATAGTTTTTATTGACGATATCCTGGTATTGAAAGTCTTTGTTACAAGAGTATCTATACACCTAGAGAGAGAGTGTGAGTGTGTGTGTGTGTGTGTGTGGGGGGGGGGGGGGGTGAATAGGTCTTTTAGTCTTTTTGAACTTTATTTGACTTTGGTGAGTTGTGTTATTGATTTTATGTTAGCTTTCAAGAACAAGAACACCACACCAGAATTTATAGGGTTCCCCAAGGTATGGGTACATCCACTTTCCCTCCCTCCTTTCTAATAGTGTGTTAGACAAGACAATCTTCTCCAAACTCGGCTCAAAGAGCTTACAACACAGATCTCTCGGGATCTCTCAGGCTACCTCCAAGCCATACCTCAGTCCAAAGCCCTACACACTCAGAGTAAACTCTACTCCTATAGCTCAGTGATCCCTAGATCACCTACTTTAGGCTTAACAAGGAGCCCTACAACTCTGGCTAGAAGAATAGTCCTACACTCAGAGATACTTAATCTCCTACCTATGATCTGGCTCAGATCCTACCTTAGGCACACAGACCCTACATTAGATTCTCAACAGAATCCTACCACTCAGCCTTTATATTTTAGGCTTAAACCTCAGATCAATAAAGATCCTACAGAAAGATAAAGTAGTTTATGATCTGACTTCAGAGAAATGATTCTTTGAGTCTTCTTTCAGAACTTGAAAGTGGGGATAGATACAACTCTAGAGGGGGGGGGGGGGTGAATAGAGTATTCAAAAATTATGACACCCTACTCAACTCCCTTAGAGTTAATTTGCGGAATGAGTTTATAGATATTTGAAACCCTAGAGCCTAACACAAAGTGAAGTGCATAAGAGAAAGCTAACTGTAATTACAGTTGAGCTTTGGTCCTATCACAGCAACTAGCAATCCTAGTTATTTCTACTCACAGTCACAGTGCAATAATTAAATGAAGCAACACAGATGACACAAGAGGTTTATAGTGGTTCCCTCTAAATAGGTACGTACACTCTTCTACCACCCTGGTAGGAATCCACTACAGGTTTATGTTCAGGTGCCCTGCCACCAACTGATCTGGTTCAGGTAGATCAAGTAGACCCTTTGAGCTTTTGATCAGGAGCTCAAAATCCAACACAGGTTTTTGATCAGGTGCCCTGCCACCAAGGTTCACTTTTGAAGGGAGTAATAACCCTTTATACAGGAGGTTGAGAGAGAGTTAGAGGGTCTTCTCTATTATTAAAACAGATTAGAGAAGCAAGTGGATTGTACAGAGCTAGAAAGCTCTAAAGAATCAAGGCTCCCCCTGGCTTAGTGATATCCAGGAAGAAGTCTTGCTTCAGGGTGTAGGAACTCTTCTAAACTTGTGACAGAGAGCTGTCTTGAAGTTCTTGAAGGAGCAGCTTGAAGAAGACTTTTGATTTGTAATGGATGTTCTTCTTCAATAGCTTTTCTTCCTTCTTCTTCTTCTTGAGACTCTGAGTGAATGTTCCTGGCAGCAGGATGAACTCAGGATTGAAGAAGAGAGAGTTGAAGAAGGTCGATCTTCTCAGTTGAATGTAATAATATCTGAGAGCTGTATCTCTTCTTGCTGTGAATCTGTATATGAATATCTGTGTCAACCAGACTTGGTGTCTGTGTGTATATCTCTCTATCTATGTATCTCTCGTTATTATTGTTGAAAACTTCTTTCAAAAGAAGCTCTTTATATATTGGCCTTTGTAACGGCTCTAATCTTTGTTTGAACTTTGTCTTCTTCTGAGATCTGCGATCTGGGCTGCAAATAGCACAAAACAAAACATATCCTGCAGACAGACATGCTATAAAGGGATAACGCTTTCTACGAAGCTGCAAATCCAATCTGATAAAAAGAGTACTAGAGAAAGTCACATCATACAAAACTCTTTATGGCTAGAGAAGACTTTTGTGTCTAACGGCTATAAAGGATAGCATGGCAGATAAAGCAAAAAGATATTTCAACTAATAAGACAAAAAACTTTGTCAGATAATGCTTGACTTATGCACAAAGGATGTGGCAAAGATTGCCTTGAGATGTATGCACACAATCAATGAAATAATCTTTAATAAAATATGCCAAATAAATAGGAAATAAATCATAGAACAGAAGGAGTACAAAATTACTAAAGGCAGACAGAAGAATGTCGAACGACCCACGGAGATCGTCGACCGAATTACATAGATCGTCGATCTATCAGAACAGATAGTCGAACGACACAGATAGTCGAACTATCAAAGCAGATAGTCGAGCTATCAAAAAGATAGTCGAACCATCAAAGAGATGGTCGAACTATCAACACAGAGCAGATAGTCGAACTATCAGAGCAGATAGTCGAACTACCAAAACAGAATAGATAGTCGAACTATCAGAGCAGATAGTCGAGCTATCAGATAGTTGAACTATCAAGGCAGATAGTCGAACTATCAAACAAAACAGATAGTCGAACTATTAAACAGATAGTCGAGCTATCAGATAGTTGAACTATCAAAGGCAGATAGTCGAACTATCAAACAAATAGTTGAACTAACAAATAGTTGAACTATCAAGAAATCTGTCTGGTCAAAAGAAGTGGAGCGGGGTTTGACGATCGAAGAGGCAGATACCACAGATTGTCGAGCTAACAAGAGTTGAACTAACTCAGAGATAGACGATCTGCTGACTGACGATAGTCGACCAACTGATAGACGATCGTCGAACAGTTGATAGACGATAGTCGAGTGGCGTTCGAACATAGTCGAACCAAAAACAACATAACCAAATCTTCATCTGGATAAGTGACAACTCTACAACTAAAGCAATCTAACAACTAACCTTTGACCATAGATAAATCTTGGGTCAAGAAACAAATTGAGAAGACTAAACTCAAATTCAAACTAGGGTACCAACAATCTCCCCCTATTTGGGTTAATTCTCTCAAAACAAAAACTACTAGAAATAAATATAACTCAGGAAACGAAACACCTAAGCAATAAATTGCATCAATCAAATAGTCAAATAAACATACTGTCAATAAATAAAACTTAAGCAACATCAGAATCTGATTTAGACACAGAAGAACCAGGAAGAAAAGAAATTTTTCTGAAGGGATCTAGAGCTTCCTTCTTTGATATCTTTAAATCTTGTTCTCCAATGATTTTAGATTCTCCTGCTCTTTGCACTACTGCTTCTGGGTGCTTTTCCATATATTTAGAAGGATCAAAAACCTCAGGTCTGACCTGGAATTTATCTAGCTCCTTCTTTCTGAATTTAGACATAGTAATTAAGCCTGTAATATCTTTTCCTTCAGCTCTGGCTTGTCTGATTTGAGCTGATCCAACCAATTCAAGAAATCTTGCCATCCTGTAATCAGGATTAAGCTCTTGGCTTTCATATTCATTTTCATCAGTTGGATCTAAAGGTTTTACAATTTTGAATTTTGTAGAGAGTTCTAGCATACTTACAGCTGGCTCTTTATTTTCTTGAATAATTAGAGAAGGTGGATGGAGCAAACTCTGCATATTTTTTACTTGATTTTTCAGAGTGAATAATCCTTTTTCCTTTTGAATCAGTTTTCTTTGTTTGAGCTGGCTTTTTGGATGGTATGCTTTTGCTTTCTTTAGGAGGGGATGCTTTCCTCTTGGGTGAAGGAGGAGGAGAAATGGTTGGCTTCTGATATACTATCTCCTTCACTTGCTCTTTTGTATCAGCATCTTGTCTTTGATGTCCAGATTGAGATCTGCCTTGATATCCTGGATTGCTTCTTCTTTGATGTGCTTGAGACAGAGTGAATCTAGCAGAAGGGGCTGATGGATTGGCAGATACATTTCCAAGAGGCTCCTGCACTTGGAGGTGGAGGAGGAGGTCCTCTGGGATTCCACTTTGGTGCTGGACTGTCATATCTTTTGCTTTTCTTTTTCTGCTTTTGTTGATTTCTGGATAATCCCATCCAATGTTGATATTCTTTAGATTTGGGATCTATCCCTTTCAGTATATAATAGGGAACATCATGATCAGGATTTGGAGGAGGAGGAGCAGCAGCTTTCCTTTTCCTTTTTGCTGCTTTCTTCTTCTTAGAACTTTCTGATTCATCAGAATCATCCTCATAATTAGAATGAGATGATGGAGGTTGATCATAAGGGTCAAAAGCCTCTTGCTCAGCTTTTTCTTTGGCTTTTAATGCAGCTTTCTATTTTTCTTCTTCTAAGGCATCCTGTGCCAGAAGAGTATCCAGATCTAGTCCTGGGGTGTCATCCCAGACTGTTGATTTCTCTTTTTGCTCTTCAGAAACTTTTTCTTGATCATCTTGCACAGCTATCTGAGCTGGAGGAGTAGATACAGGATCTTGAATAGCAGGTTCTTGAGCTGGTTCTAGGCTGGTTCTGGAGCAGGTTGTTGAGCAGCTTGAACTTCTTGAACTAGATCTGAAACCAAAGGGACACAAAGGTGTTCTAAATGGTATCGAAACATCCCTTCCAGGTATTCACAGGCTAGCATGTCAGTTAACATGTCAAGAATTGAGTAAATGAATTACCTTCAGGATTTTCTTCAGAATTTTCGAACTCCCACAAGTCATCTAGATAGGAGGTAATGACTCCTTCTAGGAATAGAGTAACTAAGGGAGTGGAGGCTTCTTCAAGGCACACTTTGAAGGCAAATTCTGCTTCCATTATGATATCAGATGGCCTCTGAACTGGTGCTGGTTCTGCAGATGATGTTGTAATGTCAACTGGAACTGCTGTTTCTTTTTGAATTTCAGCTTGGGGATTTGCTAGAAGAGTAACAAGGGGCAGTCCTGAGGCATCTTCCTCGAACATCACCCCCTGCCTGATTTTAGTAGATACTGAAGTCAGGCCCCTAACTGAAGAGGGCTCAACAGACTTAGAGAGAGCTATGATGGAGGATGATAGGGAAGAGATGGTAGAAACAAGAGGGGCAATTGCTTCTTCAATCATGGTTTTGATTAAAGGAGTAATTAGCTCCAGGATGTTTGCAATGAAAGCTGGAGTTATTTCAAATGATGTGGATGGGGGAAGCTCAGTAGATGGAAGATCATCAGGGATGATGGTCTCCTGATGAGATATGTTATAAACTGGGGATTGATGAGTGGATGTAAGAAGATCAATATGATCTGAATGAGAAATTGGTGACTGAGGTGGAGTGGGTAGATTCTCAAAAACCAACAGATCAAAACTAGAATGAGAAATCCTAGCAAGATGTGAAGGGAGTGGAGATGCTGGTGGTGATGCATGGAGAATAGTGGAGGAATCAAGTAGAAGAGAGACAGTGGATGTAGATGGTAATGCAAAAGTGGATGGCAATGTAGATGTAGAAGTAATGGGGGGAATGGAGGAGCCTTCTTCATGTAGGTGGGGAGTGACTGGTACATTCCTGGTGTTCTCAGATAAAACAGGAGCTACCCCAGCTAGTGAAGGCTTCTGAATGCTCCTTTTCCACTTAACAAATAAGGTGGGATCCATTTTCTTACTGGCATTGATGGAAGTTGTAACTGTACCCAACAGTTGAGGATATTTCTCTTTTAGGAAAATTCCTATTACCCTTCCAAGGGTTACTTCCTTCTTGCTGTTCTTCTTTCTGATCAAATCAAACATTATCCCTTCCCAATTTATCTCTTTCTTATTGATAATTGCACTCATCAAGGCAAACTGCTACCTGGTTATATTGTCATGAGCCGAGTGCTTACCTAACAGCACTTTTCCAACAAGTTCAGCTAAGAACTTTATCCTCAAAGGAAAGTTAACTTTCAACAACTTTGTAGGAATGCCCTCAGCATGTCCTAGCTCTATGAGCATTCTTCCATACTTTTGAATATCTTGGTCATATTCTTCTTGTCCATTCAATAATCCGAAAATTTCAGTCAGAATGGCAGGAGTCAGGATTACCTCTTCGCCGCCTATTGTCCCGGTCATGGATTCGTCGCTGGAAGATGAAGAGTAAACCCATTCTTTGATCTCTGGAATGTTGATATTGATCCTTGTTGACATCAGCTTTTCCAAACCTTGATCCTTGCAGAGCTGTAGCATCTCTATAATCTCCGCATCGTAGGCGCTGAACGAGTCGAAATCCACGCTAAAACCGGCATCAAACTTCATTGCTGTCAGGAGAGCTGGAGCAACCGCCATTGATTTGGTTGGAGAGGACGACGAAGACGAAACGACAGAAGGTGCGGGGTAGAGCTCAAGTCAAGACTCACAAGCAGGAGTGAGGAATATGAAACGATGAGCTCTGTCGAATACTAAAAAAAATGATCTCTTAACCTAGGTCGACCATCAGTTTTATATTAAAACAGCAATCGTCGACCTGTTTTAATAGATAGTGGAGACGATAGTCGAACGGTCGTTCGACGATCGTTTCCTGAAGCAGAGTAGTTGATCAATCGTTCGACGATTTATGTCTTCACAAACAAACAAGCTGTCGTCACCCATAGGTCGACGATAGGCTCAACCTGTTCGACTATCATCGAGCGTCGTTCGACGATCTTCAAACATATTTCAACAAGGCAGAAGTCACACTTAGTATTTTCCATTTATCATGCCTAGTTGAACCAAAAAGAATAGATGCTTCTGTTCATCTAAGGGCTTGGTGAAAATATCACCTCTCTGAAGGTCAGTGGATATGAACTCAAGGCTGATCTTGTTCTTTTCCACACAATCTCTCAGGAAAATGGTGTCTAATCTCAATGTGCTTGGTTCTAGAGTGGTGCACAGGATTTTGTGCAATGGAGATAGCACTGGTACTGTCACACATGATTTTGGTGTTCTTGTGTGTGTACCCATAATCCAAAAGCTGGTTTTGAATCCACAAGATCTGTGAACAACAACTAGCAGCTGCTATATATTCAGCCTCTACAGTTGAAGTTGAGACAGAAGCCTGTTTCTTACAGAACCAAGAGACCAATCTCTCTCCAAGGAACTGACATGTTCCTGAGGTACTTTTCCTGTCAACTCTACAACCAGCATAGTCAGAATCAGAGTATCCAATTAACTCAAATTCTGATTCAGCTGGGTACCATAGTCCTAAATTTGGACATCCCTTCA
Organism: Platanthera zijinensis; assembly: GCA_039513925.1. Taxonomy (NCBI): domain Eukaryota; kingdom Viridiplantae; phylum Streptophyta; class Magnoliopsida; order Asparagales; family Orchidaceae; genus Platanthera; species Platanthera zijinensis. The sequence continues at coordinate 70,310,930 of CM077097.1, read as the reverse complement.
GGTATCTCAAAATTCTCTTGAGGAGAATCAAATGAGATTCCTTGGGGTTGACCTGGAATCTAGCACATAGGCATGTGGCAAACATTATATCTGGTCTACTTGCAGTTAAATACAATAGGGAACCAACAATGGCCCTATAGTTTTTCTGATCAACTGGCTTACCCTGATCATCAGAATCTATAACTACATTAGTAGCCATAGGTGTATGCATTGCTGAAGCATCAGCCATCCCAAACTTCTTTACCAATTCCTTGGCATATTTGGATTGGGAGATGAAGATGCCATCAGCATCTTGCTTTACTTGGAGACCAAGAAAGTAAGACAGCTCACCCATACTACTCATCTCAAACTTAGAATGCATCAGGTCTGAGAACTTTTTGCATAGTTTAGGATCAGTGGAGCCAAAAATAATATCATTCACATAAACTTGAACTAACAGGATGGTGTCCTTGTGATGCTTAACGAAAAGGGTTCTATCAACTACTCCCCTAACAAAGTTGTGCTCTAACAGGAAACTAGCTAGAGTCTCATACCAGGCTCTGGGTGCTTGCTTAAGTCCATAAAGAGCTTTTTGCAACTTGTAAACAAATGAGGGTTGAGTTGAAGAGACAAACCCAAGAGGTTTTTCAACAAACACCTCTTCCTTTAGCTCACCATTTAGGAATGCACTTTGACATCCATCTGAAAAACCTTAAACTTCATATAGGCTGCATAGGCTAGAAAGATCCTTATTGCCTCTAGCCTTGCAACAGGGGCAAAGGTTTGGTCATAGTCTATACCTTCCTCCTGTCTGTAGCCCTGAGCTACAAGCCTAGCTTTGTTCCTTACAATAATTCCATTTGCATCCAACTTATTTCTAAACACCCACTTGGTGCCTATGATCAGTTGGCCTTTTGGTCTTGGAACCAAAGTCCATACTTTACATCTTTCAAATTGATTAAGCACCTCTTGCATAGCAATGATCCAGTGGGGATCTAGCTCAGTATCTTTTATGGTGAGGGGCTCAATCTGTGAAAGGAAACAAGCATGCATCACATCCTGTCTTAATTAATGTCTTGTTTGCACACCAGCTGATATGTCACCAATCACTTGAGATGTAGGATGATCTCTAAGTGTGACAAGATCAACATGTGGGATGTGATCTTCAACAACAGTTTGGATTAATTCCTCCTGAGGAATTGGATCAATTGTTGGTGGTATAGCAATTGCTTCCACAGTCTCTTCATCACTGTCTGAGTCAGTGATATGAAGAGTTGATAGATGGAGAATCTCTTGAGTGACATCTTTGCATGACTCAGGTACCTGCAATGAGCTTGAGGAAGGAGAAGTTTCCTTCTCCTTGTAAAACATCTTTGACTCATCAAAGGAAACATGCACAGACTCTTCTATTTTAGAAGATGATTTGTTAAACACCCTATACGCTTTACTTACTTGGGAATATCCAAGAAAAATTCCCATTGAAGCTTTTGCTTCAAACTTTCTAAGATATTCTTTGTTGTTATTGTGAATATACACTACACAACCAAAGACTCTAAAATAATTAATTTTAGGTTTCTTTCCTTTAAGCAACTCATAAGGAGTTTTACTCTTAAGCTTGTGTATAAGACATCTGTTCAAGACATAATTAACTGTGCTAACAGCTTCTACCCAATAAGAGAGAGGCATGTTAGCATCTACCAATAATGTTCCAGCAGCTTCAATCAGGGTTCTATTCTTCCTTTCCACTACCCCATTTTGTTGGGGAGTTCTAGGAGCAGAGAAGCTATGTTTGATACCTTCTTTCTCATAGAATTCTTGCATGAGAAGAGACTCAAACTCAGTACTATGATCACTTCTGATCATGGCCACATGAGTAGAATACTCAGTCTGCACACATAGCAGAAAGTCTGTAAGAACTTTGAAGTTATCAGCCTTAGTTCTCAAAAAGAACACCCAAGTGAACCTAGAGAAGTCATCTACAATCACTAAAGTGTAAAACTTCCCTCCTAGACTCTGTACATTTATTGGGCCAAAAAGGTCCAAATGTAATAAATACAGGATTCTAAGTGAATCACTTTTATTTAAAGATTTAAAAGAGTTTTTGGTTTGCTTGCCTAATTGACAAGCCTTGCTAGGCTTTCCTTCTTGTAGGGGCAAGAAGGTAAACCTCTAACAAGGTTGTATTTAGATAACCTTGATATGTTCTTGAGGTTAACATGGCTAAGCCTCCTATGCCATAAGGTGTTGTTATTTGTTACTTCATTAAACAGGCAGATTTCAGATTGGGTTGAGTTAAAATCTACTAAATAAATATTACCCTGTCTAATGCCTACTAACACAACATTACTATTTAAAGTAATATTACAGAGAGTGTTAGTAAAAGATACCTGATATCCTGCATCACATAACTGCCTTACTGAGATAAGGTTGTGCTTCAGTCCAGTTACATATGCAACCCTTTTGAATGTTACTGCTCCAATGGTAATCCTACTATATCCTTCTGTTTGACCACAGATGGAATCCCCAAAGATCACCTTTGGTCCAAGCTTGGCCTTGAATCTTGACAGATTGTCTTTGTTTCCTGTCATGTGTTTGGAATAGCCACTATCCAAATACCATTTATCTTTAGTAATTGGATAGGTCTTCACCTGCAAATTAAACAGTTAGACATTGTGGACCCAGATAACCTTGGGTCCATTATTTTTCACATAATGAAAACTTGAAATAAAAGAATAAGCAGGTTGGGGTTTATATCCTAAGGGATAGGATCTCCTAGGTGGAATGCTCCATGCAGTTGATGGGTCAACAAACCTAGGATTTCTATTTACATTAGGATTTTTAGGGTTCAGGTTGTTATTTTGAAAATCATATTGAGATCGACGACCATCGTTCGACGATCGATGCTCAGATCGTCGAGCATCGTTCGACCATTGAGCCTTCGATCGTCGAGCAGCGTTCGACGACTTTTGTAGTTCCTTAAATTTTTGCTTTCTCTTTTCTCTCTTAGCTTTATTTAAGGCTTTGTTAACTAGATTTACTTGCTCAGTATTCTTTATTCCATCAGCTGAAATAAAGTTTATTGGAGTTGAAAGATGATTTTTAAGAACCAATGGGGGTTCACTTGATGAGGCTCGTAAGCCTAGCTTATTATTGCCTGACCTAGTGTTTGTCATGCTAGTGATCTCTAGCAGCTTAAGGCTTCTACCATTTAGAGATTCTTCTAATCGTTTTGATTTAGCTAGTTCATTTTTAAGAAATTTTATTTCTTCACTGGACTTAGTGAGTTCTGCTTCTAACCTAGCATTTTCAATGGAGAGGATTTCTGATTCTGCTATCCTATTTCTAAGCTCCTTAATTTCTTTTTCTGAACTAATTAAATCTAAACAAAGGGATTTAAATTCAGATTTAAATTCAGCAGAAGAAAAATCATAAGAAGATAATACCTGATCTTCTATAGGCATTTCTTCATCATCATCAGAACTCTCTACAGCTGAGTGATTGCTGCAGACATCAATTGCCATAAGGCAAATTTCCATTGCCTTCTTCTCTTCCTCATCTTCACTGGAGCTTGAGGAGGAAGATTCCTCATCTGAATCACTCCAGGTTTTAGCAACAAATCCTTTCTCCTTCTTTTTATTTTTGTAGGAGGAGGACTTGGAGTGCTTCTTGTGATGTGTTCCTTTTCTTTTCTCTTTTCTTTGTTCTTTTCCTCTGGACACTCAGGTAGAATGTGTCCAGGTTTCCTGCAACCATAACAGATAATTTTTTTAGCAGGAGATCTGTCATACCTTGGTTTATCTTCATATCTTGAAGACTTCTTTCTGAAGTCCTTTCTGCCCATCTTGAGAAACCTTTTGGCAAAGAGTGCCATTAGCTCCTCATTGGATTGGCTTCCTTCAGAAGCATCAGCAGCTTTGAGAGCAAGAGTTTGCTCTTTGCTTGTTGGAGTTGGAGTCTTGGCTTCAGCCTCAGCTTCCCTGGACTTCAGCACTTGCTCAAAAGATTTGAGCTTTCCAAGGAGGGCTTCAGTTGAGATCTCAGTAGTACTTCTAGCCTCCTTGATGGGCCAGATCCTAAGATCCCATGTGCTGGGGAAGCACATCAGTATCTTATCATTGACCTCTGTCAATGTTATCTCCTTATCAAGAGTTCTCAGCTCATTGATGATTGAGCTGAGCCTGGTGTACATTCCTTCAACTGATTCAGCTTCAGTCTTCTTGAAGTTTTCATATTGAGATATAAGGTTTGATCTTCTGTCCTTCCTTTCATCAGCTGAACCAACTACAATCTTGTTCAGTGAGTCCCACATGGCTTTTGTAGAGGTGCAATCAGCCACTTTCTGAAAGGTTTCATCAGACATAGTCTGAGCCAGAATATTCATTACTTTAGCATCAACTACTTTTGCTTTCTTGTATGCATCATTGTAGTCTTGAGGTGGCACTGTACTGAGATTTGTAGATGTTGTAGCATTAGTTACAGTAGGCGGTGTTGGAGGTCCTATCAAAATAGAAGAAAAAATATCTTCATCAATAGAATTCATATATAACTTGATTCTTGCCTTCCAGATGCTGAACTTAGCTAAGTTGCAAACTGGAGGTCTGGTGCTAGAATAATCCTTGTACTGGGCCATGAAGTGAATGTCTATAAACTTGGTATCTATCTGGATCTTGTGACTCAGGTTTTAGCCTGTACAGTCAGTCAACCTCTCTCTGATACCAATTGAAAGTGAGGATAGATACAACTCTAGAGGGTGGGTGAATAGAGTATTCAAAAATTATGACACCCTACTCAACTCCCTTAGAGTTAATTTGTGGAATGAGTTTATAGATATTTGAAACCCTAGAGCCTAACACAAAGTGAAGTGCACTAGATAAAGCTAACTGTAATTACAGTTGAGCTTCGGTCCTATCACAACAACTAGCAATCCTAGTTATTTCTACTCACAGTCACCGTGCAATAATTAAATGAAGCAATACAGACGACACAAGAGGTTTATAGTGGTTCCCTCTAAATAGGTACGTCCACTCTTCTACCACCCTGGTAGGAATCCACCAACTAATCTGGTTCAAGTAGATCAAGTAGACCCTTTGAGCTTTTGATCAGGAGCTTAAAATCCAACACAGGTTTTTGATCAGGTGCCCTGCCACCAAGGTTCACTTTTGAAGGGAGTAATAACCCTTTATACAGGAGGTTGAGAGAGAGTTAGAGGGTCTTCTCTATTGTTAAAATAGATTAGAGAAGCAAGTAGATTGCACAGAGCTAGAAAGCTCTAAAGAATCAAGGCTCCCCCTGGCTTAGTGATATCCAGGAAGAAGTCTTGCTTCAGGGTGCAGGAACTCTTCTGAACTTGTGACAGAGAGCTGTCTTGAAGTTCTTGAAGGAGTAGCTTGAAGAAGACTCTTGATTTGTAATGGATGTTCTTCTTCAACAGCTTTTCTTCCTTCTTCTTCTTCTTGAGACTCTGAGTGAATGTTCCTGGCAGCAGGATGAACTCAGGATTGAAGAAGAGAGAGTTGAAGAAGGTCGATCTTCTCAGTTGAATGTAACAATATCTGAGAGCTGTATCTCTTCTTGTTGTGAATCTGTATATGAATATCTGTGTCAACCAGACTTGGTGTCTGTGTGTATATCTCTCTATCTATGTATCTCTCGTTGTTATTGTTGAAAACTTCTTTCAAAAGAAGCTCTTTATATATTGACCTTTGTAACGGCCCTAATCTTTGTTTGAACTTTGTCTTCTTCTGAGATCTGCGATCTGGGCTGCCAATAGCACAAAACAAAACATATCCTACAGACAGACATGCTATAAAGGGATAACGCTTTCTAAGAAGCTGCAAATCCAATCTGATAAAAGGAGTACCAGAGAAAGTCACATCAGACTAAACTCTTTACGGCCAGAAAAGACTTTTGTGTCTAACGGCTATAAAGGACAGCATGGCAGATAAAGCAAAAAGATATTTCAACTAATAAGACAAAAAACTTTGTCAGATAAAGCTTGAATTATACACAAAGGATGGGGCAAAGATTGCCTTGAGATGTATGCACACAATCAATGAAATAATCTTTAATAAAATATGCCAAATAAATAGAAAATAAATCATAGAACAGAAGGAGTACAAAATTACTAAAGGCAGACAGAAGAACGTCGAACGACCCACGGAGATCGTCGACCGAACTACAGAGATCGTCGATCTATCAGAACAGATAGTCGAACGACACAGATAGTCGAACAATCAAAGAAGATAGTAGAGCTATCAAAAAGATAGTCGAACCATCAAACAGATGGTCGAACTATCAACACAGAGCAGATAGTCGAACGATCAGAGCAGATAGTCGAACTACCAAAACAGAATAGATAGTCAAACTATCAGAGCAGATAGTTGAGCTATCAGATAGTTGAACTATCAAGGCAGATAGTCGAACTATCAAACAAAACAGATAGTCGAACTATCAAACAGATAGTCGAGCTATCAGATAGTTGAACTATCAAAGGCAGATAGTCGAACTATCAAACAAATAGTTGAACTAACAAATAGTTGAACTATTAAGAAATCTGTCTGGTCAAAAGAAGTCGAGCGGGGTTCGACGATCGACGAGGCAGATAGCACAGATCGTCGAGCTAACAAGAGTTGAACTAACTCAGAGATAGACGATCTGCTGACTGATGATAGTTGACCAACTGATAGACGATCATCAAACAGTTGATAGACGATAGTCGAGCGGCGTTCGACCATAGTCGAACCAAAAACAACTTAACCAAATCTTCATCTGGATAAGTGACAACTCTACAACTAAAGCAATCTAACAACTAACCTTTGACCATAGATAAATCTTGGGTCAAGAAACTAATTGAGAAGACTAAACTCAAATCAAAACTAGGGTACCAACAGAACTGATCACTTCTTCACAACACCAAGAAAGTAGATCTTCAGGAATTTTCTGTTTGTGCTGAGAAGACAACTGCAGAGCATTGCTTCTTCAAGCCTTAGATGTAGTATAGTTAAGTGTAGTGGCCTTGAAGATGAACAATAACCTTAAGTTTGCTCTGCTTCTTCTTACTCAGAAAATAAGATTTCTGATTTTCCTATTGAAGACAAAATGATTCTTCAGTTCATAATTTCTTCAGCCAGCCAACTCCTGTCTGTGGTTCATAGACTTGCTGCAAGAATGAGTTGCAGGAAATCTTGAGCTTAGTCGAGAGGAATAAGATGACCAAAAAGCTTGTTTTGATTTCTCGAAAAAGTACTTTTATTACTCGCCGTCTAATGACTTTAAGCGCAGTATGGACCAACCGGAATTGGTTACTACAACATATATTTTGCATTTATTGCTATATTAAAAATATATGACACCTTTTATCACCTAGCACACTATCCATGCAATATTTGAATTATTGATGATGACAACATGACTCAACACTTGTGGACTTGGCAATTTCCAGACAGTATGTATAAGCGTTGAGTGAGGCCATGTCACTTAACGCATTTGACATTTGTAGTCTTACTGTTAAAGTGTTGAGTGATCCTTCTTCACTCAACACTTCTGAACTTGGTAAAATTTTCCTGCATAAAGGCGTTGAGTGAACCTTCTACACTCAATGCTTTTGGACTTTGTCTGACTTCATGATGAGACATTGAGTGGCCCATCTTCACTCAATGCTTCTATACTTAATCAGAAATCATGTTGAGTAGGCATTGAGTGAACTGACTTCACTCAACTCTTCTGTCCTTAGACAGATTTCTAGTCAACAACACTAAGGCTTTGACTGCTTGAGGTTCTGTCAACGCTTTTAGCCTCTTGACATTGAGTGATCTGCCTTCACTCAACGCTTCTAGACTTAACCAGTTTTCAGCTTTACCAGCATCCTATCTTGAGTCCAACTATCATTGTGACCCTGACAACCTGTCAAATCAGTGTAATAGAATACAACCTGCATACAATGAACTTTGAACACTTATCAGATACATTCATGTGTATACCATTGACTTGTGGGCTTTCTTCAAATCTAGGATATTGTGATCAATAGACCCAACAATTTCCCCATATTTGAAGAAGTCAAAACCCTAGTCAATGATATACACTACCATATTAATAGAAAAATATTCACAACAAATAAGAGTAATAAATGACACATAATCAAAAATTTAATTATCATTTAAATAGATAATTATAAATAGATAATGTGCTTATGATAATATTCACAATTCTAAAGCCCTTATGGAAAACAAAAACATTTCATGTTTCAGGTTCCTTGATGACTATCCCCCTATTGGGTTTCTTTACAGCCTTTTCATCTTCTTCAGTCTTCTTCTACTTCTGTCTCTCAAAATATCTATAGGGCTTTGGGAAGTATTTCTTGGCACAAGAGCATCTGGTGTCACTGCACCTGGCTTTGGGTCCATTGATCACAATGTCCTGGATTTGAGGAAGGTCCACAAGTCAATGGTATACACATGATTATATTTGATGCATGCTTTAAGTTAAATGTATGCAGGTTGTTTTCTGTTATAATGTTTTGATAGGTAGTCTAGGTCACAATGACAAATGGACTCAAGACAGGTTGCTGGCAAAGAAGAAATCTGGCTAAGTCCAGAAGCGTCGAGTGAAGGTAGTTCACTCAACGCCCAGAAGCTAAAAGCGTTGACAGAAACTCAAACAGTCAAAGTATCAAAGTTGCTATCAAAGAAATCTGGCTAAGTTCATAAGCATTGAGTGAAAGCAGTTCACTCAACGCCAAGAAGCAAAAGCATCGACAGAACACCCAACAGTCAAAGCCACAATATTGCTGTCAAGAAATCTGTCTAAGGACAGAAGCGTTGAGTGAAGGCAGTTCACTCAACGCCTACTAAACAAGGATTCTGTCTATGTATAGAAGCGTTGAGTGAAAGCAGTTCACTCAACGCCTCATCCAGAAGCCAGGAAAACGACATAAGCGTTGAGTGAATAAGCTTCACTCAATTCCTTCATATAGAGAAATTCATCTAAGTCAAGAAGCATCGAGTGATGAAGGCTCACTCGACGCCTATGCTGTTAGACTACAAAAGTCTATATGCGTTAAGTAATGAAGGCTCACTCAATGCATTCAACGCCTGAAGATGCAGAATTCAGCTAAGTACTTTTTGCGTTGAGTGACAAGGCCTCACTCAACGCTTGTGTAGATTGTCTTAAATTTACTAAGTCCATAGGAGCAGAGTCATGCTGATGTCAACATAAATTCAAATATCATGGGTTTGCAAGCTAGAAGAAAAAATACTGTGCTTGCCTTTAGTACTGCAGTTAATGAAAAAGGTGTGTTGTAGTTGCCACCTCCAGGTGGTCCTACTACACAAAGAGCCGTTAGAATTACAGGAAATAAAAGTAGAGTTCCGAGAAATTAAAAAAAGGACTTTTAGTTTTTGGAGAAAGAGTTGCTGGTCATCTTCTTCCTCTCGACAAAGTTGAAGCTAACCAAGAACTTTCTTAAAAGTTAGTCTGTGAATCACAGACAGTGTTCAGCTGTTGAAGAAACATTTTATTGAAGATCAAATCAATTTCAACAGTAGGTCAAAAAGTTTTTCTTTCTGAGCAAGCAGAATCAACACTCTGCAGTTACTTCTCAGCACAGGCAAAACAAACTTGATGATCTAATTCTGGTGCTGTGAAGAAGGAAGAGCTGAGTTTACTTAGTTTAGTAAGCAGGCTCAGAGAACACTTTCTCTGAAACAGATCAACAACAACAAACTTAATCAATATAGGATCAATCTTGATCTGAGCTGTAAGCCTGAAATATAAAGGCTGAGTTGTAGGATCCTTCTGTGGATCTGAGGTAGGGCCTGTGTGTGCCTAAGATAAGAGATCTATTCTTTAAGGTTTGATTCAGTTGTGAATCTGAGTGAAGGGCTATCCTCCCAGCCCGAGTTGTAGGACTTTGATTAAGTTTGAGGTAGGTGATCAGTGGATCACTGAGCTATAGGAGTATCATTTACTCTGAGTGGTAGGGCATTGGGCTAGAGATAGGACTTGAAGGAGTCTGAGAGATCCTGAGGGATCTAAGTTGTAAGCTCCTTGAGCTGAGATTGGAGAAGTTTTCCTTGTCTAACACACTGTTAGAAAGGTAGGAGAGACAGTGGTGTACCTATACCTTGGGGAACCACTATAAATATCTGTGTGATGATTGCGTGTTCTTGAAAGCTAATTAACTTAACACTCAACACACTAAAATTTAGAAAGTAGTCTAAAAGACTAAGAAACCTATTCACCCTCCCTATAGGTGTTTAGATACTCTTTAAACAAATACTTTCAAGTGTTATCGGAGCTAGGTTGTTAAAAAAGGACTTAAAAGTCTGAACAGATTTCCAAGAGTAGCAAAAAATTTGCTCCATGGGTTCTAGTGAAAACCACAAGGAGTTGGGATCCATGAAGCTTCCTATCTGCAGAAAGGAAACTTTTGGATTTAGAAAGAGAGGGTCAGGTTCTTCATGGAGGCCTCAGACCCAAGGATTTTCATTACTGTCCAAGAGGGACCCTTCATTCCCATGAAGATCTCTATCTTGGATGCCAATGTTCAAACTCCTAAGAAGTACACTAAGATGACCAAGGATGAAGTCATCCTGACAACCATGGACAAGAGGGCACAAAACATCTTTGTGAGTGCCATAGATGACTCCATATTCCAGAACCTTATCCACTACAAGACAACCAAGGAAATGTGGGACTCCCTCATTGTATACATGGAAGGAATTGAGGAGGTGAGGGAAGACATGAAATCCCTCTTGTTTCAATAGTATGAAGTATTCAAGCAAGGGAAGAAGGACTCTATAGCTAAATACTATAAGAAATTCTTCATAATAGTGAACAGTCTAATCACCTATGGTAGACAGTTCACTAATTATGATCTGAATGACAAGTTCTTGAGATCCTGAACAAGAAGTGGGATATCAAGATCTGTGATATCAGAGAAGTTGGCAACCTGGCCAACACTCTGCCTCAGAACTTGTTTGGGAAGCTGCTGTCTCATGAAATGCAGCTAAACACCATGAAGGTTGAAGAGGATGCAGCTAGAACTCTCAGCAAGGAGAAGACAGTGACATTCAGAGCTGAAGCCACAATGAGAAGTAGGGAAAAGACTCCTTATCCACTAAGGAGAGTTGCTGAGTCAGAGAGCTCATATCCCATCTCCTCTGGAAATGAACTATCAGATTAAGAACTAGTAATATTCTCTAGGCAGTTCAATAAGTTGTTGAGCAGAGAAGATAGTGGAAGAACAAGGCTCTTCAAGCTGTTCATCTAAAAAGCCTCACTTCAGCAAAGACAAGTCCAAAATTGACCCCTCTGGGGATAGGTATGACTCCAAATAGAATAAATATGTCAAGACTAATGTTGTTTGTTTCTGTTGCAACAAGAGTGGACATGCCATTGCTGACTGTCCAGTTAAGATGAAAGAGTAGATGAAGTTTGATGGCAAAAACCATCATAAGGGCAAGAAGGCTGAAAAGAGCTTCTTGGCCAAGAAGACTGTCAACCTATCTGACAGTGATTTTGAATCTTCAAAATCAAAAGAAGAGAAGGCCTACATTAGACTCATGTCCATTGAATAAGATGCTGAATTTCCTACTACCTCATCTAGAATTAGGGCCCAACTATCCTCAATTGCCAATAACTGTGAAGAGGAAGAGGAGATCAGCCTCATGGCCATATCTGAAGACAATCAGGACATTTTTTGTTCCTGATGAGGTACACTCTATCCTAAGTTCTTCCTCAGTCTATTAATCTAGCACAAACTTTGAAGAATCCACTTCCTCAAGTTGGGCTGATGAATCAGATTATGAAGAAGATGTCAATTAATTGATTGACAGGTATGGTGCCCTTTTGGATGCTCTGAAGAAGAGCAAAAGACTTATCAAAAGACAAGCTGAGAAAATTATCTCCCTACAATAAGATGCTTCCCTGCAGTCTGAATCACCACAATTATTGGATTAGATGAGGAGGGAAGTTGGTCAACTCAAGACAATCTCATCCATCCAAATTGGGACCATAAGCCAGAAGAATAAGATCATCTTGGATCTTGAAGATAAGCTCCTCAAAGAGAGGATGCTAGTGGCTCAATACTCCAAACCCAAATCAGTATTTCCACTCATTGATACCTTCACCTCCCAAACTAATAAGAAGGGCTGGAGTACATTGAGAGGAATACTAGAAGATGGAATAGGAGTAAGGGCAAGGCTTCAATTGAGCCTACTATCTCTTTTGAAAAAGTTCTGTTTCCATCCAACAAGTATGACCAAGAGAGTATATATGGTCATTGGTTGAATGGAAGATCCAATAGTGTGAACAAAAATGCACACAACTATAATGGAAGGAAGGGCATGGGTTTGAGTGCCTTTAAGGCTCCCCATGAGGAAATTTAGATGGGCCATCATGTACCATTTGTATTGGGTACTCCAGCCCCCCATTCAAGGATAAAGGAGTAGCCTATTCTCAGGCTCTTTCAGCAAAAACCCAAACCAAGGGTCAGTCTATCAGTAAGCCTTACTTTGCCGTCTCTGATGCCATCAACAACATATCTACTACAAAGAAGACTACTGTTATTGGAACCCAGAGTATGCCAGGCACATCTACTGTCAGACTCTCCTTCAGTCAGATTCTTACTGAAAGGAACAAGAAGAAAGCTACTGCACTCCCTTCTGAACAGACAGCTATTGACAGCTTGCACTCCTCAAGGGTGCTCATAAGAGGAGATATAACATTTATGAATGTTGGTGCTGTGGTAAAGTAGATCACTTTGCCATAGATTGTTGGCACAATCCTAATGTGCCAGGTGCAATAGTGAGTCTTCTTGTTAGAGGTGATGCAGGTAAACATGTTAAGTTTCAAGCTAATAAGAACCAAAGACCCAATTCCTTTTGGGGTCCTAAGGTAAACTAAACTATGTTTGTAGGGTAGTCCAAGTACTCATATACCAATATGGTACTTGGACAATGGTTGTTCCAAATACATGATTGGAACAAGGAACAACCTGAAGGACTATACTCCTGTGAAGAATGGACCTAAGGTGATCTTTGGAGATTATTGGGTCCATTGATCATAATGTCCCAAATTTGAAGAAGGACTACAAGATAATGAAATACACATATTTGTATTTGATGCATGCCCTAAGTTCTATGTTTGCATGTGATTACTTGTTACACTGATTAGACAAGTTGTCTAAGTAACAATGGCAGGTGGGCACATGGAAGGATACTGAAAAGATAGAAATACGTCTAAGTCCACATGCATTGAGTGAAGACATTTCACTCAACGCCAGATAGCCAAAAATGTTGAGTAAAGACTAGAAAGTCAAAGCCTCGACATTGACAAGACAGAAATCTGGTTAAGTCCAGAAGCGTTGAGTGAAGGCAGTTCACTCAACGCCTAGACCCAGATGCGTTGAGTAAAGCTCAAGCAGTTAAAGCCATAGAGAATCTGACAAAAAATCTGGCAAAGTCCAGAAGTATTGAGTGAATGCAGCTCACTCAACACCTTGCAGAAAAAGCGTCAACAGAACATAGTTCAGTCAGAACTGCAGTATTGATTGATAGAGAATTTTGTTTAAGTCCAGATGCGTTGAGTGAAGGCAGTTCACTCAACACCAACTCAACAAAAAATCAACTAAGTATATAAGCATTGAGTGAAGGCTGTTCACTCAACGCCTCATCAAGATGGCAGGCAAAGGCAGAAAGCGTTGAATGCAGAAGCTTCACTCGATGCCTTCATATAGAGAAAAATGGCTAAGTCCAAATGCGTTGAGTGATTAAGGCTCACTCAACGCCTAACTAGTTAGACATCTAAAGTATATATTCATTGAGTGATGAATGATCACTCGACGCCTGGTGTTACAGAAAAACTGTCTAAGTGTTTTGGCATTGAGTGACAAGACTTCACTCAATGCCTATGCTGAATTGTCTTAATTTGACTAAGTCCACAGGTACTGAAGTCAACAGAAATTTAAATGTTGCGGGAAGTCTACAGTACACTACAAATGGTGCCGCTTGTTTGTTGTACATCATTTAATGCAAAAGAAGAGCTGCAACTACCAACTCTAGGTGGGCCCAATGCTCAAAGAGCCGTTGGACGGCGGGATAGAAAAAGAACAGATTAGTGAGAAGAAATCAACTTTTTGAAATTAACAGAACTTTTTCTTCTTCCTCTCGACTGAGTTGCAGATCTTGAAGGAGGAGTTCATTCTTCAGTTCTAAAAGCTCAAGCAAGATAGTTGTTGATCTACTCATCCTCAACAACAAAGTTTAGAGAGGATTCTCTCTGAGTTAGAAGTTATAGCACAAGCAAGCCATAACTGCAGAGTCTTCACAGCCCAAGCTGAACTACTCCTGAAGATATTTGCCTGGAGCTGTGAAGAAAGGAGGATAGAGTTAATCTCTGTTCAGAAGGAGATAGACACAAAGACTCTAGCTCTGGTGTCAAACATCATCAACCAACTACTATTCTTTTGTAGGATCATTTTGATCAGAGTGTAAGCCTAACTTATAAAGGTTGAGTGTATGATCTTTAAGTAGATCTGAGTTGTAGGTTTCAGTTGTGAATCTAAGTGGTAGGGATTTTGGCCTGAGGTAGGATATGGTTTAGATCTGAGGTAGGATAGTCATTCTCTCTGAGTTGTAAGGCTATCCTCCAAGCCTGAGTTGTAGGACTTTGAGTTAATGTTTGAGGAAGGGTCTGGTGGTCCTGAGTGGTAGGAGATTATATGTCTGAGTGGTAGGCCTTTGTGCCTGAGGTGTAGGACTTGGAGGAGTCTGAGAAATCCCGAGGGATCTGAGTTGTAGGCTCATTAAGCTGAGTTGGAGAAGTTTCCTTGTCTAACAAATTATTAGAAAGGTGGGAGGGACAATGGATGTACCCATAATCTGGGGAACCACTATAAATTTCGGTGTGCTATGTGAGTAATCTTGAAAGCTAACTAAAAGTAAATCACAACACATCAAGAACAGGGAAAATACTTAAAAAGACTTAAAAACCTATTCACCCCCTCTAGGTGTTTAACTACTCTTGAAACTAAAGACTTTCAAGTGGTATCAGAGCGAGGTTACTAAAAAGGACTTAACAGTCTGAGTTGATCTCCAAGAGTAGCATAAGTTTATCCTTATGGGTTCAGGAGAGAACTATAAGGATTTGGACTCCATGAAGTTTCCAATCTACAGGAAGGAGAACTTTGGTATCTGGAAGGAAAGAGTCGGATTATTTATGGAGGTATCTGACCCCAGGATTTTCATCACTGTACAGGAAGGACCCTTCATCCCCATGAAGGTTTCAGTTCTGGATGCCACTATCCATATACCTAAGATATATTCTGAAATGACCAAGGATGAAGTCATTCTGTCTACCAAGGACAAAAGGGCACATAATATAATTGTTAGTATCATTAATGATTCTACATTCCAAAATCTTGTACACTACAAGACTTCCAATGAAATGTGGGACACTCTGGTTTTCTATATGGAAGGTACTAAAGAATTCATGGATGACAGGAAATCCCTACTTAATCAAGAGTATGAAGCCTTCAGGCAAGCTAAGAAAGACAACATAGCTGAATGCTATGAAAAATTCTTTAGAGTGGTAAATGAGCTGAGGAATTATGGAAGGGTCTTCAACAACTATGAGCTGAATGAAAAATTACTCAGATCTCTAACCAAAGACTGGGACACCAAGATCTGTGCCATCAGAGAGGTTGCCAAACTTGTTGAAACTCCTCCACATATACTGTTTAGAAAGCTGCTTTCCTATGAGATGCAACTATCTGCTAGGAAGGAAGAGGGAGTCCACTAGTAGAATTCAAGCCAAGGAAAAGTCCATGTGCATTCAAGACTGAGGGATCTAAGAAGAAAAAGAAGAGGATTGCCTCTCCCCAATAAGTCCTACTGATTCAGACAGCATTGAGTCTAGATCATTTGACAACAACATGTCAAATGGGAGTTTGCTATCTTCTCCAGACAGTTCTAGAAGTTGATGAAGAGAAAGCAGTGGAGGAATAGATACCCTTCCTCCTCTTCACATCATAAGAAGGACCAACACCAGTCTGATAAGAAGTTCTCCAAGGGAGATATGTATAATTCTAAACCCAGTAAACAATTTTCTTCTAAAATTGTTTGTTATTACTGCAACAAGCCTGAACAAGTTATAGCTGGTTCTCCAGTCAAGAGAAATGAAAATGGTGAGAAGAAACATCACCACCAAAATGGCAAGAAGGAAAAGAAATTCATTGCCAAGAATGAAAAGAGCTGGAGTCAAAGTGACTCAACTTCTTCAGATTCTGAAGAAGAAGAAGCCTATGATTGGATTGTTTGTTGTAGTTACTGATGAAGAGGAACAAGACTCTCCTACTGTAAGGATAGGTATCAGGGCCCCTCTATCACATTTAGAAAGTGATGCTGAGGTAGATGAAGATGACACTGACTGCTATGGTCTCATGGCCATGACAAATGAAGAATACAGCCTGGATCAGCCTAGTCCTAGATAAGGTATACTCACTGTCCAACTCCTCTTCTGGTTCAGTCTATGATACTAGTCCAAATTCTAATGCATCTTCATCCTGTGATGAAGATGAGTCAGAATATGAGGAATATGTCAATAAATTGATTGATAAGTATGGTTCCCTTCTAGATGCTTTGAAGAGAAGCAAAAGGTTGGCCAAGAAACAAGCTGAGGAGATCATCTCCCTACAGGTAGTTGCTTCCTTGCAGTCTGAATCAACATCTTTGCTGGATCAGAAGATGAAGGAAGTAAGACAACTGAAGACCATCACAATCATCCAGATTGGGACCATCAACCCACAAGAACATAATCATTTTGGATCTTGAAGAGAAGCTCTAAAGGGAGAAAATGATTGTGGCTAAGTACTCAAAGCCCAATACATGTGTTGACTCTGATAGATTTCTTCTCCTCTCAAAAGGATAAGAGGGGTTTGGGATTCAAGGAAACCCTAGAGTTTGCCATTCCAAAGGGAAAGGCAAAGCTCCGATTCAACCTCCCATCTCTTTTAAGAAAGTAGTGTTTACCATCAAACATGTATGACAAAGAAAGTATCTATGGTCACTAGTTGAATGGAAGATCCACAAGTGTGAAAAAAAATGTTCGCAACTATGGTGGAAGGTATGACAAAGGGATGAGTGCTTTTAAGGCCCCACAAGAGGAAATTCAGATGGCCTATTATGGACCATTTGTCTTTGGTACCGCAACCCCCCTCACTCAGAAATAAAGTAATGGACTGTGATCAAGCTCTTCCAGCAACTCTCAGACCATAGGTAAGTCAGTCAAAAAGCTTGACTTGCTATCTCTATCGATGCCATCAACAACTTATCTATTGCAAAGAAAACTGCTGTTAATGGTACTCAAAGTAAGCCAAGTAAATCTTCTGACAAACTTACCTTCAGTAAGATCATTGCTGAGAGAAACTTGAAAAAGGTTTGCTGCTCTCCCTTCTGAACAAATTACTGTTGGGATGTCCACTAGTGCAGTTCAGAAGAGGAGATACAATATCCATGAGTGTTGGTGCTGTGGTAAAGTGGGACACTTTGCATAGATTGTTGGCACAATCCAAATGTGCCTGAGGCAAGAGTTAGTCTTCCTGTCAGAAAATCTACAGGTAGACATGTTCAATTTTATACTAACATACACCAGGACCCAAACCCTATGGGGTCTTAAGGTTACCTAAATTATGTTTTACAGGATAGTCCAAGTACCCATACTCCTATATGGTACTTGGACAGTGGATGTTCTAGGCACATAACTGGAACAAGATGTCACTTGAAGGACTACACTCCTGTGAAAAATGGACCTAAAGTTATCTTTTGAAGGTTCAGACAGAGGAGTCACTAAGGGATATGGTATATTACTAATGACATAGTCTCATTCTCAAAAGTGGCTTATGTTAAAGGGTTGCAACACAACCTGATTAGCATAGCCAACTGTGTGATCTTGGCTATGTCATTGTATTCCACAAGGATGAGTGTCAAATTAAGAGATCAAGTGACCAAGAGGTCATCTTGACAGGCACTAGGAGTAAATATTTTTATTGTTTAAACTTATATGTTTAAGTAAATACTCTCCTATATGTCTAGTTGCAAATGAGAAAGTCTCATATTATGTGCAATGGCACAAGAGACTAGCTCACTTGAATTATAAGACTATAAGTAAGCTCTTTAGTGAAGAGCTAGTCAAAAATGGTCCCAAAATGAAATGTACCAAGGAGGGCATTTGCTCTGCATGCCAAAAGGGCAAGCAGACCAAAGCTTCTTTTAAGAGCATTGTGACCAAGGACTCTGGTGAGGTGTTTATACCTCCTGCATATAGACTTGTTTGGTCCTATGCCAGTTCATAGTCTTAGTAAGAAAGTCTACACACTTGTAATAGTTGATGACTTCTCCATGTTTGCTTGGGTCTTCTTCTTGAAGAAAAATTCTGAGACCCTTGACATCTTCAGGACCTTTGTCAAGCAAATTCGTAATGAAATGGATAGTCCTGTGGTCAAAATCAAAAGTGACCATGACACTGAATTTCAATCTAATGGCATGACCAAGTTCTGTGAAGAAAAAGGGATTCACCAAGAATTCTCTTCTCCAAGACACACCCCAGCAAAATGGGATAGTTGAGAAAAACCAAACTCTCATAGAAGCTGAAGGACACTACTAAGTGACACATCTCTCACAAAATACTTTTGGGCTGAGGTGAGTTTAATACTGCATTCAATCATGTCCTAAATAGGGCTTAGGATATCAACAAAAGCCCGACTATGGAGAGGGCGCTATCACAAGATGACTCCCCCCCCGCGTTCAGCACAACCTCGGCTCAGAGGTGGGTTACGCATCACACTGCTCATAGTAGGTGGTTACAACATCTCCCCTTAATAGCGCTCCCCCGTTCTTGATCCGTTTAAGCGCATACCCAACTAGAGTTGAGAGGGCCAAACGAATTTGGACCAAGGGGAGGTGAATTTCAAGGGTTTTCTCTATGGCCGAAAATTCCCCATAATGGCCATTGATGGCCTTCAAGCTAGACCCTTCTCCTCCCCATTTCACCCTTTTAAAAGCTCCCTAGGCCAAGAGCATTCGTTTCCACCATTCCACTGAAGAAAATGAGGGAGTTTGCTGTAGATTGTAGAGTATCGGAAAGCTCCACCACCGGCCATGGCGTACCACCACCACACCCGTCGGCAAGCACGGTTAAAGGTCCTCCTCTACTCCTCTCTTCGTGGGCTAGATCTTTAGATATTTTAGGAGAGAAATTGGGCTCAATTGAGCCCGATTGGAGAAGAGATTTTCATGGATTTTCTTGGATTTTCAACGTTGCGGGATCGTTGGAAACCGCCCCTCTGGCGGCCGTGCCGCCTCCCGGTGATAGCCCCCACCTCAACGAAGGTGGTGGCGGTGGTGGCCGGCCAGGAAGGTGGCCGGTGGCCGGGAAATCAGCTTGGAATAGGCTCCAGGTTCGGCCAATCTCAACCCTTGGCTGGAGTAAGAAGATGACCAGGAGCCCCACGATTTGCTTTAAGATCCGTGCTGGATCTGGATTTATTAATTCATATTATTTCGATTTCTGTCCTGTTTACTGGGTAGTTTTAAATTAAATATTAAAAGTACTTAGCCCCTCTACATGAACAGTGACCAACATCAAAGTTGTAGCCCGTGAAGTCTAGTTTATTATAAAATTTGTTTGAACCCATTTGGGTGAGTGGTTTGACTGCAACACCCATTTTGGGGGGGTCTACATAGGCTTGAACAGAACTTGGTTTGAGTGCCCCCACCAATAAAGCTATCCAAAAGACTTGAAATTTTGTATGGTGGTCACTCTTAACTATACCTAAAACATATCCAAAAAATGGGAATTTTGGAGAATCTTTTTCTATACTTTTTGTAAAACTTTAATAATCCATGAATAAATAAATTAGGTGTAATAAATATCTCAAAACTCCCCCAGATTTGGGTGGGTGGTCTTAGAGGGCATGTTATGGCTCTGGTAAAAATTTCATCTCATTTGGAGATGTTTTGATTAGGTATTGACCCAACCCTAGGTATACCTTATAGGATTATTTAGGTCAAGGTGCTCTTTTTAGTGTTGAGTGGTCAAATCCCCTCAACAGAGGCTGATATTTTGGCCACTTATTTTATATGGCATGTAGCACCCTCCAATGGGATTTGGTGGGGTGGGGGGTAGGGTATCCCTAGAACCCTAGGGTAGGCCCTTTTATGGAGATTTTTAGGGTATGAAGATCTTGGGGTCAAATGACCTTGGAATGACTTGAGACTTGGTGGAAGGGATCATAGGATGGCTCGTGTCCTCTGGTTTGAAGTTGTATTGAATTTAGAAGCCTTTAACCACCTCATATTCCTAATCCTAGTTTAGGGCACAAGCCCAATAATTGGGTTTAGGCAATCAAAACATCTCACCATAACTTGATACTTAGGCAAGGTATGTCAGTAATAAAAAGAGTTCTAAAATAATTTTGGTGGAATTTTTGGGCTAATAAAATCAGTACTTCCTAATAACCCTAATTGTATCCTTAAATTTATTTTGCTTGTTATGATATTTCTGTCCACAGAAAAGTTGTGAAATTTTGTATTGGAAGTTTTACATCATGGTAATTCTCTTTGTATTTTTTTTGGAATTTTTAGATGATTATTTTAAGTACTTATTTCATACATTAGAATTGTAGATTTCTGATCAAAAATAGATATAGAGCCCAATATTGCTATGAAAAAATATGAATCTTGATCAGTGAGTGTTTTATGTTATTTTGTTGGCTCTAGAAGTTTCCCATAATTTTTAGGCGATTAAAAATTGTAAAACTTGGTTACTGTTGATTTTAGATCATTATTAGACTTCTGGAATTTCTTATAATTACTAGATGAGTGTTTACAGTACTTGATTCATTAACCAATGATTATGAAATTAATGGTTATAAATTAAAATTAGGGGCTACTATTCACTGGAAAATGGGAGAATACTTCTAGAGTGTTTTTAGGCCATGATAAACTTACTGGACTTTTATTATAATTTTTAGAATAATATTGCTGGCCTTTGCTTCTTAAAATGATAAATATTGACTTTATGTCTAAATTGTGGATTTGGGGCCTAAATAATTTGTAAAATTCTTCTGACCTCGGAATTTGGCTGTAGAAATGTTACCTAGTATTTATCATAATTTTTTGGTGATTTGTTTCTGATTTGAAAGTGCATTTCATGTTCAAAGAAGGGCATTCAGAGTCTTAGGTAATTAGATTAAATGCCAAATAATTAGGAAAATTATGAAACTCTGGAGTTAGTCTAAATAGGTCATGGTAGACTCCCAGAAATTGTTATGGATCTGTTGGATGAGTAAATAGAGTACCCCTTAGTAGGAGCACCATGTAGCTTAGCACGGTCTGCATATAGTACATAAAACTGAAATAGGCTAGCTCGGAGAGCTTAAACACACTTAGGGGAGTCACACTGAAATAAAAGAGAGGATTGGTCATGGGTACAAATCAATAATATTAAGTGCCTTGCGAAAGGGGAGCTTTGGGCTTCAGCCCATCGTAGTTCCTAGTGCCCTCGAGACCCCTTCACGGAGTATGCCTTGGGCAGTCTTGGGCTAACGTAAACTGTAGGCGTGATAAATCTTAAAGAGCAACTAGAATAACTAGGGGTTCACTTTCACACACCCGGTGTCTCGGGAAGTCAGTTTGACTAGGTTAATCGAGCGGTAGGCTTGGTGGTTGTGGAAACGGGCGGGATAGCTCCGGCGGGCCGGAGGCCCGGTTGATAATTGGAACGGACGGGATAGTCCGGGGAGCTTGCTCGATGGATAATACATTAATATTACATGTGCATAAGATATAAGGTGGTGCGTCTTTGGTATTGGAGAGTTGTCGCACCGACGCCAGTACGTTGACTCGGCGGGCGTAGTTTTACACTTAGCTAAATAAAGTCCGGTGCGCCAGCCGGAAAGAGTACGCAGGAGTCCGCTTAGTTCACCAGCGTTGAGGCGTACGATAGGTCTGACTGGTAGTGCTAATACTGGTTTAAAGGTGGGCGAGGCCCAACCCACCGCTTCCGTTTGCCACTACGGAGGTATCCTAAGAGGTTAGGCTCTAGAAAGGGTGAACTAAAGGTCTGTGTACACAGAGTTTGGTGGGTGAGTTGCACTTGCATGATCACATCATAGCATATTTGCATGTCATAGCATCATCATTGCATCAACCCCTAACACCTATTATATTAAAGTGGTATAAGACGTTTTATACAATAGGCCATGCAAAACGACCCCTTAGCTTATAGGCTTGCGTGAGCACTCTTATAAGTTATGGTTATTTTCCTATGATAAATATTGTTTGCTTGTAAACCGACACCTCATCGTATAAATTAGTATGAGACTTTGTATACGATGGGAGCCTTGGAGAAGATCCTTTAGCTTATGTGTTTTAATATAAGTTAAGGTTACATATTTCATGTTCTGTCTTTCATACTTTTATTACTGCTGCTTATTCTCATAGAACTGCTAGATTAGTTCCGTTGCCACCTGCTTACATTTGTTAATCTCCACCTTCATAGCTTCCCTTTCCTCCCCACTTAGTGCCTAGAAGCCATGGGGGAGGGGTGGGGGATGATAGGACTTAATCTTTTAGACTAATAGTTTTCAAACCACATCATTTAGGGGATCGAGCATTAGGAGCATCAACACCGAAGGACAAGGAGGTAGGACATGAGGAGCAGTTGCTGCGCACAACAACTACTACACAGCGATGGGTCAAAGATGGACTTCAGTTTGCTTCCGCTTAGATGTTGATAGTTGCTAGAGTGTTTGTAGTGAGGACTTGATGTATCAGGTAGAAGCCCTTATTTTGTGCTCTGATTATTATTATTGTGGACTCTCCCTTCGTGGAGATTTATTTTATATACATGTGACTCTGGTGGGCTTGTTTTATATTTACTTATGCTACTGTTATGCGATCGATTTGGCGGCAGGATCGACATTTTGTAGTGAAGACCTTCCCGGGCGTGAAGGTGTCACCGCAAAGCAGCAGTTCTGGGCCTAAGACCCCAGTGGTTTAAAAAAAAGGGGTCTTACAAGTGCTATTAGAGGAAACCTCGATCTGAAAAGTAGAAGTACACTAACCCTGGGTCAGTCCCGCGCGAGCTTAGTTTGAGGAAAAACTAGCAGTGGAAGCAGTGGTGTGCCCATAAGGGAAATCACATGTAAAAGTACACTTCATCATTAATTAGAATTCTTCTTTGTAGCCTACGGCAAACCTTGCCCCAGCAGGGATCACCTCCGGCTGCGAAGATCTCATCTTATAATTCTCTAACAAACGAGTTATACTCAACCCACTAGGACTCACAACTAACCATGATTACTTATATATGCCCTAGTTCAAAATAGACCTTAGGTATGAACTTGGTTAAGGTAAGGATATACCCAAAGAGAATAAAGGAGGAGTTTTAGCACGAGAATGACTACCTAATACATAAGCTCAGGTGTACCTACTGTCCCAATCAAGGATTACTCAAGCTACACTTACTACTGCTTTGGACCTGAGGCATTCCAAAGAAGAACACCTCAGAAGCAAGTTACAAGTAGTGAAACAAGAGTAAAAGGAGTAGACCAAGCAAACCTTAAGGTGAACGGAAATCAACAAGATGACTGCAACAAAAAATCAGTAGTGAAGCAACAAAAACAACCAGTAAATCTAACTGAGCAAGAAAGCTAAACACCACAACTGGACAGAACAGTGTATCAAACATCAGAAGTTCATGTATTCATCTTTCTTTATTATTCATGTTATTCATCAACATAAATGGGACTGATCAGCTCAACTGAAAAGAGTACTGTACCGGGGAAAAGTTCACAACGCACACAAACCCCGCCAAAGGCACTATGCCGAGTGAGAAACCCCAACGCGCACAGACCAACAGCTAAGGTAATGTGTCGGGGATGAAGGTTCACAACGCGCACAGACTCAACCATAAGACACTATGCCAAGGAAGAAACCCCAACGCACACAGACCACAGAGTTCTCTTTAATTACATAATTATACACATAAAGTTTCTTTTATTCATCTATCGACTAACGGTCAACAAACTATAAATAGACTCTTGATAAGGCTGACATATCGAAAGTACAATTACCAACTAGGGCTTACCCGATGAGATTTCAAGAGGGTCAACAAACGACTTGGGCTGCATAAGGACAATGCAAGGGTTAAACAAAGTGAGGCGCGATCAAAACAATGGGATGGACAAGGTGTCACATTGATCAAAAGGAAATGATAGTTAAAGTGACACGACCACTATGTATGTTTACCAACCGACAAGATAATAATTGGGAGCAATAGGTCTAAGTGAAACATACGTCAAAATCCAAAATAATAAATTAGAAATTCAAAGATAAGGTTCTAGGAATTTTAACATGTCAATTCTACGAAATATGACAAACATATGGAAGAGAAAGAGCAAGAACACCACTTGCCTCAGTTTCTACTCCAAACGGTCCTCCAAATTGCTCCTCATCACGGATCTAGCAAAAAAGAAGACGCGGGGAAGAGGATTATACAAGAATTTGGCCAAAAAGAGAGGTTAGGGCTGAAAACCCTAATAAAAAACTTCCACGAATCGAGAAATACTTATCACGATCATGAAAGATCTCGGCGAGAGCTTTCCGGATCTAAGCTCGGTTTGCGATTCCGAGCACCGCAGCTCCGATGGCGGCGATCCGAAGTTTCACGAACGTAGAAGAACCCCGTCGCCACTCTCACACTCTGGTTCGGTCAAGACGTGAGGAAGAATATGAATTTGATCTATTAAGAGTATATATACATATATATATATATATATATTATTTATAATATTTCTTGACTAAAACGGGCTATCTACGAGCGGTGCGCGGAAAACGAAAATAGAGATTAGATGGCTTTAAATCGAAAAGTTCCCAACATAAAAGTTGTAGATCTCATCGAGACGAACAAATTTTATGCTAACCATTTTTCTGTTCGACACCGTTTAGACTCTTAAAAAGGCGCCCGAACGCAAACTGGAATGGACTACTCGAGAAGGGCTGCAGACCACTCGAGAACAAGATTAAGGGTACTCGAGAGATAGAAAACATGTCAATCGAGTACGAAATTTCAGTACTCGAGAACAAACGTAGACTTACTCGAGAACCAAGGCTGAACTACTCGAGAACCCCTGCTAAACTCTCGAGAACCACTGCTGATCTCTCGAGAACCTACAGTGACTCACTCGAGAAACTCTAAAACCAACCCGAGAATTCCAACAAATTAAATTGCATGAACAGTACTTTTTTGTCCTCATGAATAGTGGAATTTGCAAATATACCCAAATCAAACTAATAGTGATGAATAGTGTTTCTCATTTTTGAATAGTGTTTTATATTATAAAAAAAAAATCATATTTTATTACTTTTTGAACAAGGAATTGTGAGTTCAAAACGGAGGGCCAAACACGCGCCGACTTAAACGAAATTCGCATCATAGGAGAATACTGACGCTACGAATCTAACTGCGAAAACGAAACTAAAATACGACGCACAAAACTAAAGTTATAAACCCCTAAAATTAACAACCAACATAAATACTACAAATGCGCGCCGATACTCCAAAAATGCTCGGATCGCGACGAAACTTGACGGGCAAGTTAGAAATGATTCATTTTAGTTTCGTAATGCAGAATTTCTCCAAATTCGACGAAATTTCAAAGTTTTGGTCGGCTCGACCCAAAACGCAAAAAAACACTAACGACAAAGCGTCGACATCTCACGCTAAGTAATGCCCTGTCGTCGTAACCATGTCACTATGAGGATTAAAAAAAATTAACAGAAAACTGGGGCATTATAGTCACCCTCCACAAAGGAAGTTTCATCCATAAAACTTGGAACATGAAACAAAACAAGAGGGCAGAGGGAAAACACGATAGAAGGATTCATTAAACAAGAATACTAACCGGGGAAGACTAGGAGAATAGCTGAGGATAAGATTCTCTCATTGCGGACTCCAATTCCCAAGTTGCACTTCTGGCGTCCTGATTGCGCCAGAGAACCTTAACCATCGGAATTGTCTTCTTTCTTAGCACACGATCTTGCGTCTCCATAATACGGACAGGCTCATCAACATATGCGAGATTAGGCTACAACTGGGGCACAGGAGTCAAGGACATGCCGATCACTACGAATACACTTCCATAACTAGCTCACGTGAAACACGACGTGAACACCAGGGTAAGAAACAGACAATTCAAGTCTATAGGCAGAAACTCGTATGCGCTCCAGAATCTGAAAAGGTCTCAACACCCTATTACCAGGATGACTAAATTTCTATAGGGATTTTGTGTTGTGACCTCCTTGTTGTTAGGTCTATAGTGAGTCGACTCAGCTCGACGTCGAAGCTCGATCTGAGTCTCAGCTACGTTCCCGTCACCCACTGCTTCCTGGTCACCGAGAAGTCGTGCTCAGAGAGTTTTACGAGCTCGACGTCCAGGCTCCCGTCTGTTTTGAATACACCAATGTCTGAACCTGAAGATTTTATTGGCACACAAATGGTGCATAAAGGCTTGTCCAGCCTGATTCAGACATGGACCATAATGCTTGAACGGCTTTGAATGGAACACAGAGATATAATTCTATCAGTTTTCTTCTTCTCTTGTCTCTGCATATTCGCTTACCACAGAATGAGCCAACCAACCATCCAGTTTGGATCTCTTTCTGGACAGATCATCATTGCCTGTCACTTGAAACGAAAACTTCTTGTCAGGGGGAGCTACAACATCAACTCACTTTGCTTCTCTCTAGATAGAAACGCTTTTTCGTACAGAACCCCTTCAAAAGACCTTTGCTGAAACCTGGTCAAAAATCACCCTGTTTGTTGGTCAAAAACCTCTGGTGCTCAAGACTGATCAACTGAAGTGGATTCCTATCAGGGTGAAGATGGATACCCAAGGGGGGCTCCTTGGTATTCTGGTTGGTCGATTTTCACACTATAGTACTAAGTAAAATCCCATACAAGTAAAAAACTATTTTAAATCACTCTATTCACCCCCCCTCTAGCTTACACTTTCAACATACCTGGATCCAGTTTATGTTCAAACTCTGACATCGGAAGACTTCTGTCTGCAAACTGCTGATTTGCAGTAACTCCTGTCAGCTACGAATTGTCACTGCGATACCTCTAGCATCGGAGAGCAGGTCCACCACTGCCCAGGCGATCTTATAAAGCCAAAGGGTGTCATCTGCAGATAGCTGTTATTGTACCGACTCATGTCTGTTTATCCCAGCTCCAATAGAATATAGCATCTAATCATATCCTCCAAGATCTGATTCACTCTCTCTGTCTAACCATTTGTTGGGGATGATAGGGAGTAGAATACAAAGGTCAGTACCTAGAGCTCCTTGCAAGCTCTGTCAGAAACGAGACATAAACCTGGAATCTCTATCTGACATGATACTCGTAGGCACACCATGCAACATGATGACTTCGTCCAGATAAAGTTCAGCTATCTTTTCCATAAAATAATCAATTTTGAATGGAACAAAGTGGGAACACTTGGTTAGTCTGTCCACGATAACCCACAATGCGTCATGCCCTCGTGGAGATCTCAGCAAACGTTATGAAATCCATGATAAACTCTCCCATTTCTAACTCGGTATGTCTAAAGGCATTAATTTACCACCCGACCTTCTATGATCATCTTTGACATGCTGGTATGGTATAACATTAGATACAAATCTTGTTATGTCATTCTTCATACCTGATCACCAAACAATCTGCTTCAAATCTCTGTACATTATCGTGGAGCTAGGATGATAAGCAACACTTGAACCATGCGCTTCACTGCATATTCTTACCTGAATGTCCCCAACAGCAGGGAATACAATATCTATCGCGGTACTTTAGGGTACCAATATCGTCGATTGAAAAATTCCGGTAATTCTCCTATTCTCAGTCCTACTGCGGAGGTGTTGTAAATAAGGATCATCCTTCTGATGTAGCCTAGTAAGAGTAATCCATGAAGGTTCTTCCACCTCTAACCTACTCGACGAAGCGCTATTCCTACGGTTATGTCCATGAGCAAAAACTCCTCTACGAGGGATTGCACCGAGAGGTTAAAGATATGCGCGGCTTTCGCTCAAGGCATTATCTACCACATTAGCCTTGCGGGATGATAAAGGATATCGACATAGTCCGCAACATATTCTAACCATCTACGCTTACGTAGATTCATCTCCAGTTCTGAGTGAAAACATATTTCAAGCTATTGTGGTCTGTGTAGATTTTGCATGACACTCCATACAGAAGATGCCTCTACAGCTTCAAGGCATAAATGACGGCAGCAAATTTTAAGTCATGCGTAGGACAGTTCCTTATCATGGTACCTTCAGTTGATCTCGATCCATACGCAATCACACTTTTCCAACATGCAACAACACTTGCTACTCCGATTCCAAGTCTCGAGAAAGGCATCCATATAAACAGCATACTCTACTCCCTCCACATGCAATGCAAAAACTGGAGCAGAACACAGTCTTCTCTTGAGCTCTTGAAAATCTTCCTCACAGGCATCACTCCAAACAAAAGCTGCACTCTTTTGCGTAAGCCTGTTCAACGGCGCAGAAAGCACAGAGAATCCTTTCACAAATCTTTTGTAGTAACCTGTCAACCCCAAGAAGCTCCTTATCTCCTTAGGCGATGTAGGTCTCTTCAAATCCAAGAAAGCGACTATCTTTGCAGGATCCACTGAGATACCGGCCTTGCTTACAATTTGCCCTAAGAATGACACCTGAGACAACCAGAACTCGCACTTGCTAAGCTTTCCATACAAGTTGTGCTCCCTTAGAGTAACTAAGACCAAGAGAAAGTGCAAGGCATGCTCTTCTGCATTTCTGGAATATACTAGGACATCATCAAAGAATACCACCACGAACTTATCCTAAAAATCCTTGAACACCCTGTTCATTATGTCCATAAAAGCTGACAGTGCATTCGTTAATCCAAACGACATTACTAGAAATTCAAAGTGACCATATCGGGAACGAAAAGCAGTTCGTGGAACGTCTGACTCACGGATTCTTTACTGATGGTATCCTGAACGAAGGTCAATCTTCGAGAACACAGAACTACCTCGCAGCTGGTCAAAAAAGTCATCGATACTTTGCAACGGATATCTGTTCTTAATGGTAACCTTGTTTAGCACTCTATAATCTATGTACAACCTCATCGTTCCATCCTTTTTCTTCACAAAGGGGACCGGTGCACCCCAGGGGGAAGAACTAGGTCTGATATAAAACCACACTGTAGCAGTTCATCTAACTGAGTACGCAACTCCTCTAACTCACACGGAGCCATGCGGTACGGTGCCTTCACGATAGGGCGAGTGCCTGGCTCGAGATCTATAACGAACTAAACCTCTCTCTCAGGAGGAAGTCCAGGAAGACTAACGAGAAAAACATCCGGAAACTCACGCACCACAGAAACATCCTCAACCCGAGGCACAATAGGTGCAGTTTCCAAAACAGAAATGGAAACAAGGAAAGAATTGCAGCCAGACTCTAGAAGGTTATGAGCACGTACCGCAGAAATGATTTGAGATTCCTGACGTGGTAAACCATACACACTCATGGGCTGGCCTTTATCGCCTCTAAAATCCAAGCGCTTGAGCTTGCACTGAATGACAGCATCATAGCTAGACAACCAGTCCATGCCCAAAATTAAGTCAAATTCTTCCAAGTCTAACACCTTCAGGTCCGCAAAGGCTAGAAAACACCCTAGGCAGATAGGGCATTTTTGTATACCCTGACTTGACATCACCAGCTCCTGAAGGAAATTTGACGTTCAGGGAAGTGTCTAACTGGTCGAGAACCTAGTGATGTCGATCTACAAAACTCCTTGCCACAAAGGAGTGAGTAGCACCCAAATGGAACAGAACGCATGCCCACTTATTCTTCACCTTAAATTCACCTAAACACATTGCGCTCACAACTAAAATACAGAAACTATAAATCTACCATAAGAGATTACTAGCTGAGTCAAAGACTAACCTGAGATCACTTGAGCCGATGATTGGGCTTCCTCCTTGTCAGCACGTTCAACTTCCCCTTTCCCTTGTCCATGTGCGGTGGGGGCAGTGGTAGAGTCTGTAACAGAACTGCATGCATCACAAGCTGGCTCTACAGAAAATTAGCCCTCAAATGTCATTTCTGGCCGCAAAGGAAACAAACTCCAGCCTTCTTGCAACAACGGGCCATATCGTGCCCCACTCCTCTGGCAATAAGTACAGACAAGGCCTCCCTTTGGCGCATCATGGATCGTGTGTACTTGAGACTGCTTCTGCGCATCCAGTATCTTAAAGCACTTCTCAAAAGGGTGTCCGGTCTTACCATAAAAGCTACGCGCTTCCCTTCTATCCTTCTTAACTAGAGGGCCAGATGCCCTAGCACTTCCACCATCGTCAGATTTCCTCTTTTCCTTCTTCGCATGAAATCCCTGATTCTTCGTATTTCCTATCGCCTCATCCTTCAAGGCAGCTTCAACTACTTCTGCAAAGGTCTAAGACTTGTATGCGCTAGCCAACTGCTGGATGTCATACCTCAGACCACCCAGGAAATGCTTTAATTTGCCTTCTTCGGTTGCTACAAGATCTGGGGCGAAATGACTAAGCTTGCTCACAACATGACCCAGAAAGGACACCTGGGGTAGCCAGAACTCACATTTACTCAACTTCTCATATAACCTATGCTCCCTCAGGGTCGACAAAACCAAACGCAAATGCTAAGTATGCTCCTTAACACTACGGGAATACACCAAGACATCATCTATGAACACAATAACAAATCGGTCCAAGAAGTCCTTAAACACCCTATTCATCAAGTTCATGAAAGTAGAGGGTGCATTGGTCAGACCGAAAGACATCACCGAAAACTCATAATGCCCATGCCGCGAACAGAACAGAGAAAGCAGTCTGAGGGACATCTGCCTCACGAATTCTCAACTGGTTGTAGCCTGAGCGAAGATCGATCTTTGAAAATACCGAGCTACCATGCAGCTGTTCAAACAGATCATCAATCCTTGGAAGGGGATATCTATTCTTAATGGTCACTTATTCAATTCTATGTAATCGATGCAAAGCCTCATCGATCCATCTTTCTTCTTGACGAACAAAACAGGAGCACCCCACGGAGAAGAACTTGGTCTAATAAAACCACACCTCAGCAACTCATTGAGCTGAGTACGCAACTCATCCAACTCACTCTGAGCCATACAGTATGGTTCTTTGGCAATAGGATGAGTACCTGGCTCGAGATCTATCACAAACTCTATCTCCCTCACCGGAGGAAGTCCTGGAAGACAGTCAGGAAAACATCTAGAAACTCTCGCACCACCGTGATATCCTCAAGACGTGGTGTAACAAAAGAAGTTTCCAAAGCAGAAATAGAAACAAAAAATGCCTCTCAACTAGACTCCATAGAACAACAAGCACGTACCGCAGAAATAATAGGGGAAACCCTATCCAGAAATCCATAGATGCTTATAGGTTGGTCATTGTCCATCCTGAAGTCCAGTCTCTTTGCCTTGCATTGGATGACCGCATCATACTTGGATAGCCAGTCCATGCCCAAAATCACGTCAAAGTTCGCCAGATCCAACACCATCAGATCTGTAAAGGCTAGGAAATCGCCTTAGTATATAGGGCATCTCAGAACTCCTTGATTAGATACCACCGAACACCCGAGGGAAGCTTGATGTTAAAGGAGTCTCCTAATGGATCCACATCCAGACGATGTTTATTTACAAACCTCCGGGCAACAAAGGAATGAGTGGCACCAATCAAAAGAAAAACGCGCGCCCACCTATTCTGCACCTTAAACTCCTCTAAAATCGTAGCATACATAACTAAATGAACGATAACTAGGGCGACAACGATAAGTAAAAAGGATGAAATAAACTGGGGCTAACCTGAAATAACTTGCGTAGAGGTTTGAGCTTCTTCATTGGTCACTACGTTTAGTTTTCCTTTGCCTCTGTCTTGGTTTAGTGGCGGTGGCAGAGCTTGAAGCGGGGTAGGCCTCAGTGGGGACTGAGCCCGGGGGTACGACGACTTCAGATGCCCCTTCTGCCCGCACTGGAAGCAAGCCTTATCCTTCATCCAGCAATGACTCACGTCATGCCCCTTCCTAGAAAATAATGAGCACTCCAAATCTCCCTTGGGTGCACCCTGGACGATGTGCACCTGCTGCTGCTTCAGGGTGGCAGTCCTCCTTAAACACCTTTCATAAGGGTGGCCAGGTCGACCATAGAAGCTACAAATTTCTCCACTTTTTTTCGAAGAAGGGCCGGATGCCCTAGTGCTTCCATCCTCAACACCCTTCTTCTTATCTTTCCTTGCCGCAGCACCTCGATTCTTGGCGTTTTCAATCGCCTCCACTTTCAGTGCGGCTTCCACTGCCACAGCATAATTGTCAGCTGCATAAGTGCATGCCCACTACTGGACATCGCTTCTTAGTTCTCCAAGGAAACGTTTCACTCTACCCTCCTCCAAAGCTTCCAAATCAGGAGCAAACCTACTCAGTTTTCTAAACTCAATCCCGTACTTGCTCACTGTGAGCTGTCTCTGCTTCAGATGCAGGAAGTTATTCATCAGGCGGTCTTGCTTAATCGAGGGTAGAAACTTCTTCAGCAGCATCTTCTTAAAAGATTCCCAAACAGCCTTCCTTCAGAATTTCCCTTTCCCGAATCCACAAACTCTTTGCCAGGCTTTTTAACTAATATGATGCAATCATTATCTTCTGGGCTTCTAGAATTCCGGAATACGAAAACATCTCTTCGATGGAGATGATCCAATCATCTAAAATCATGAAGTAAGCACTCCCTTCATAAGTAGGAGGTCTCAATCGCTGGAAATATGAGATGAAATTCATCTCTGGTGGTAGAGTCACCGAGGGCACGAAAGGAGCAGGGGCATCAGGTACGGCTTGATCCACGACAGGATCTTGCACTAAGGGTTGTTGCGTGGGAGTGGCAGAAAATAAGGTCTGAATTTGCGATTGCATCGCAACTACTTGCCTTGACAGAGCCTCGTTGTTCTGGCGCAAACTCTCGATCAACGCATCACTTTGCGCACTTTACGACTCACCCTCCAACTGGGGAGTCGACCACATCACAATATGCTTTAACGACATTTCTAAAAAGGAAAACGAACAACCCATCAAAATCATAGATTACAACTAGGGCAAACAAAACTAGTTCAAACCATACCTAAAAGACACTTGCTTAAGCTGTCACTTGCTCTGGGATTATATGACGATGATATGTCCTACTCAGGATGATATCCTATCATCCTATTGACTCATGCGCCTAATATATGAATGCATGGATTCTTTACTCTTATTTAAAATCATGTTTGTACATACGTCATCATGTAAATCTTTAGCTTGGCATGTTGTGCTTTTGTTGTGTTATGCTATGTATGCAGTGTTACGCATCCTAAAAAAGTCTTAATGCATGTTATGAGCGGCGTACACATGAAATGTTATGCATCCCATACTACATAACATTGCATGCAACAAAAAAAGAAACGTGCTAATGGGCATTCATGTGGTGAGGTTATGCATCTCATACTACATAACCATCACATGTTGCCACCTATGGTGGATCCATATACAAACACATATTATGAATCACATACTACATAATATGCCATGTATACTTCTAATCATGCTTAAGAGTGTAGTGTTCACGCTTCAGCCAAGACATACTGATAACACATCGCTGTGTGTATGATATGACACTAAACAACTAACACTAACAAGGGAAGGTTGCCCGACCAATTGTCAAGCAACCTCCCTCTAATACAAACTGTCACAACCCGCATTTTCCCAACAATTTAATTATATCAGAGTAAGGGGAAATACGCGCCTCGATGCCACGCCGTGCAGGGTATAACTGCAGACGTTCAAGCAAGACTCCAAACTCCACAGTTTTAAAAGAAAACATAAATTATTATGAATTAAATCCAGTTTAAGTTATGATGATAGTCGTATTCCTCGGCTTAGTGGATCAACTAGTCCACGATTCAAAATATAATTATACGCTTGCGGAAGATACTTGTTTAAATTGACTCTAACACCCTGCATGAGTATAAATGTCTCAGAGGAATAACTCATGCTATGCAACTCTAGATTTATAATAAGTATAGGAAAAATTTTTACGCTAACCAGAAAGTAGTGACTTAGTTTTGAGAGAGATTGCATGTATGCTTTACTAATAGTAGGGTTTTATAGGTTAAAAATATCTAACATGCAATCCTAGCAATAAATCATCCCAGAGAGCAAGTAATCTGAATCAAGCATAAGTAAGACAACAACAGCTAGCAAGTGTCAAAAATCAACAATCTTGTGGGCATCAACAAACTGACATGAACCCATAGTACAAAGTATGTCTGAACTAGGAAAGAAAATAAAATAACAAACTACCTCGCTACAGCAAGGTGGAAAATCCACAGCCAAAACTACCGCTCAAAGAGTCCAAAAACCAGCTCCACTACCTGCTACTGCTCTGAACATGAGGCATTCCAAAAACAGAACACCTCAGTAAGAAGATATAAATGGTGGCAAAAAATAGGCCAAATAAACAATGGTCAAAAGGGGAACCAACACAAGACCAAATGCGCCGAAGTAAGGTACAAAAATAAAACTCAAGAAATAAATCAGAAGAAAAGAACTTACGTGAATCATCACGTGCAACAAATCATGCCGGATACCCAAAGCAAGGGGAGAGCGTGATTAAATCAAAAGAAAGAATACTCCAAAACTTTATTAGCCACCTGTGGTCAACTCTACCCATAAACACAAGCAGGGTGGTCACTTCTCTAGATACACCCCTCACAGATGTTAAAATCCATCTAACTGCGGGGGATACTTACACACTCCACACAATCACCGCAGATGCCCAAAACCCAATAGAGTTCCACGAGGTACTAATAAAGGAAACAACATTGCGGTCAGTAGATTTGCCCACTAACACCCGCAACAAAGAAACACCATGAAATAGTCTCAAGACTAGGCACATTAGATTCTACTCGACATTTCCTAGATTAAAGACACGGTTGATCAACCTCTAAGAACGATTTACATTCCCAAATAATCCTTAACACGCTCTACAACAATAACTAGGAGCGGTAAAAGCCAACAAAATAACCTTTCGCTAAATCGCTACACGCTACAAGGTTGAGTTATCATGACAAGAACTTGCAAAATTAAATGGACTTCTAGGAAGATTGAACATGTCTACTAATTAGCATAACAAAGTGTACAAAAATTAAAGAAACAAAACTTAACCTGTTACCATCTAAATCAGACAAGGAGGAAAGAGGGTAAACCACCACTTGCCTTGGTTTTACCAGAAAAGTCCTCCGATTCACTCCACGTCGTAGATCGGGCAAAAGAACACGGGAGGAGTTTAAATCTAAACAAAAATGGCCGAAAGGGGGTTAGGGCCGAAAAACCCTAACGAGAAAACCCAAGGAATGGGGAAAAATTTACCACGATAGCGAAGCTCTCGCCGAGAGCTTTCCAGATCTATACTCGGTTGAAGATTTTGAGCACAGGAGCATCCGTCGGCGGCCACCGGAGAGTCACGAACGGACACTTTTCTCGCTCACACCACTCTGGTGTCAGGAGATCACTTGGTCGGCTTAAGGAGGAAGAAGAAGAAGGTATTTATACTAGATGTAATATTAGCGTAACCCTACTTAAGGAAACAAACCGGGGTTACTGAACCGGAAAACTTGAAGTGAAGACCAGATTACTCGAGTACTACTTCTCGAGAACAAAGGCATTTCTCGAGAACAAGGGAATTTCTCGAGAACAGGAGAGAGGATTTCTTGAGAACTACTGGAACTTCTCGAGAACTAAGGCACTTCTCGAGAACAAGAGAGAGAATTTCTCGAGAACTACGGGGACTTCTTGAGAACTACTAGAACTTCTCGAGAACTAAGGCACTTCTCGAGAACAAGAGAGAGAATTTCTCGAGAACTACGGGGACTTCTCAAAAACTAAGACATTTCTCGAGAACAAGACGGATTTCTCGAGAACAGCAGGAGACTACTCGAGAACCAAGAGCAGCAACTCGAGTACAAGAGAAAACTTGACACTAACAACAGCAGTCGACTGCATTGAGTGCCACTCAACGCTCTCGATGCGGCGTCGAGTGCCACTCAACACTCTCGATGCGGCGTCGAGTGCCACTCAATGCTAGCTATAGGCAAGCGCACAAGGACTTCTCGAGAATAAGCTGGTTCTCGAGAACTCACCAAGTCTTCTCGAGAACAAGACTGGTTCTCGAGAACTGGAGAAAACTTCTCAGATACTAGGGCATCACGAGAACTGAAGAGCTAAGGCAGAAATAAAAAAAAAGTAAAATTAAAAATAACAATTTTTTGTCCAAAATTCCGGAATAAAAACGTCGACCCTACGAATTGGAAGCGACGACGACCCTAGAATCCGACACACCAAATCTTGAGACAAAAACATCAGAAGCTCAATCGAGCAAAACCATCACAAGGATCCAAACACGCACCGAGACTCCAAAATGCTCGAATCGCAAATAAGACTAGACAAGCCCAAAGAACTCAAAACTTCACCCCCTTCAACCATGGAAGAATAAGAAACCCAAATTAAAATCCTAAAAGAATCTGGTCAAACCGACCCAAGGGACGCAGAAACTCCCTAACGGTGCAAAGTCGTTAAAAGAAAGTTGGGGTAACGCCTCAACGTCATAAATACAACAATACCAAATCGAATAAAATCATCGAGAGAAAAAAAATCAGGGGCGTTACAGTCACTTCCCCTAAAAAGAAGTTTCGTCCGGAATCTTATCTCAACTCTAAAACCCAAGTCAGAACGAGAAAAAATCAAACGTGACCAAACACACAGAGACATACCCGAACTAAGAGAAGAGGTGTGGATGAGATTCTCTCATCGCTGATTACAATTCCCACGTTTCACTCTCAACGTATTGATTCCTCCAAAGAATCTTGACCATGGGAATGGTCTTCCTCCACAACACACGCTCTTGAGATTCCAGAATATGAACAGGTTCTTCCATATACGTAAGGTTGGGCTGAATCTGGGGCACCCAGTCGAGGACTTGACGATCATTACGAATACACTTCCGCAACTGGCTCACATGGAACACATCATGGACACTAGGGAAGGTAGCAGGCAACTCCAGCCTATAAGCAGATACTCCGACTCTTTCAAGAATTTGAAAAGGTCCCACGTACCGGGGTCTAACTTGTGATTCCTTCCAAACTTTTTAATGCCAGACATCAGAGAAGTGAGCACACTTTGTCAATCTATCGACTATCACCCAAATAGAGTCTTGCCCATGGGGAGATTTCGGTAGACCGGTGATGAAATCCATTGAAATACTCTCCCATTTCCAACTTGGGATATCAAGTGGTGTAAGTTTACCACCAGGCCTTCTATGATCAGCCTTAACACGCTGACACATAAAACATTCTGATACAAACTTCGCGATATCATTCTTCATTCCTGACCATCACACAATTTTCTTTAGATCCTTATACATCTTAGTGGAACTAGGATGTTAGGCTACACTAGAACCATGAGCTTCAGCACAGATCTTAGCTTGATTGTCGCCAAAGGTGGGGACGCAAAATCTACCCCGATACTTCAAGGTCTCCAACTTATCCAAAGAGAAATTCGGTAGCTCTCCCTTCACAGTTCTATTCTTGAGATGCAATAAGTCAGGAACATCCTTCTGATGTGCTCGAGTAAGGGAAATCCAAGAGGGTTATTCTACTTCTAGACTAGCAGGCACAATACTACTCCCAAACTCAATATCTATCAACAAGAATTCTTCTACCAAGGACTGTACCGAAAGATTAAAAATTTTGGCGGTCTTTCTACTTAAAGCATCAGCTACTACATTGGCCTTTCCTGGATGATAAAGAATTTCCACTTCATAATCAGCCACATATTCTAACCACCGACGGTGGCGCACGTTTAGTTCCTTCTGAGTGAAGACGTACTTCAAACTCTTATGGTCCGTATAAATCTTGCACAACGCGTCATATAATAAGTGTCGCCAAAGCTTCAGCGTATAAATTACAGTAACAAACTCCAAATCATGCGTAGGATAGTTTCTCTCGTGTATCTTTAGTTGCCTCGATCCATACGCGATCACCCTACCATCTTGCATTAAAACACAACCAAGTCCGATGTGTGATACATCAACATACACAACATACTCAACTACTTCAGTAGGTAAGGTTAAAATTGGAGCAATACATAATCTCTTCTTCAACTCTTGGACAGCTTCTTCACACTTATCGCTCCAAATGAATGCAGTATTCTTTTGGGTAAGTCTAGTTAAAGGAGTAGACAACACCGAAAACCCTTCCACAAATCTTCTATAATAGCAAGCCAGACCTAAAAAGCTCCTAATCTCCTTAGGTGTAGAAGGTCTCTCCCATTCCATCACTGCAGAAAATTTAGTCGGGTCTACAGAAATACTGTCCTTGCTCACAACATGACCCAGAAAGGACACCTGGGGTAGCCAGAACTCACATTTACTCAACTTCGCATATAACCTATGCTCCCTCAAGGTCGACAAAACCAAACGCAAATGTTGATTATGCTCCTCAACACTGCAGGAATACACAAAGACATCATCTATGAACACAATAACAAATCGGTCCAAGAAGTCCTTAAACACCCTATTCATCAAGTTCATGAAAGCAGAGGGTGCATTGGTCAGACCGAAAGACATCACCAAAAACTCATAATGCCCATGCCGCAAACAAAAAGCGGTTTGAGGGACATCTGCCTCACGAATTCTCAACTGGTGGAAGCCTGAGTGAAGATCGATCTTTGAAAATACGGAGCTACCATGCAGCTGATCGAATAGATCATCAATCCTTGGCAGGGGATATCTATTCTTAATGGTCACTTATTCAATTCTATGTAATCGATGCAAAGCCTCATCGATCCATCTTTCTTCTTGACGAAATAAATAGGAGCACCCCACGGAGAAGAACTTGGTCTAATAAAACCACACCTCAGCAACTCATTGAGCTGAGTACGCAACTCATCCAACTCACGTAGAGCCATACAGTACGGTTCTTTAATAATAGGACGAGTACCTGGCTCGAGATCTATCACAAACTCTATCTCCCTCACCGGAGGAAGTCCTGGAAGACAGTCAGGAAAAACATCTAGAAACTCTCGCACCACTGGGATATCCTCAAGACGTGGTGTAACAAAAGCAGTTTCCAAAGCAGAAATAGAAACAAATAATGCCTCGCAACCAGACTCCATAGAACGACAAGCATGTATCGCAGAAATAATAGGGGAAACCCTATCCTGAAATCCATAGATGCTTATATGTTGGCCATTGTCCATCTGAAGTCTAGTCTCTTTTCCTTGTACTGGATGACTGCATCATACTTGGATAGCCAGTCCATGCCCAAAATCAGGTCAAAGTCCGCCAGATCCAACACCATCAGATCTGCAAAGGCTAGGAAATCGCCTAGGTATATAGGGCATCTCAGAAATCCTTGATTAGATACCACCGAATCGCAAGAGGGAAGCTTGATGTTAAAGGAGTCTCTTAATGGATCCACATCCAGACGATGTTTATTTACAAACCTCAAGGCAACAAAGGAATGGGTGGCACCCGAATCGAAAAGAACGTGCGCCCACCTATTCCGCACCTTAAACTCCTCTAAATCGTAGCATACATAACTAAATGAACGATAACTAGGGCGACAACGATAAGTAAAAAGGATGAAATAAACTGGGGCTAACCTGAAATAACTTGTGTAGATGTTTGAGATTCTTTGCTGGTCACTACGTTCAGCTTTCCTTTACCTCTGTCTTGGTTTAGTGGTGGCGGAAGAGCTCGAAACGGGGCAGGCTTCAGTGGGGACTGAGCCTGGGGGTACAAAGACTTTAGATGTCCCTTCTGTCCGCACTGGAAGCAAGCCTTATCCTTCGTCTAGCAACGACTCACGTCATGCCCCTTCCTAGAAAAGAATGAGCACACCAAATCTCCCTTGGATGCACCCTGGACGACATGCACCTGCTGTTGCTTCAGGGTGGCAGTCCTCTTGAAACACCTTTCATAAGGGTGGCCAGGTCGACCACAGAAGCTACAAATTTTTCCACTTTTCTTTTTCGAAGAAGGGTCGGATGCCCTAGTGCTTCCATCCTCAACACCCTTCCTCTTCTCTTTCCTTGCCGCAGCACCTCGTTTCTTGGCGTTTTCAATCGCCTCCACTTTCAGTGTGACTTCCACTGCCACAGCATAATTGTCAGCTCCATAAGTGCATGCCAACTACTAGACATCGCTTCTTAGTCCTCCCAGGAAATGTTTCACTCTACCCTCCTCCGAAGCTTCCAAATCAGGAGCAAACCAACTCAGTTTGCTAAACTCAATCTCGTACTAGCTCACTGTGAGCTGTCTCTGCTTCAGATGTAGGAAGTTATTAATCAGGAGGTCCTGCTTAACCAAGGGTAGAAACTTCTTCAGCAGCATCTTCTTAAAAGATTCCCAAGAACAGCCTTCCTTCAAACTTTCCCTTTCCCGAATCCACCAACTCTTTGTTAGGCCTTTTAACTGATAGGTTGCAATCATTACCTTCTGGGCTTCTAGAATTCCGGAATACGAAAACATCTCTTCGATGGAGATGATCCAATCATCTAAAATCATGAATTCAGCACTCCCATCATAAGTAGGAGGTCTCAATTGCTGGAAATACGAGATGAAATTCATCTCTGGTGGTAGCATCACCAGGGGCACGAAAGGAGCAGGGGCATCAGGTACGGCTTTATCAATGGCAGGATCTTGCACTAAGGGTTATTGCGTGGGAGCGACAGACAACAAGGTCTGAATTTGCGATTACATCAAAACTACCTTCCTTGTCAGAGCCTCGTTGCTCTGGCGCAAACTCTCGATCAACGCATCACTCTGCGCACCTGACGACTACCCTCCGACTAGGGAGTCGACCACGTCATAATATGCTTTGGCAACATTTCTAAAAAGGCAAACGAACAACCCATCAAAATCCTAGATTACGACAAGGGCAAACAAAACTATTTCAGACCATACCTAAAAGAAACTTGCTTAAGCTGTCACTTGCTCTGGGATTATATGATGATGATATGTCCTACTCAGGATGATATCCTATTATCCTATTGACTCATGTGCCTATGATATGAATGCATGGATTCTTTACTCTTATTTAAAATCATGTTTGTACATATGTCATCATGTAAATCTTTAGCTTGACATGTTATGCTTATGTTATGTTATGCTATGTATGCAGTGTTATGCATCCTAAAAAAAGCCTTAATTCATATTATGAGCGGTGTACACATGAAATGTTATGCATCCCATACTACATAACATTGCATGCAACACAAAAGAAAACATACTAATGGGCATTCATGTGGTGAGGTTATGCATCCCATACTACATAACCCTCACATGTTGTCACCTATGGTGGATCCATATACAAACACATATTATGAATCTCATACTACTTAATATGCCCCATATACTTCTAATCATGCTTATGATTGTAGTTTTCATGCTTCAGCTAAGATATACTGATAACACATCGGTGTGTGTATGATATGACACTAAACAACTAACACTAACAAGAGAAGGTTGTCCAACCAATTGTCAAGCAACCTTCCTTTGATACCAACTGTCACAACCCGCATTTTCCCAACAATTTAATTATATCAGAGTAAGGGAAAAATACGCGCCGTGATGCCACGCCGTGTAAGGGATAACTGCAAACATTTAGGCAAGACTCCAAACTCCACTGTTTTAAAAGAAAACATAAATTATTATGAATGAAATCCAGTTTAAGTTATGATGATAGCCGTATCCCTCGGCTTAGTGGATCAACTAGTCCACGATTCAAAATATAATTATACGCTTGCAGAAGATACTTGTTTAAATTGACTCTAACACCCTACATGAGTATAAATGTCCCAGAGGAACAACTCATGCTATGCAACTCTAGATTTATAATAAGTATAGGAAAAATCTTTACGCTAACCAAAAAGTAGTGACTTAGTTTTGAGAGAGATTGCATGTATGCTTTACTAATAGTAGGGTTTTATAGGTTAAAAATATCTAACATACAATCCTAGCAATAAATCATCCCAGAGAGCAAGTAATCTGAATCAAGAATAAATGAGACAACAACAGCTAGCAAGTGTCAAAAATCAATAATCCTGTGGGCATCAACAACCTGACACGAACCCACAGTACAAAGTATGTCTGAACTAGGAAAGAAAATTAAAATAACAAACTACCTCGCTATAGCAAGGTGGAAAAGCCACAACCAAAACTACCGCTCAAAGAGTCCAAAAACCAGCTCCACTACCTGCTACTGTACTGAACCTGAGGCATTCAAAAAACAGAACACCTCATCCAGAAGATACAAATGGTAGCAAAAAATAGGCCAAATAAACAAGGGTCAAAAGGGGAACCAACACAAGACCAAATGCGCCGAAGTAAGGTACAAAAATAAAACTCAAGAAATAAATCAGAAGAAAAGAACTTACGTGAATCATCATGTGCAACAAATCATGCCGGATACCCAAAGAAAGGGGAGAGCATGATTAAATCAAAAGAAAGAATACTCCAAAACTTTATTAGCCACCTGTGGTCAACTCTACCCATAAACACAAGCAGGGTGGTCACTTCTCTAGATACACCGCTCACAGATGTTAAAATCCGTCTAACTATGGGGGATACTTACACACTCCACCAATCACCGCAGATGCCCAAAACTCAATAGAGTTCCACAAGGTACTAATAAAGGAAACAAACCTTGCGGTCGGTGGATTTTCCCACTAACACCCGCAACAAAGAAACACCATGAAATAAATCTCAAGACTTGGCACATCGGATTCTACTCGACATTTCCTAGATTAAAGACACGGTTGATCAACCTCTAAGAACGATTTACATTCCCAAATAATCCCTAACACGCTCTACAACAATAACTGGGAGCGGTAAAGCCAACAACATAACCTTTCGCTACATCGCTACATGCTACAAGGTTCAGTTATCATGACAAGAACTTGCAAAATTAAATGAACTTCTAAGAAGATTGAACATGTCTACTAATTAGCATAACAAAGTGCACAGAAATTAAAAAAACAAAAGTTAACTGTTACCATCTAAATCGGAAAAGGAGGAAAGAGGGTAAACAACCATTTGTCTTGGTTTTATCGGAAAAGTCCTCTGATTCACTCCACATTGTAGATCGGGGCAAAAGAACACGGAGGAGTTGAAATCTAAATAAAAATGGCTGAAAGGGGGTTAGGGACAAAAAACCCGAACGAGAAAACTCAAGGAATGGGGAAAAATTTACCACGATAGCGAAGCTGTCACCGAGAGCTTTCCAGATCTATACTCGGTTGAATATTTTGAGCACGGTAGCACCGTCGGCGGCCACCGGAGAGTCACGAACGGACACTTTTCTCGCTCACGGCACTCTGGTTCAGTAGATCGACTTGGTCGGCTTAAGGAGGAAGAAAAAGAAGGTATTTATACTAGATGTAATATTAGCGTAACCCTACTTAAGGAAACGAATCGGGGTTTACTGAACCGTAAAAATCGAAGTGAAGACCAGATTACTCGAGTACTACTTCTCGAGAACAAAGGTATTTCTCGAGAACAAGGACATTTCTCAAGAACAGGAGAAAGGATTTCTCAAGAACTACTAGAACTTCTCGAGAACTAAGACACTTCTCGAGAACAAGAGAGAGAATTTCTCGAGAACTATGGGGACTTCTCGAGAACTGCTAGAACTTCTCGAGAACTAAGGCACTTCTCGAGAACAAGAGAGATAATTTCTGGAGAACTATGGGGAATTCTCGAGAACAAAAACATTTCTCGAGAATAAGACGGATTTCTCGAGAACAGCAAGAGACTACTCGAGAACCAAGAGCAGCAACTCGAGTACAAGTGGAAAACTTGACACTAACAATATCTGTCGACGGCGTTGAGTGCCACTCAATGCTCTCGACACGGCGTCGAGTGCCACTCAATGCTCTCGACGCGACGTCGAGTGCTCCTCAACGCTAGCTATAAGTAGCGCACAAGGAATTCTTGGGAATAAGATGGTTCTCGAGAACTCACCAAGTCTTCTCGAGAACAGGACCGTTTCTCGAGAACAGGAGAAAACTTCTCATATACTAGGG
Organism: Platanthera zijinensis; assembly: GCA_039513925.1. Lineage (NCBI taxonomy): Eukaryota > Viridiplantae > Streptophyta > Magnoliopsida > Asparagales > Orchidaceae > Platanthera > Platanthera zijinensis. The sequence goes on along the minus strand of CM077097.1, from coordinate 70,266,690 downwards.
CATCACGAGAACTGAAGAGCAAAGGCAGAAATAAAAATAAAAGTAAAAATAAAAAAAAACAATTTTTTGTCCAAAATTCCGGAATAGAAATGTCGAACCTACGAATTGGTAGCGAGGAAGACCCTAGAATCTGACACACCAAATCTTGAGACAAAAACATCAGAAGCTCAATCGAGCAAAATCATCACAAGGATCCAAACACGCACCGAGACTCCAAAATGCTCGGATCGCAAATAAGACTAGACAAGCCCAAAGAACTCAAAACTTCACCCCCCTTCAACCAGGGAAGAATAAGAAACCCAAATTAAAATCCTAAAAGAATCTGTTCAAACTGACCCAAGGGACGCGGAAACGCCCGAACGGTGCAAAACCATTAAAAGAAAGCGGGGGTAATGCCTCGACGTCATAAATACGACAATACCAAATCGAATAAAATCATCGAGAGAAAAAAAAACAGGGGCATTACAGTAACATACTCTTAAATGATTCCCACGAGCACCCATTAGAAAGATTCTCTTTTTCTCTGATCCACCAACTCTTCGCAATTCCTTTGAGCTTATACGCCGCAATCCTCAAATTCTGATCGACAGAAATGCCAGAATAAGAAAACATTTCTTCTATGGCGATGATCAAGTCATCCAATGCCATGAAGTCTGCTCTACCATCATAGGAAGGAGGTCATAGTCGTTGGAAGTGAGAAATGAAATTAATCTCAGGAGGCGGTGCGACTGGGGGAACTAGAGCAGTAGGAGGAGTAGGAATGGTTTGACCCACGACAGGGTCCTGTGCTCTAGCTTGCTTCCCAATGACGACAGCCTACAACGATTGTATCTGTGATTGCATATCCATCATCTGCCTTATCAGGGCCTCATTACTTTGTCGTAGCCCTTCAATCACTGCTTTACTTTGGGCACCAGAAGACTCACCCTCCGACTGGGGAGTCGACCTCGTCGTAATGTGTTTAGGCGGCATTTTCTATAGGAAAAATAAATATCTAGTCAAATCCTTGCCTAAGACATCACAAATGAGGAAGATATTCCCTGAACACAATTGTTTTGGTTCATATTCTACAGATACGAACAAACGACTTCTCAAGGACCTAGCTTAAGACACCTGAGCTAGTAAACTCGAATATCCTAACTCAGTTCAGATCAGAAACAAATAGACTCAAGTATGATCGGGAATGAATAGATACTTGCTCTTGTTGTTACCTTGTTCTGGGAAAATCGTGAAATGATGCTATGCCTCTAACTTTTGCCTATAATATGTATGCATGAATGTTTAAATTTCATTACAAATCATGGGTGTATATATTTCATCTTGCAGATATTTAACTTGGCACGTGTGCTTATGCGATGATATGTTATGTATGCAGTGCTATGCATTCTAAAAAGGCCTTAGTGCATGTTATGAGCAGCGTACACATACAATGTTATGCATCCCATACTACATAATATTGTATGTAACGAAAAAGTAAAACGTGCTAATGGGCAGCCATGTGATGATAGTTATGCATCTCATACTACATAATCGTCACATGTTGCCACCTATGGTGGATCCATATACGAACACATATTTTGCATCCCATACTAAAAAATATGTCTTGTATACTTCTTATCATGCCATGAGTGTAGTGTTCATGCTTCCATCAAGATCTACTGATGACATGTCAGTGTGTGTATGCAATGAAATGAAACGATTAGAGTTTTGCTTAAGGGAAAGTTGTTTGACTGGCTTGCCAAACCAACCAACCCTCTTGCAAAACCTCCCTCTGATACCAACTGTCACAACCTGTATTTTCTCCATATTTAAAAATACATCAGAGTGAGAGAAAATGCACGTCGTGATGTCACGCCGTGAAGGGGACATCTGCAGACGCTCAGGCGACTCGTCCTCACATATACTTTATGCAAAAGACTTATGAATCTAAGTTTTAAAAAACATATAATTTCTTAGAGTTTACTGGTCGTGTCCCTCAGTCGAGTGGATCACTAGTCCATAGATGAGAAAATATATAAATTTATGCAGCGGAAAATACTTTGTTTGATTTACTTGCTATCCTACATGAGAATGAAAGCCTAGCAACTAATGTAACAAAGATGTGGCCTCTACATTTATTATAAGTAGAAAGACTTTTATAATATTTAAGAGAAGTAAGTTATAGTAAAAAAACAGTTATGCCATGCCAATACTTCAGAATGCAATTTTTTGTATATTTAAAAGTAACTATATGCTTCCTAACATAAATCCTTCCCAGAGAGAAGGTAAGAAAAGGCTAGCTATAAGTAACAGCAATAAAAGTAGTAAATACTCTAACACAGAAAGTCTGAGACTATGGGCATCAACAACTGACACGAACCCATAGAGAAACTGTCAAGTCTAACAAAATAACTACCTCAACACTCTGAGGTGGCAACAACCAGCCGCAGCAACTTGCAGCACCAAAAGCACAACCCTGTCAGCAACACCTGCTACTGCTCTGGACTTGAGGAATTCTAAAGATGAACACCACAGAAGCAAGTTACAAGTAGTGCAACAAGAGTAAAAGGAGTAGACCAAACAAACCTAAAGGTGAATGAAAATCAACAAGATGACTGCAACAAAAAGTCAGTAGTGAAGCAACAGAAATAACCAGTAAATCTAGCCGAGCAAGAAAGCTAATCACCACAACTGGACAGAACAGTGTATCAAACATCAGAAGTTCATGTATTCATCTTTCTTTATTATTCATGTTATTCATCAACATCAATGGGACTGATCAGCTCAACCGAAAAGAGTACTGTTCTGGGGAAAAAGTCCACAACGCGCACAGACCCCGCCAATGTCACTATGAAGAGGGAGAAACCCCAACGCACACAGACCAACAGCTAAGGTAATGTGTCGGGGATGAAGGTCCACAATGCGCACAGACTCAACCATAAGGCACTATGCCGAGGGATAAACTCCAACACGCACAGACCACCAGAGTTATCTTTAATTACATAATTATACCCATAAAGTTTCTTTTATTCATCATAGACTAACGGTCAACAGACTATAAATCGACTCTTGATAGGGCCGACACATCGAAAGGACAATTACTAACTAGGGCTTACCCGATGAGATTTCAAGAGGGTCAACAAACGACTTGGGTTGTATAAGTACAATACAAGGGTTAAACAAGGTGAGGCATGATCAAAACAACAGGATGCATAAGGTGTCGCATCGATCAAAAGGAAATGATAGTTAAAGTGACATGACCACTTCGTATGTTTACCAACCTACAAGATAATAATTGGGAGCAATAGGTCTAGGTGAAACACACGTCAAAATCCAGAATAATAAATTATAAATTCAAAGATAAGGTTATAAGAATTTTAACATGTCAATTCTACGAAATATGACAAACATATGGAAGAAAAGAGCAAGAACACCACTTGCCTCAGTTTCTACTCCAAATGGTCCTCCAAATTGCTCCTCGTCACGGATCTAGCCAAAAGAAGACGCAGGAAAGCGGAGTCTACAAGAATTTGGCCAAAAGAGAGGTTAGGGTTGAAAACCCTAACGAAAAACTTCCATGAAACGATAAATACTTATCACGATCGTGAAGATCTCGGCGAGAGCTTTCCGGATCTATGCTCGGTTTGCAATTCCGAGCACCGCAGCTCCGACGGTGGCGATCCGAAGTTTCACGAACGTAGAACTCTACCGCCACTCTCGCTCTCTGGTTCAGTCAAGACGTGAGGAAGAAGATGAATTTGATCTATTAAGATTATATATATATATATATATATATATATATATATATATATATATATATATATATATATATATATATATATATATATATATATATATATTTATAAGATTTATTGTCTAAAACGGAGTATCTACAAGCGGGTGCGTGTAAAACAGAAATAGAGGTTTAGGATGGATTCAAATCGAAAAGTGCCCAACATAAAGGTTGTAGATCTCGTCGAGACGAACAAATTACATGTTAACCATTTTTTTGTACGACACCATTTAGACTCTCAAAAAGGTGCCCGAACACAAACTGGAACGGACTACTCGAGAAGGGCTACAGACCACTCGAGAACAAGATTAGAGGTACTCGAGAGGTAGAAAATAGGTCACTCGAGTACGAAATTTCAGTACTCGAGAACAAACCTAGACTTACTCGAGAACCAATGCTGAACTACTCGAGAACCCCTGCAGAACTCTCGAGAACCACTGCTGATCTCTCGAGAACCTACAGTGACTCACTCGAGAACTACTCTAAAACCACCCGAGAATTCCAACAAATTAAACTGCATGAACAGTATTTTTTTGTCCTCTTGAATAGTGGAATTTGCAAATATATCCAAAATCAAACTTTTGGGATGAATAATGTTTCTCATTCTTAAGTAGTGTTTTATTATTATAAAAAAAACCATATTTTATACTTTTTGAACAAGGAATTGCGAGTTCAAAATGGAGGGCCAAACGCGCGCCGACTTAAACGATATTCGCGCCGACTTAAACGATATTCCAAAGGCGAAGACGAAACCAAAATAGGACGCACAAAACTCAAGTTATAAACCCATAAAATTAACGAGCAATATAAATACTACAAACGCGCGCCGAGGCTCCAAAAATGCTCGGATCGCGACGAAACTTGACGGGCAAGTCAGAAATGATTCATTTTAGATTCGTAACGCAGAATTTCTCCAAATTCGACGAAATTTCCAGGATTTGGTCTGCTCGACCCAACAACGCAAAAAAACACTAACGGCAAAGCGTCGACATCTCACGCTAATGTAACGCCCTGTCGTCATAATGACGTCACTATGAGGATTAAAAAAATTAACAGAAAAACTGTGGCGTTACACCATAGGCCTAACCTGAATTTCGGGGACAAAATTTTTATTTTTATGTATTGGTATTTGTAACATTACTCAAACAACTAGACCCCCAAGAGTGATTTTGTCATGGCAAGGGCATGACAATACCCTAGGAAGCCCTAGAAGACCAAGTGAACCTAGGAAAGAAGGTGAGATCACCATGGTCTGCAATTAGCACTTTTCAAATGCAATCCCTATGGTTTGACTTTAGGGCTTTAACTTGACTCTAGGACCCTACAACAACTTCCCTAGCCCTTTAGGGGGTCCATAGGATCACTAAGGACCCATTAGGGCCAACCCTAGAGGCTAAGTTAACCAAAGTCAACCCTAACCCCAATTAGGTCAAACTAGTTCACCCATGGTCAATTGGTTCCCCCCTTAGCCAAAGGGACCCACCTATAACTTCCTAATCCCTAAGGGAGGCCAATGGGTCACCAAAGACCCATTGGGGTCAACCAAGGAGGATAAGTTGACCAAAGTCAACCCTTATCCTAATTTGGTCAAAGTACCCCTTCCTAAGGGTCAAGTGACCCCCAAGGTGCCAAACCCACCCCACCATGCTCTCCATAGACCTTAGGAGAGGCCAAGGGGTCACTAAACACCACCTAGGGTTAACTATGTGACCCAATGTGGCCTAGGGTTGAGCTAACCCCCTTTTGAGTTAAGTTAACCCAAGAAGGCTAACTCAAGCTCAAACCCAAATCCATTTGGTCTAGCTTCTTTGTAATCATCTAGATGGGTTTAAGGGGTGTAACTTGAATGAATTAATCCATAATTTTCGACCAAGGTGACTAGGAGAGAGAAATCTCCCTTGCCCTTTAATGGAGGAGAGAGAAATTGGGAGGACGAGCATTCATGGCCAAGGGAGACCAAGGGCCCCTCTCTTCATTCCCAAAGCTTTGATTCAATTCCCCATTCATTGTACAGAAGGCCAGGGGTCATTTTCAATGGCCGGAACAGTGCAACAACCATGACCGAAACCACTTCAATGGCCATTAATGGAACCATGAAGAAAGACCACTCCCCTCCCCATTCTGACTCTTTAAAAAGACTCCCCAGACCCAGAAGAGTCATTTGCACTCTTCCCTCGACGAAATCGAGTCCTTCCATTGTGTTGTTGCAGAACTCCGGCGACTCCTCCACCGCAAATGGCGACCCAACAATCGGCATGGCTGCGCTCCACCCAGAAGGTTGATTTCTCCCCCTCTCCCTCAGTACAAGGATACTAGATCAAACAGGAGAGATATCGGGATCAATTGATCCCGATCAAGTGAGCGTTTTACCAAAATTTTTTGTGTTTTTCTCACCTCTTGGGTTTGCCGGAAACCTCCTCTCCAGCGGCCGTGCCGCTGCCTGGCGATAGCCACTTCCTCAACGAAGGTGGTGGAGGCGGTGGCCGGTCGGGGAGATGGTCGGGTGGCCGGTGGAAAAACTTGGAAAGGGCTCCAGGATGGGGAAAACTCAGCCGTAGGCGGGAGGATGAAGATGACCAGATGCCGCTCGTTTTGCACCAAGATTCGTGCCGCCTCCGATTTTAATCTTAAGATTAATTATTCCTTTTATTTGATTTCTGTCACATTATTTTCAGTAAATGTTTCTATTTATTAAAAATACTTAGACGCTTCTACAGAAAAGGTAGTAAACACCATCGTTGTAGCCCTTGAGGTCTATTTTAATTTAAAATTTGTTTCAATTAATTTGGCTCAGTGGTCTGACCTCAGCACCCAAAATGGTGTAGTCTATACTTAGGTCTAGTTAGAGATTAAAATGAGTGCCCCCACTTAACCACATGTCCAAATGACTTGAAATTTGGGCAGGGAGTCAATATTATTTATACCTAGTACATATCCAAAAATGAGAATTTTTGGAGAAAACTTTTCTATAGTTTTGGTAAAAATTTAATAATCCTAGTATAGTTTAATTAAGGGGTCTAATGACCTCACCAACCCCCAAAACATTGGTGGATGGTCTTAGGGGTCATCATGAGTCATTGGATATAAACTCGACCCATTTGAGTATGTTTTGATTGGTTTTTTTATGTGACAAAATTTTGGGCCCTTAAGGGTGAGTTTAGGGTTTATGATTCTTAGGGCATGGATGGGCCAATCCTCACCCAAAGGGGTTAGGGCTCTGGCCAGAGCCCCAAGGTCAGTAGGGTCAACCTCTCTTAGAGTTTGGGGTGGGTTAGGGTGGTTGAGCCCTAGTTCCCTAGTTCAAAGCCTTAGATTGAGCCTTTTAGGTTTTGTGAAGGACTTAGGGTGTTTAGTCCTTGTTTGGACTTGGTGTTTATCCCATGGGTTTTTAGGATGGAGTAATGCCCTAGGGTTGCTGTAGGTGGTAGTTGGACTCTTTCACCTCACTTAAATAACTTTATGCTTAATTTGGCCCTTGCACCTTAAGGAATAATTTAAGGGTCCTATGACCTTGGATTTCCATGGGATGAAGGTAGGAGTCCTTTTTATAGTCATATTAATCTCTGGAATATTTTACATGTTGTTGGGATGCGTTTATAAGTAGTCTCCTTTGTAAAGTACACTATCATGGGTTTTCTTGAAAAATTTTTACATATGATTTTCTAACATTAAAATTGCATGAGATATAGTCAGTTATGTTTTGAGACCATAACAAAGCTCTAGAAATTTTAGTATGAATTCTAGGTCAATAATTGGAGTACTTCATTCACAACTCATCAAGTTGCTCTATCTACTTAGGAATTTCTTATGATTTAACCTCTTACTGGAAACTCATGAAACTTAGTCAGAGGACCTTTTATACCATTGTAAAGTTTTGTAAATTTTTATGGAATTTTTGGAAGTCTGTTTATTGGGGTTGCTTCACAAGATGCTTGTTTTGAGTTAAATTAATTGATTTTATTTTGGTACCTAATGAGCTTGATAAATTATGATCTTTGGTTAGAGATCCTTTCTGGTCACCGTTAAGATTCAGTAATTTTTCCATAATTTTCTGATGATAAATTTTAGTACTTCCTTCTTTACCCATAATTATTAGATTTATTATGGATTAATTAATTAGAGGCCAAAACATTTATGAAAAGATATGAAACTTGGTATTCTCTAATTTTTAGTCATCATATGGACTTCATAATTTTGGGTGGACATAACTTATGTAAATCTAGTATTTCATGTTCAAAATCACCTATGGCCTTAATTTGGGAAAAATTAAATAAATGCCAATTAAATTAGGAAAATTACAAGTTTATGGACTAAGTCTAATCTTGTCACTATAGACCCCGAATAATTATATTAGGTCATTCAGATGAATATTTATTAGAGTCATCATTCTTGCATGTCATTTAGCTCACTAGGTCTGCATATAGCAAAACAGCAATATCAGGGGATCTTGAGGACTTAGGTATGGGGTAAATGGGTATGTGGTATACTTTACCTATGGAGTATAACTGAGGCCATCATTATAGGTTAGATTGTGAGAGCCTGGTTGGCTAGGTTAAGGTCGTACATGGGAGCGACGAATGATCGTACTTCCCTGATGAGAGAGTCCAAATACACTTAGGAATAGCTAAAGAGTAAATCAGTGAGTTGGGACAGGGGTAGCAACCAATAACAATAAGTGCCTTGTGAAAGGGAGATTTGGGCTTCAGCCCATCGTAGTTCCTAGTGTCCTCGAGAGCCCTTCACAGGGAATGCCCTAGGAAGTCCAAGGTTAACGTAAACTGTAAGAGCAAATTGATTTCAAGAGTAATTAGCCTATACTAAAACTCCACTTACACTCACCTCTAGTTTTAGGGTTGTTAGTTTAGCTTGGTCATTCGAGTAGTATGCTCGATGGTTTTAGCAGTGGGCAGGTTAGCCCGACGATCCAATGGCTCGGTAGGTAGTTTTTGACTGACAGTTTAGTCCGGGGAGCCTATGGCTTGGAAGTTCTTGTTTGCATGTGCATGACATAAGTTATGGGTCTTTGTTACTTGACAGTCATTCACGCCGATGTCGGTACGTTGACTCGGCAAGTGTGGTTCACACCTAGCAAAAAAAAGACTGGTGGTTTTGTTAGCAAGGTACGCAGAGGCTCCATGGTGTGTCCTTCATGTTTAGGTGTACAAAGGTCTAGGTTGGGTGGCGTGAATGCTGGCATAGTAGTGGGGTTGGCCCGACCCACTGCCTTCGTTTGCCACAACGCGAGGTACCTGAGAGTTTAGCTAACTCAAAAATGGGGTCTTACAAACTAACAGCTGCTCTTGGAACACCTGGATTGTGTCAGCAGTCTATAGCAAAGTGGCCCACTTTACCACAACACCAACATTCATGAATGTTATATCTTTTTTTCTGTGTAGGCCTAGCAGTTTGGCTAACTACTGATTAAACAGAAGGAAGAGGAGCGACAGCCTTCTTCAGATTCCTTTCAGCAAGAATCTGACTGACTTCCGGCTGGCTTATGTTGGGTATTATATCCACAATAACCTAGATTTGTATGAAGTCACCCTTAAATAAAGATGAATTAAGTTGTATTTGATATCTTGTTCTAGTTATGTGTTTGCAGGACTTATTGCCAAGTATAGAACAATATCAGTCTATAGTGGGTCACCAAACACAGGACCATACAATGTAATCCCTCATTGTATGATCCATGGTGTTGACTCATGTGTAGCCTCTCTATTAGGATACACTTCATTTTCAAGCACTAGGTTTGATAAAGGAATGCATGTTGCTGTTGGTTTGAAGAAGTAAAATTTTCATAAAATTGAAAATTTTCTAAGTGTTTTACTCGAGTGGAAACATAGTACTCAAGTAGAAACTTTAGAAGCAGTTGAGTAGGTCGTTTCTGAAACTCGAGTAAAGGAAGTGGTTCCCGAGTAGCTTTAATCTACCTCTCGAGAAGCCAAGCCCAGTACTCGAGTAGACCTTCTCTCTTTCTTGAGTAATCAGCTTTTATGTCTCAAAAATTATAGTGGTTAAATACTCGAGTAGTCAAGTCTAGTACTCGAGTAGATGAGCAGCTTGTTTCGAGTGACAGAAGAAAATTTCTCGAGAAGATTCTAACACCACTCGAGTAGCAAATCCTTGTAATCGAGTAGTTTGTTTAATACTCGAGTAGTCTAGTTTCAGTACTCGAGTGATCAACTTTTCTTCCAGAATTTTCTCTAAGTCAAGCTCTCAAGAAGTCCAGTTTCACCTCTCGAGTAGTATCTCTAGCACTCGAGTGATCTTTACTCCACTCGAGTGGTATCTTATTCTATCCAGAATTTCCAGAAATACTTCTTCTCGAGTAGTCATTGCTATCCACTCGAGAGCTAGTCATAGCACTCGAGTAGTATTATCCTTACTCGAGAAATGTTGTCTCATTTTCTGAAATTTTCTCCAAGTCTCTGTCAGATCGATTTTTGAATTCTTTGATATAACTGGTCCGCGTGGCCATCATTAATGACAAATCTAACCGTTAGGGAGATATTATAAATGGTCATGTCATTATGACTAACCCTAAGCGCATAATATTCTGTCATTCTAAAGTTTTTGGATCGGGCCGACACTTTCCATTTTTCTATAGAAGCCGCCGCTCATCTTGAAGATTGCCAAGGATCTTTTTGATCCAGATCGACTTGCATATCAAGAGATTTTTCAATCTTCATCTTCTCCTTGATCGTATAAGTCTAAGTTTCTCAGAACAAATCTAGCCGAGAGTCTTCTTCTACAAATTCTAATAAAGCCGAAAAGTTTAAGAAAGAAGACCTAGGGAGAGATTTCCAAATCTGAGAAAGATTCACTGTTTGTATTTTCAGATTTAATTTTATTATTGTAGGAGATTATTCTCAGAGTGTAGGAGCCTCGTTCTCCGAGTTGTAGGAAGTTTTCATCTTCCGAGTGTAGATCCCTTTTTGGATCGAGTTGTAGGAATGTTGTTCTGAGTGGTAGGATTGTTTTCAATCTGAGATTAGTGGAGTAGCCAAGTCTAGCATATTGATAGATCGGTGAGTTGAAAGTGGGCGTACCCAAGGTTGGGGAACCACTATAATTCTTGGTGTTCTCTGTGTTTGCTTGGCTATTTCTTGTGCATATATCGTTAAATTTTTATTCTGTAAAAAGACGCACAACTCACTTATTCACCCCCCTCTAGGTGATTTAGGTAGACAACTTAGACGATTTTCAATTGGTACCAGAGGGAGGTTGATCATTAAAGGGTAACACCTTGATTAGATCTTCCCTAAGTTGTCTCTTGAGTTATCCAAGCATGGAAAAGGCCAAGGATTTTTCCAAGCTTCCTCTATGTACAAAGACCAACTTTCCCATGTGGAAAGAAAGGACTAAGTTCTTCATGGAAGCTGTGGATCCAAGGATCTTCATGATTTTTGAAGAAGGTCATTATGTTCCAATGACTGTCTCCACTATAGATCGTACAAAGAAAGTCCCCAAAAAGATGATGGATCTCAATAATGATGAGATTGCACATGTCTCGTTAGACAAAAAGGCCAAAAATATGATCGCAAGTGCAAATGATGACTCGATGCAGCAAAATCTGATTCACTGCCAATCTGCTAAAGAAATATGGCAGACCCTCGTCACCTTGATGCAAGTTACATAAGAAGTTAGGGATGACAGAAGATCCCTTCTGAATCAAAAGTATGAAGCCTTCCAACAAGGACCCAAGGACACCATTGCTGACACATTTGAGAACTTCTTCAAGATAGTTAACGACCTAAGTGTTTATGGCCGGATCTTGACAAATGTAGAGCTGAATGACAAATTTCTAAGGTCTCTAACTAAGGAGTGATACAACAAAGTCCGTGCCATCCGGGAATTTGGCAAGTTAGTTGAGATAGGTCCTCAAAACCTCTTCGGAAAGCTGATATCTTATGAGTTACAAATAAACTCTAGAAAAGCTGAAGATGAGAAGAGTCAGTTCTCTTCCAAGGAGAAGACTGTTGCACTGAAGGCAGATAGCTCAAGGAAGGCCAAAGCTGCTTCACCTACCCTTGCACAGGTAGAGAGTGAAGAAGAATCATCAAAGCCAAGTACTTCAGGCTCAGAACTATCTGAAGGAGAGTTATCACTACTCTCAAGACAGTTCAAGAAACTCTTGAACAAAAAGAAGCAATGGAGAAGCAAGGATTCCTCATACAAAAGATCACAACATGATGGTGATCGACACAAGAAGGGCTCAAGGTGTCGGTACAGGTATAACTCTAAACCGAACAAACATATTTCCACTGACATCGTTTGTTACTGTTGTAATAAGCCAGGTCACGTCATTGTTGATTTCCCCCATAAGAAGAAGGAGGGTGGAAAAAGAGAGGAGAAGAAATCCTCTTACCACATGAAGAGAATAGAGAGAAGCCTGGTAGCCAAAAAGGGCAAGACTCTCAGCGAAACTGACTCATCTGAGTCAAGTGAAGAAGAGGAAGCCTACTTTGGGCTCATGACACATACTGACGAAGAAGAAGAGCCCCAGTTCACTGGGGAGGTAAAATCTCATACACCCCTCTCTAAATCTGATGTCTCTGATCACGATCATTAGGACAGCTCTTCTGACGATGAGTCTTTACTCATGGCCCATTACAAGGAGTTAATCAAGGCCTACGACAAATGTCGAAAGATTGTGAAAACTCAGGCTAAAGAGATTAAGTCTCTAAAGGCTGTAGAGAGCTCTTTGAGAGAGGAAGTCGTTAAGATGGACTCACTCAGAGAAGAATTGAATATTGTTGTTGAAGAGTATAGTAAGGCTCTCGAGCACCTTGATATGAAGGAGAAGATCATTAAAGAACTGGAAGAGCAACTTGATGTTGAAAAGAAGCTTTTTGAAAGCTTCTCCAAGCCCAAGACTGTCCTTCCTTTGGTTGCTGAATTCTAAGCTCTGACCAAAGGTGTTGGCTTAAGCCATGTTGAGGCTCCTAGTAAATCCTCTAGGAGAAATAAGGCTCAACGAAGGAATAAGGCGTCCAAGAAGGCTTTGTCCAAGTAAAAGGGGAAAGCTCCTCAAGATCAGACTATATTTAAGAGGGTTATCTTCCCTACCAATAAGTTTGATCTTGACTCATCCTACAGTTACTTCACTAGGCTTACCTATGTAGAGCCCAATTCAAGGTACCAAGGATGGACTCATCCTCGAAACTTTGGTGAAAGTATCTTCAAGGCACCATATGAAGAGATTACTCTTCAGAGCTATGACCCTAATAATCATGGTCATAACATCAAGAAAGCTCCAAAAGTAAAGCCTATGAAGGTGAAGAAGTCATGTGAATGTCTTCACCATGAAGCTTCTACCTCCAAGACTGCTGTCCCTGCCAGACCCCACTCTCAAAAGGTCAAGCAGGAGAAATATAGGCAAAGATACAATAGGTTTGATTGTTGGTGTTGTTGCAGAGTTGGTCACTTTGCCATCGATTGCTGGTTTAATTCCAGGAACTATGTTACTCCTCAGTTTAATAATGTAAGAAAGACCGTTCACATTGTTAATACATATAGGGGGGGCAAGCTAACTAGAGACTAAGGACCTAAGCAAGTTTGGGTTCCTAAGGCAACTTGATTTCATTTTGCAGCAATGTCCAAAGACCACCAAAAATCCAATCTGGTACTTAGACAGTGGATGTTCTCGGCACATGACCGGGACAAGAAGCCTTCTTCAGAATTACTCACCAGTCATGAACGAGCCAAAGGTCATCTTTGGAGGTTCTGACAGTGGAATCACAAAAGGCTATGGTATGATCACAAATGGTAGTGTATCCTTTTCGGATGTGGCTTATATTGAAGGATTGGAACACAATCTCATAAGCATATGCCAACTCTGTTATAAAGGATACATAGTATAATTTCATGTTGATAAGTATTTGATAAAATCGGTTGACAATTTGGAAATTATTTTATCAGGCACTCGTAGTAGGAATATATTTTGTTTGAATTTTATTTGTATAGACTCTTCTACACCAGTGTGTCTTTTGGCAAAAGATAGTGTGTCTCTTGGTGACCAATGGCACAAGATATTAACACATATTAATTTCAAAACTATTAATAAATCACTTTCTCTTAATTTAGTACGTGATTCCCCAAATGTCAAGTGCATTAAAGATAGACCTTGTCACGCATGTTTAAAAGGCAAGCAAACGAGGGCTATCTTTAAAAGAATTATTGGCAAAGACTCTAATAGGTGTTTACACCTACTTCATATGGACTTGTTCGGTCTACTGCAAGTTAAAAATTTGGGAGGTAAGGATTATACATTGGTTATTGTTGATGATTACTCGGGATTTTGCATGGGTGTTCTTTGTGAAACACAAGCCAGATACCGTTGACATCTTTACAAATTTTTTCAGGCAGATCCAGAATGAATACAACTGTTCCGTAGTCAAAATCAGAAGTGACAATGGAATTGAATTCAAGTCTGGGGCCATGACATAATTTTGTGAAAGCCTAGGTATCTTTCATGAGTTTTCCTCTCCTCGTACTCCTCAGCAAAATGGAGTAGCTGGGAGAAGGAATCGAGCACTCATAAACAAAAACCATAATAAAACACCTTACGAACTTCTAAAGGACAGAAAGCCGACCGTCTCATACTTTAGAATCTTTTGTTGTAAATGTGTTGTCCTTAACAATGATAAGTATCATACAACTAAATTTAGTGAAAAGAGTTTTGAAGGTATTTTTGTAGGGTATAGTAGCCATAGTAAGGCATGTAGGGTATTTAATAAGAAAACCCTGGTTGTAGAAGAATCTATTCATGTTGTATTTGATGAGACGAGCTTGCTGTAAAGTGGTTCTTCTAGTGTGTTTGTTGAAGATGCAGGTTTAGAGATGAAAGAACTCAACTTGAGTGAGCCGATGGAAGAAAAAGGTGAAAAGTTCATCAAGATCACCACTCCAACCCCGATTAGAGAGGTTGATGATCAAGATGAAGAAGTGACTTGAGTTTATGAAGTCACACCTATGGTTGAAGACACTCCCGATGCAAGGACTCTAGAGCTCAGACATCTGAAGGATCATTTAATGGATCAAATAAAAGGAGATCCCCAAGATGGTGTCAGAACTCATAGAGGTATAGCTAACGAGAATTTATACTTTTGTTTTCTCTCACAGGTTGAACCAAAGAAGTTTGAGGATGCAAAATCAGACGCGCCATGGATAATGGCTATGGAAGAAGAGCTAAATCAATACAAGCGTTGCAAAGTCTGGAAACTGGTTCCAATACCCAAAGGCAAGAACGTCATCAGGACAAAATGGGTCTACAGGAACAAGATGGACGAGGACGGAATGATCATAAAGAACAAGGCCAGACTCATCGACAAAGGATACATGCAGGAAGAAGGAATCGACTTCGACCAGACGTATGCTCCAGTGGAAAGTATGGAGGAAATAAGGTTGTTTCTAACATATGCTGCACTTAAGGGCTTCACTGTCTATCAGATGGACGTGAAGTCTGCCTTCCTTAATGGTAACATCAAGGAAGAGGTGTATGTGGAACAACCTCCAGGTTTCGTTTACTCTAACTTTCCTGATTACGTTTAACTTTTATCTAAAGCTTTATATGGTTTGAAACAAGCTCCTCGAGCTTGGTATGAGACGCTGTCTAGCATTCTTCTTGAGAACAAGTTCACAAGGGGAAAGATAGATAAGACATTATTTCTTAGGGAAATTAAAGGCAATATTTTGCTAGTACAAATCTATGTCGACGATATTATTTTTGCCTCTACTGACGAAAACCTCTGCAAGAAGTTTTCAAAACTTATGCAAGGAAAGTTTGAAATGAGCAGTATGGGAGAGCTGAAGTATTTCTTAGGACTTCAGGTGAAACAATCTGAAGATGGAATTTTCATCTCGCTGACTAAGTTCACCAAGGAGTTGATTAAGAAATTCAGAATGGAGAATGCAACCTCTATGAGGACTCCAATGGGTTCAACTGTGTCTCTGGACAAGGATGAGAAAGGGAAACCTTTTGATGAAGCCAAGTACAGAAGAATAATTGGATCCTTGCTCTACCTTACTGCCAGTAGACTAGGCATAATGTCCTCTACATGTGTCTGTGTTAAATTTCAAGTGAACTGTAAGGAATCTCATTATGCTGCTGCAAAGCAGATTTTGAGATACCTTAAAGGTACACTGAATCTTGGCTTATGGTACCCAAGAAGTAATGACAGCGAACTAATTAGTTTTTCAGATGCTAATTTTGCAGGTAGTAAAGATGATAGAAAGAGAACTTCCAGGACTTGCCAATTCCATGTAAGGAGACTCATTTCTTGGAGCAGCAAAAATCAAAATTGTGTCGCAATCTCAATGGTCGAGTCAGAATATATTTCTGCCGGCAGTTGTTGTGCACAATTGCTTTGGATAAAGAATCAACTGGAAGATTACAAATTAAACGTCAAAGACATCCCGTTATTTTATGACTTTTCCAGTGCAATAGCAATAGCCAACAACCCCATCTCTCATAGCCGGACAAAGCACATTGAGCTAAGATACCACTTCATCCGGGAGCATGTGGAGCATGGGGATATAGATCTACAGTATGTCCCAACTGATTGGCAAATTGCAGACATCTTCACGAAGCCATTGGACGATACCAAGTTCTTCTTCTTCAAAACTAAACTTGGTATGCTCAATAAAGAGGAATAGACAAGGAGGACTCAGTACACAGCTTAGAAATCAAGGATAAGTCAAAATGTTGGAATTTCTCTAAAGTAGAACTTCATTTCTTGAGAAAGGGTTTGACTACTCGAGTACTTGGCGAAGACTACTCGAGTACTATCTTGAATTCTCAAGAAGTAAGTAAGCCACTCGAGTGTTACCACTCAAGTGCTACCACTTGAGTGCAGAACTTCCTCTCGAGAAGTAAAAAGATGCCACTCGAGTACTATTATACCGCAACTCGAGTGTCGTCATTCCTTCACTCGAGTAATAAACTTCCACTCGAGAAATGACCCGACATTTTCTGGATTTCTTTCAAATTT
The DNA here is from genome assembly GCA_039513925.1 of Platanthera zijinensis. NCBI lineage: Eukaryota > Viridiplantae > Streptophyta > Magnoliopsida > Asparagales > Orchidaceae > Platanthera > Platanthera zijinensis. The sequence continues at coordinate 70,249,926 of CM077097.1, read as the reverse complement.
TCATTTACGCAACCCGAAGTCCAAACCGCGATTATCTAAGGTATGTTTAAGATTAATTACTCTTAATCATCATTACTAGGGTTATATAAATAGGAAAAATCACATTTCAAGGTTCTACACGAATTCAAATCCTCTATCTCTCAAAAGACTATTCGTATTCCGCTGCTGTGATAGAGCATGCCATTATCGCCGTCTTCTTCCAGTCTATCTCTCGCGGTTCTCTGAAGGATATGGCGCTGCCGTTGAAGGTCGGGATAGGCAGTGAGTTAGTCATCGCCGGGATAGTAGAAATTTCAGATGACTTCAGGAATTTGCTCATTCTACTCGACACAGCCGGTCTCACTTTTGATCTACATCAACCATGTAAGATTTTATTTTCAGAAGTAGAGGAATTCTTTCAGAATATTAAAGTGAAGAGGAATGGGAAGGTCCTTAAGACCAAGGTTAAAGGAATCAAAATCAAGCTTACCAAGAACTTTGTTTGTCAACTTCTTCGTATGCCACTAGTTGATGAAGAAGATGATATCACAGATGAATATTATGATCGGGCATATAGCTTCTGTGCATATCTGAGGTCATCAAGAACATCCATCGTCCAGACCTCAATGCTGAGGGAAAGCTACTAGTTGATATTTTGGGAAAAGTTTTACTATGCAAAACCACTTCCATAAGTTTAATTTCTACAGATCTTTTCTACATGATAACAACCATCATTTCCATGAAAAAGTTCCAATTTGGTATGATGATTTTGGACAAGATAAGGGAGAGCATTAAGGCTCCAAATTATGCAAGGATTATCTCTTTGATGCAACATGAGATCAATCGTAAGGTGTTTGATTTCTCTAAAGGAGCAACCATCCACCACATGAAAAAGGTATCAATCTCTTCCATTTAGAGATTGGAATTGAAATTGCTGAATCCTGCCCATGCGGCTAAATCCCATGAGCAACCAGCTATAGAGGAAAGGACCCCATCTCCCTCTCTACATAATGTTGCTGGCACATCTGGTGCAGTAGCTGAGGGGGAGCCTGCCTCCTCTGTTCAGCAAGTCAGAATGCCTACTCCTCCTCCTGATATATCTATTCATCATCCACTTTAAAAGAACTCCAGTCAGATACTCAGGTACTAGAGACCATCCACTCTACTACAGAAGATATTAATAAGATGATTGAAGAGCTCAGCTCAAATGAGCCTCTTCCTCCCCTCCAAAAGGACCAAGATGCAGAACCATTCGAGGAACCTATTCCAGCTCCATCACCATCTCCTATACCATCTCCAGAGTCTCATGTTGATCACTCCCCTGCTGTAGAGAAAGAACAAGAAGACACTATACTGATTTCAGATGAGAAATAATAGAGTCCAGAACCAGTGGAAGCTCCCTTGAGGAGCCTAGATTTCACTCTTCCCACCATCCTTGGTGAGGAAGAAGATGTCATGATTCACACTACTAGAGCTCAGAGCTCAGTAGTTGTTGAAGAAATTGTTCCTTGGACTGCACCTCCTCCTCCAGTTACTACTACTGCTTCTGCTACACCTGCTACTTCTGATTTACTTGGTAAGATAGAACAAAGGCTCATAGATCAAAGGAAATATTTTTATGATTCATTGAAAGTTGTTCAAGAGAAATTCACAGCTTTGGAAAAAGAAATGAGCAGAGGTTTTGCGGAGATTCAACATAATACTGATCAACTGAAGCATTTATTCAAGATAGGTGGGAAAGCTACTGGACCATACCATCACCAATGTTGGTCAGGTAATGGACCAATCTGTTACTCTAGCAAATAATCAGATATATCTTGAGAAGAAAGCCCAAGAGTACCTCATGAAGATATGTGAAGAAGTAGGTACTTTCAAAGAAGAGGCCATAGCAAAACTTTGTGTAGAAGCCAGAAAGGGGGAGGGACTGGTAAAAGAACATTTAGAAAAATATTTAGACATCTCTGATACTAATGTCAAGACTCTATGGACTGCAAAAATGGATGAAATTAATAAAGATGTATGAGCCCAGATTCAATCTGTAAAATTCCATACCTATGATACAGTTGTCTTGATGCACAACCAGATTTTCCTAGATTTCCAGCCTGATCCTAATATCATTATATATCATCTAAATCCTCTTGTAGAAGTTCAGCCTGCTCAGATGTCTGTTCCTCAACCTACCTTTTCTCCTAGGCTTGAAGGGGAAGCTCCTCCTCCTCCAGAATCTTATGCACAGGTATGGGAATCTGATATACCTCAAGACCTACCTAAAATACAGAACCCAAATAGAATAAAATATGGAGATAGAGCTTATGCCATCAGATCAATTCCAAATCCAGTGGCAGAGAAAAGGAAAGCCCAAGAATTTGCTGAAATATGGAGCCCAACTTCAAAATCTTTGATTCATGATACTCTGAAGCTTGTTTTGGACTTTAATGAAAATAGACATGATCATTACAGCTCCAATGAGTGGGACATGTATAAAAAGTATATAACCAAAAGAAGAATATATGACAGAGAATATGAGAGGAATAATCCAAATGCTCCACCAAGACCCCCAAAATATTATCTCAAGCCATTCAGTTATCAAAGAAGGCAACAGGAAAAGAATGACAGACAACATCAGCAATAGCAACAGCAACATCAAGGCTAAGAATGATCATTGTTATAAGATTGAGGAGTGAATCTGTGTAGAGCTGAAATCTTGAAACATTTCTAGTTATATAAATCCTTAGTTTTGATGATTCATTTCCTTATCTTTAATTTTTATGCTTGTCATTCTGTGCTTATTTTCAATATCTAGTTCTTTTTATTTTTGATATAATTCACCTTAGTATACAGGGTTCTGACTTCTACAAATAGGGGGAGATTGTTGGGTATTGTATCCACAATAACCTAGATTTGTATGAAGTCACCCTTGAACTAAGATGAATTAAGTTGTATTTGATATCTTGTTCTAGTTATGTGTTTGCAGGACTTATTGCCAAGTATAGACCAATATCAGTCTACAGTGGGTCACAAAACACAGGACCATAGAATGTAATCCCTCATTGTATGATCCATGGTGTTGACTCATGTGTAGCCTCTCTATTGGGATACACTTCATTTTCAAGCACTAGGTTTGATGAAGGAAGGCATGTTGTTGTTTGGTTTGAAGAAGTAAAATTTTCATAAAGCTGAAAATTTTCTAAGTGTTTTACTCGAGTGAAATTATAGTACTCAAGTAGAAAGCTTAGAAGTAGTCAAGTAGGTTGTGTCTGAAACTCGAGTAAAGGAAGTGGTTCTCGAGTAGCTTTAATCTAGCTCTCGAGAAGCCAAGCCCAGTACTCGAGTATATCTTCTCTATTTCTCGAGTAATCAGCTTTTATGTATCTGAAATTATAGTGGTTAAACACTCGAGTAGTCAAGTCTAGTACTCGAGTAGATGAGCAGTATATTCCGAGTGACAGAAGAAAAGTTCTCAAGAAGATTCTAACCCCACTCAAGTAGAAAATCCTTGTACTCGAGTAGTTTGTTTAATACTCGAGTAGTGCAGTTTTAGTACTCGACTGATCAACTTTTCTTCCAGAATTTTCTCTAAGTCAAGCTCTCAAGAAGTCCAGTTTCACCTCTCGAGTAGTATCTCTAGCACTCGAGTGATCTTTACTCCACTCGAGTGGTTTCTTATTCTATCCAAAATTTTCAGAAATACTTCTTCTCGAGTAGTCATTGTTATCCACTCGAGAGCTAGTCATAACACTCGAGTAGTATTATCCTTACTTGAGAAATGCTGTCTCATTTTCTGAAATTTTCTCCATGTCTCTGTCAGATTGATTTTTGAATTCTTTGATATGACTGGTCCGCGTGGCCGTCATTAATGACAAATCTAACCGTTAGGGAGATCTTATAAAAGGTCCTATCATTATGACTAACCCTAAGCACATAATATTCTGTCATTCTAAAGTTTCTAGATCGGTCTGACACTTTCAATTTTTCTACAGAAGCCGCCACTCATCTTGAAGATCGCCAAGGCTCCTTTTGATCTAGATCGACTTGCAGATCAATAGATTTTCAATCTTCAACTTCTCCTTGATCGTATGAGTCCAAGTTTCTCAGAATAGATCTAGCCGAAAGTCTTCTTCTACAAATTCTGATAAAGCCAAAAAGTTCAAGAAAGAAGACCTAGGGAGAGATTTCCAGATCTGAGAAAGATTCACTGTTTGTATTTTCAGATTTCATTTTATTATTGTAGCAGATTATTCTCCGAGTGTAGGAGCCTCGTTCTCCGAGTTGTAGGAAGTTTTCATCTTCCGAGTGTAGATCCCTTTTTGGATCGAGTTGTAGGAACGTTGTTTCGAGTGGTAGGATTGTTTTCAATACGAGATTAGTGGAGTAGCCGAGTCTAGCGTATTGCTAGATCGGTGAGTGGAAAGTGGACGTACCCAAGGTTGGGGAACCACTATAATTCTCTGTGTTCTCTGTGTTTGCTTGGCTATTTCTTGTGCATAGATCGTTAAATTTATATTCCGCAAAAAAACGCACAACTCACCTATTCACCTCCCTCTAGGTGATTTAGGTAGACAACTTAGACATTTTTAGCTTATTTGGCCTGCTGAGTGCTATCAACATCATTCTTCTTTGCATAATACATGCTCTTGATAGCATCAGAAATACCCAAATCAGGCTTGTTGATAGATTGACCCTTGATCTGAGTCATTGTTGAGTGGTTCTGAACCTTTGCCACTACCACATTCTTCAGAGTGGGGGTTAGAGCACCAAAGACAAATGGTCCATGATGGTCCATTTGAATTTCTTCATGGGCAGCCTTAAAGGCACTCACTCCCCTGTTATACCTTCCACCATAGCTGTGAATCTCCTTATTCACACTAGTGGATCTACCATTCATCTAGTGACCATAAATGCTCTCTTGGTCATACCTATTTGAAGGTAACTGAATTTTCCTAAAAGGAATGGGAGGCTTGGAAGACAGAGGCAGAGCTGGAGCTTTGCCCTTCCCTTTAGAAGGGGCAACTCTTGTGCTTCCCTTGAATCCTAACTCCTTCTTACCCTTCTGAGAGGAGGAGTCTATCAAGGGAAACACAATACTTGGCTAAGAATAGCTAGCCACTATTCTTTTCTCCCTCCCTAGCCTCTATTCAAGATCCCCGATGAGACTATTCTTGTACTTAATGGATCCTATCTGGATGAGATTCATGACCCTAAGTTGGCTAATTTCCCAATCCTTCTGTTCCAGCAAAGATGTTGTCTCAGTCAGCTGGGAAGCAGCTAGCTGCAGAGAAGCAATCTCCACAGCTTGCTTTTTAGCCAACTTCTTGCACTTTTTGAAGGCATCCAGAAGTTCTTCATATCTATCAATCAATTAATTGATATCTCCTTCTGATTCAGAATCATCTTCACCACTAGATGAAGAAGTTTCTATATAGGGACTAGTCTCATACCCAGACTCAGAAGAAAATCTAAATAGAGAATTTACCTTGCTTTGACCAGGCTGATTCTGGCTGGATTCCTCATCAGTCATTTCCATCAGCCCATATCAGCTATAGGAATATTCTTCATCCTTATCCACCTCTGAGTCACTATCTGAGTGTGACAGAGGGTCCCTAATACCTATCTTGGCAACATGATAGTCTTCATCTACTGCTTTAGCTCCTTCTTCATCAGTAGTAGCAACCAGCCCAATATAGGCTTCTTCTTCTTCGGACTCTGATGAAGATGAGTCTCTAAAGCTCTTTTCCTTAAGACTTCTCCTTCTTATCCTTGTGCGGGTACTATTTATTCTCACCAACTTTCTTTCTCTTCATTGGGCAGTCAGCTATAACATGCCCAGGTTTTCTGCAATAGTAGCAAACAAATTTAGATGAAAAATATTTACTAGGTTTTGAATCATACCTGTCAGCCTTGTAATTATTCTTCCTGTGATGAGAAGAGATAGAAGGTCTGCTCTTCCACTGTTTCTTCTTCATCAGCTTCTGAAAGTGCCTGAAGAAGGCAGCAAAATCCTCATCAGACATGTTGCAGTTTGATGTATCTGATTCTGAGATGTTTGAATTAGCTGGACTTCTTAGAGGAGAGGGAATACTCTCCTTACTCTTCCATATGTTGTTTGCTTTGAAGGCCAAGGTCTTTTCCTTTGCTTGGGATCTGCTAGAGGCCTCCTCCTCTTTCCTGGCAACCAGCTACATCTCATAAGAGAGCAGCTTTCCAAATAATGTTTGGGGAGTCTAAGCAAGCTTGGACACCTCTATTATGACACATATCATAGTATCCCAGTCTCTAGTGAGAGACCTTAGGAACTTATCACTAATCTCATAATGACTGAAGACCCTCCTATAGGTCCTCAATTTATTTATAAACCTTAAAAATCTTTCATAGCAAGAAGCTATGTTCTCTTTCTAGAATTGCCTGAAAGCCTCATACTCTTGTATTGGGTTCGGCGTTCCTTCACATGACCCGTAGCGCTCTGCTACTTATTTAAGAAATTAAGTAGCACCCTTTCCAATAGTACGGGCTTTTGGAATAGTTGGGTATGTGCTTGATCCTACAATTGGTATCAGAGGAGGTCATGGGTTCAAGACTGGGGGCACTATTAAATCCCGATTTTTCCCTTCTACCTGTGTGGGTCCGACGGGTCAGGCAATCGTGAACATGTGGTAACACAGCCTCTGATCCATGTGGGCCATGTGGTAACCCCACCTCTGAGCCGACGGGTTGTGCTGGACGCCGGGGGGGATTGTTGGGTTCGGCGTTCCTTCACTTCACCTGTGGTGCTCTGCTACTTATTTAAGAAATTAAGTAGCGCCCTTTCCAACAGTCCGGGCTTTTGGAACAGTTGGGTATGCGCTTGATCCTACATCCTGGTTGAGAATGGATTTCCTATGATCTCTTACCTCTTCAGTACCCTTCATGTAGACCACAAGAGTGTCCCACATCTCTTTGGAGGTCTGACATTGAACCAAATTCTGAAAGGTTGAATCATCTATGGCACTAACAATGATGTTTTATGCCCTCTTATCCAATATAGACAATATGTCTTCATCCTTAGTCATCTCTGAATATGTCTTAGGTGTCTAGACATTGCATCCAGAACTGAAACCTTCATAGGGATGAAGGGTCCCTCCTTGACTGTCACAAAGATCCTTGGGTCATAGGCTTCCATAAATAGTCTTACCCTCTCTTTTCAGATTTCAAAACTCTCCTTCCTGTAGATGTGGAGTTTCATGGAACCTAGCTCCTTATGGTTCTCTCTAGAACACATAAGTACATAACTGTAGCTACACTTGGAGATCACTCAGACTGTTAAATCCTTTTTGAGCAATCTCCCTCTAATACCACTTGAAAGTCTTTGTTTTCAAGGTAGCTAATAACCTAGAGGGGGTGAATAGTTTTTTGGTTTTTTATTAGTTTTATTAACTTAGTGTGTAGTTAGTTAGTAGATTAAAGCTTTCAAGACAACCACAAAAGCACACACAGAATTTTTAGTGGTTCCCCAGATTATGGGTATATACACTCTCCTCCCACCTTTCAAACTTCAAGTTAGACAAGGCACTTCTCCAAAAACTCAGCTCTAAAGAGCTTACACATCAGATCCCGAAGGATTTCTCAGTCTCCTCCAAGACTTACAACTCAGGCACAAATCCATACCTCAGAGCAAACTTGCTCGTATAACTCAGTGATCAAATGATCACCTACCTCAGACTTGAATCCCTGCCATACAGCTCAGGATATGGAGGATAGCCCTACCTCAGATCCAAATATAGATCCTACACTCAGACCCAAAGGTCTTATACTCAGAGAGTATGACTCCCCTACAGCTTAGGCAAAACTGCCCTACCTCAGGCTCAAAAGCCCTACAACTCAGATCCACACAGGTCCTACCTCAGACCCAAAGGTCCTACACTCAGATCCAAAACTGGATCCTATACTCAAGCAAATCTGCCCTACCTCAGGAACAAAGGCCTTACAACTCATACCCAAATGGATCCTATAGAAATGAAATTGATTTGTGTTAATCTGACACAAAGATATTTCTGTGTCAGCTTCTTGAGCTGAGTTATCTCAGCCCTAACTATCTTCACAGTAGTATAAAGATAATCTTCAGTAAATGGATGCCTCTGCTGGAATTATCTCAGAAATGTGTTTCTAAACTTGCGGTAGAAGACTGAAGACTTGACTGATCTTGAGTTATTCAAACAACTAACATAAACCTGCAGAAAACTGAAGGCTCTTCTTCTCTTTATTTATCAGAAGCTAATATAAACTTGTCGTAGCAGATGAAATTACTATAGCTATCTGGAATGAACTTTTAGTTCAGCTGGATTGACTTCAAGCTTTTGGCTTGGCAGTAATGGCAAGGAATATGAATTCCTGCCGCACTTTGTGAAAAGAAATGAAACCCTAAATTTTAAGTTCTTCTTTCTGAAGATGTCACTTTTTATCTTATGTCGATTAATGGCTCCAAGAAGCAGTGGGGTCCACCTACAGTTGAAAGTTGTAACTTACTTTAATGGAAGAAGACGTACATTAGAGCACTGGCGCTATTTGTCGTGTTTTGTAGCTTTCCCACAACTTATTTGAACTTTATTGACTTTTGTTCACTTTGGCTGACATTTCCAGTTTATGGACTTAAGCCAATTTCTCAGATCCACTCCTGGCGTTGAGTGCGTTGAGTGAACTGGCTTCACTCTAACACTTCTGGAATTAGCCAATCTTTTGCTTCCTCAGGCGTTGAGAGGGTCGAGTGAACAAGCTTCACTCAACGCCAAAACCCTTAGTCAACTTTATAAACCATTCTACATCTTAGGCATTGAGTGAGCCTTCATCACTCAACGATTTCTTACTTGGCTCATCATTCTGCCTCTAGGCCTTGAGAGCATTGAGTGAGCCTTTCTCACTCAACGCCTCTATACTTAGTCATTTCTTCACCTGTCTGAAGGCGTTGAGTGAGCTGGCCTCACTTAACGCCTTCTGCCTTTGTCTATCTTCTTTATTAGGCGTTGAGTGAACTGGCTTCACTCAATGCTTCTAGACTTAGTCGATTTCTGTCTTCTTCTTAGGCTTTAACTCCATCATCATGACTCAACGCTTTTGCTATCTGGCGTTGAGATCATCGAGTGAAGCTTCATCACTCAACGATTTTGTACATGGCCGCTTTCTGTCATCTTAGGCTTTATCATAACACGATGCCCTCTGCTTTGGCGTCGAGTGAGCTTTGTTCACTCGATTCTTCTGGACTTAGTTGAATATTCATCACATAAATACTGAGGATTTGACAGATTCAGTTATACTCGACGATGGCGTTGAGTGAACTGCCCTCACTCAACGCATGTGGACTTGGCCGCAGAATTGCTTTGCAGACTACATGGCTTTAACTGTCCACAACTAACTCAACACTTTATGGAATCTAGCGTTGAGTGAAATGGCTTTACTAAATGCTTGTGGACTTAGGCGATTTCTAGACTATCCAGCATCCTCCCTTGCATATGGCATTGAGTGAACTGGCTTCACTCAATGCCTATGGACTTAGACATATTTCAGTCTCTCCACATCTTTACTTTGTGACCACCTATCACATCACTTGGAATACCTGTCACATCACTTGAAATACCTGTCCTATCAATGTTACAAGGAATAACCTGCATGCATTAACTTGAACATACATTAAATACAACAATGTGTATATCATTGACATGTTTGACTTCTTCAAATCTGGGACATTGTGGGCAATGGACCCAAGACTTGTCTTTACTCAGCGCTTCTTGTTGTATGGCATAGTGTGAACTGCCTTCACTCAATGCCTGTGGACTTAGCCACATATCTGCTTTGCAAACTGTTGGGATTTTACTGTCCACGCTTTACTCAATGCTTTTTGACATCTAGCATTGAGTGAACTGAATTTACTCAACGCCCGTGGACTTAGTCGCATTCTTGACATCTGTCGTTGAGTGAACTGGCTTCACTCAATCCCTGTATACTTAGACTATTTTTTGTATTGCTAGCATTTTTCCTTGTGTCTACCAGTCATTGTCACTTGGAATACCTGTCTAATCAATGTGACAAAGAAGAACCTGCATGAATGAACTTGAACATACATCAAATACAATTATGCAGTTAGCATTGATGGTGATGCCTCTTCAAATCCAGGGAACATTGAAGGGCAATATTCCTAACATACATTTTCACGTTTTGCTGCAGAGCATATCGACAATATCGCTGATTCAGTGATTCCTTTCGATAAACGTGAAATACTAAAAACATAAATGTAATCCTAGGTCAACCCTCTCCATAGTACAGTTGGATTAAATCACAAGGACTAAATTTCGCCTGCCGGGTTTTGGGGAACCCGCCATAGTTTTCAGTTTTCTAGCCAAACCGTTCAGTTCTCGATTCCAATACGGGTCAATACATTAATGGGAACAACATCATGATCGGAGCGGCCGAGGGTCCAGTCGAAAAACCGTCTGGTCGGCTATCTGACTAGCCAATCTAATTTTTTAAAGCTTGGTTGAATTTACATATAATCATAATTTTCTTATAATAATGCTATTAGAAAAATAAAAACAATCAAATATCTATTTTTTAATTCTATCTTCCAAAATGCTCAGCCATAAACCGAAACCCAATCCCCTCTTCCTTGCTACGGAAACTGCCGCTCCCGAAACCGCGGCCTCCCGAACTAGTAAAAAAATCCAACAATAACGTCTCACTCATTTCAGAAATTCTCATCGCCATCGTTTGGGATTCTTATGTCATTTTCAAACAGCAGGTGCAGTTAAAGAGGTAGCAGACAAGGTCTTAGAACTCTTAGTTGATTCTTCCACCGTCGATGCTCAGAGCAAGAAGTATCCTTCTTTTTCTCTTTGCCTTCTTAGTCTGTTATTTTGTAAGCACTCTCATTAATTCTCTTATTTCTTCCCCAATAGTGTCGCGAAGTAAGAATTGAAGAAGAAACAAAAGGAAGAGGAAAAGCGCCTTAATGATATTGCTGAAGATCAGAATGTCCCTATAGATATTGCTGAGGTTGAGGGGGAGACTACCCAAATGGTTGCACCTGCTGTAGGAGTACAAGTACAATTAGTTAAAGAACAACTTGATTGTTCTAACTATAGTTGATATAAGTCAGCAACTTCCTATGGGAAATGCATAGATTGAGGGGGAGATTCCAACAGAACTCCTTACTCATGAAAATGAGAGTTCCATTGAAAATTTAGAGGATAGTGATATATCTAGATGAAAAGATTGATCAGGTCAAAACCTCCCTGGCTGCAGCCATATCTGAATAAGTCATAAAGGGGGAGAAGGCAATGATCAAGGAAGAAGGCAATGATCAAGGAAGAAGGGAATGATCAAGGGAGAGAATGTTATTTGGGTTTCCAATGTAATCTGAGGTTCATGGGGGCTTGAACAATATACAGCCAACATTCACCCTATTCAAGATAGACTATAGGATGAACAGTATGGTGATCAGAGGGCAGATCAATGTGACAATCAAGATGGGGCTCAGTGGACTGAACCCTTTACTACTGCTGATCAGATAGCTAGATCCAGAGGCAAATCTATTGCTGAAGAAGATGAAGAGATCTGGCTCAGCAAGAAGAGACTTTGCAAGGTGTAAGGAAGATAGGAAAAATAAGGGTGGAACTTATTAATTCCTAGGAAGAAGACTGATTTCATATAGTAGAAAAAAAGCAGACTAGTATGGCTATAACCACTGCAGAGTCGGAATGCATTTCTGCAAGGATCTATTGTGCACAACTTTTGTGGATACAACATCAGCTAGAAGACTACAATCTCAAGGTAAGTCATTCACCCTTATAGTGTGACTCATCCAGTACAATTTCCACTACTAAGAATCCTATCTCACATAGCAGGACTAAGCTTATAGAAATTAGATATCATTCTATTAGAGAACATGTAGAAAGTGAAGACATTTTCCTTGAACTAGACCCCACTGACAATCAAGTTGTTGATATCTTAACTGAGTTATTGGATGAGGCTAAGTTTAATTCTTTCAAATTTGAGTTAAGAATGCTTAATGTCAAGGTTTTAAAAACCGGACCGGATCGGCCGGTTCGACCAGTCGGACCGTCGAACGGCCACCCGGGCGGTCCAGTCAGGCCTCTAAAACCGGCCCTGTTTATAACCGGGTAAACCCCTAAAAACCGGTCGGTTAAACACTTTTCCTAAAAATGCATGTACAAGGCATACTTTGGAAATACTCCCAGGTTTTTTGCCATTTAGAAATACACCTTGTACATGCATTTTTAGGAAAAGTGTTCAACACAAAAGTTATAGATCTAAAACTTTTGTGTTGAACACATTTCCTAAAATTGCATGTACAAGATGTATTTTCAAAAGGCGCAAAAAATTATGAGAAAGTGTGGTGCGACTAGCCAAAACTGCGGTGCTAATAACAAAATCGTTGATCTTCAAGTTGACTCTTCAAGTTGATCTTCAAGTTGACTCTGCTTGTGCTGAGAAGTATCTTGCAGAGCACTGCTTCTTCAAACCATGATTGTAGTGGAGTTTAGAGCAGAGGCCTTGAAGAGATAAAGCAGCTTTAAGCTTGCCCTGCTACTTGTTCTAACTCAGAAAAGTATCTTTCTGAACTTGCTGTTGAAGACTTTCTTCAACCAACAACTTTAACTATGCTCCTTCCTGGAACTCAGAAAGAAAAACTATCTGAACTTGTTGCTGAAGTCAAAATGATTCTTCAGTGATATTTCTTCAACAACTAACACTGTCTGTGAATCACAGACTAACTCTGGAGCAAGTTTTTCTTCAAAACTTCTCCTTTGTCGAGAGGAAGAAGATGACCAGAAAACTCTGTTCTACTTTTTCTCTCTCCAAAACTTCTTTTTTCTTCTTTATCGGGAGGCTGCTTTTGTATCCCGGCGATTGACGGCTCTTTGAGTAGTGGGCCCACCAGGAGTTGGTATCAGCAACCTTGCTTTTGCATTGAATGGAGTATAGGGGGCATGCAGCGCCATTTGTCGTGTTTTGTAGACTTCCCGCAACAATTCAAAATTATGCTGACTTCAGAATCTTTGGACTTCGTCAAATTCAGACTGACTGATCAGGCATTGAGTGAAGCTTTGTCACTCAACGCAAAAGTACTTAGCCAAATTTTGCATTGTAGGCATTGAGTGAGCCTTCAACACTCAACGCTTTCTTGAATTTTACACTCTAATTGCTTTGGCATTGAGTGAGCTTTTATCACTCAATGCATTTGGACTTGGCCAATATTCTGTACCATTTGAAAGCGAATGGATAGATCACACTAACTCTAAATGGGGTGAATAGAGTATTAAAAATCTTTTGATTACTTTTTATAGCAGATTAAAATAAGTGATATCTATATGTAAATAGTCAGAGATAAAACACAGAGAATAACAACACAAAAAATAACAAATAGAGCAACCAGACGACACAAAGATTTTATAGTGGTTCCCCTAAAACTTGGGTACATCCACTCTTCTACAACCATGGTAGGAATCCACTACAGGTTTTTGATCAAGTGCCCTGCCACCACAGGTTTTTGCTCAGGTGCCCTGTCATCACAAGATCTATTTTCAAGAGAGATCTAACAACCCTTTGAGCTTTTGAATAGGTGCTCAAAAACCAAACTAAGTCTTTTGATTAGGAGACTTAACAACCAATGGGATAACTTTTGAAGGGATTTAAAAACCCTTTTACAGTAGAGTAAAAAGAAATTTGATATTGTCTTCTCTTTCTCAATGTTCTGAGAAGACTAGTGGATTGTTGTTGTTGTTGTTGTCAAAGCTCCTCCTGAGATGTAGAATAGTTCTGGAGAATGGAAGCTTTGCTCAGGGTGTAGGCCTTCAGATTGCTTGTTGATCTTCAGGAAGCTTTTATACAGATGTTGATGGATTGTCTCTTGAAAGCCCTGAAGCAAAACCTATGAAGAACTTGAATTATATAAGAGCTATATTTCTTTCAGTTTTCTGTGAATTATTCTTTTTGTCACAACTAACTAATTTACTGTTATCTTGAAAAGATAATCCTTATATATTCCTTACAGATTTCAGCCTTTGAATTTTGAATTTCTTTCCTTGACTGACTGCTGAAATTCTGGTAGTTGAACGGCTAGAATTTGTCTTTAATGAGTTTTCCCAACTGTCTCAATAAAATAAGCCAAGTAATAACTCTGTGAAGACCATAATTAATGTTGTCATGGGACGGCTATATTCATAATTATATTGTGCATTAATTATCAGAGCATTACAGACATATTATAATATAATTTTAAATTCATATGCCTTAGTCGAACTGAAATCATCAAAGAATTAGTCGAACTGAACCTGGGAAAAATTAGTCGAACTCGGCAAATTTTTCGTCGAGCTGAGCTCCAAGATCGTCGAGCTGAGAATTTTCTTTCGTCAAGTTGATCTCCGAGAACGTCGAGCTGAAAAAGTACTTGCTAAACTGAGCTCAGAGTTCGTCGAGCTGAGATAGTGCATCATCGAGCTGAAGTTCTTATGTTTGATCAGAGATCGTCGATCTTAGCTAGACTTTAGTCGAGCTCAACTCAGAGAAGGAACTCTGAGTTCGTCGATCTGAGATCGACGATCGTCGAACTGAGTTCAGCTATCGTCGAGCAACTTTTTCTGCAATCTTTAAACTGTCTTGTCTCTAAAGTCTTGAGTCTCTGAAGTCTTCTGAAGGCAGGTTTCAATAATTTTACCTAATGTGACTAACCTTAACCCTAGAACTAACAAATGACCCTAGGCTATACATGTTGGGTCAACAAACCAAATAGTGAACCTAGCCCAAATCCAAAATGGGGTTCCAATAATCTCCACCTATTTGGGTGAGGTTACTATACAAAAATAAAAATAAAGAAAATCACAAAGCAATAAAAATATCTGACAGAATTTTAAATCATTCAGCAGATATGGACAAATGTGCCTTATGGATATAGTACACAGCAAAAAAATTTAAAATGCAAAATAAGAATATTAAGAGTTTTTCTTTGAATCATCAGTAGAGGGATTTGAAGTAGGTTTTGTGAAAACCATTATCCTTTTTGGGTCTTGTGCTTCTCTTTGGATCATCTTCATGTCTTGAGCCCCAAGAATCTTTATAGTTGTAGCTCTGGGCACTACAGCTTCTTGATGTAAATTCATATAAGAATCAACATTAAAAAGTTTTTGTAGCTGATATTTATCCAGTTCTTTCTTTCTGTAAGAAGACATGGTTGTAAACTGAGAGGGATCTTTTCGTTCCTCTTTGGCCTTTCTTATCTAAGATAGAGCTATCAGCTCATTGAACCTAGCCATTCTATAGTTGGGGTCCAATTCTGGATCATAAGCAGGAGAGGGAGGTCTCTCTGGACTTGATTATTCTTTCTGAACATCTTGAACTTTCTGTTGGCTTATTTGACTATCAGGCTGCTGTTGTTTTTTTTCTCTATTGGCTGCTAGATTAAGACTCTAACCTTGAAGATCTTTCCTTGCTGCTATGGGTTGGTCTTGATTGATAAGAATAAGAAGCAAACCTTTGAGCTTGAGAATGTTTCCTGCTGATACTGTTGTAGGAGGAGGAGGTGGAGGTCCTCTCCAAGACTTCTTAGGAGGAGAACTATATCTCTTCATCTTCTTTCTTCTCTTTTGCTCATTCTTAGACAGTCTCATCCAGTAGGGGGTATCTGGAGTGAGAGTAATGTTGTGCAAAATGTAGTAGGGAGTGTCAGCTGTGGGATTTGGTATAGGTGTGGCCTTTGCTGGAACTTTCTTCTTTGCTTTTCTCTTCTTAGAACCAAAATTTTCTTAATCATCATCATCATCAGATTCATTAGCAGGATTATCATATAATGCATCAATTTGCTTAAACAAGTCAGCTTGATCCTTGGCTTGAACTTCTGGCTCTTTAGATACAATATCTGTAATAACTTGAGTCTGAATATAGTCACTTTTTGCATCCATATCTTGAAACATAATTTCATCAAGATCTGGCATGGGGGACTCATCCCAACCAAAAGTTGGAGGAGAAAAAGCCTTTGGCTCTGGAACACTTACTGATATAATCTCAGAATAAATACTAGAGGAAATGTTACAGAAGCTATTTCTAATTTCTTCTAACACAGAAGAATTAATTGGAGCAGAATAGCAAACAATTGCTCTAGAATAATCAGATACTACTGAATCAAAAGCTGGTATATTTCTGCTATAAACTATATCAAAGGAATGCAATAAAGAATGAATATCAACTGAGGGATTTATAATGAAATCACCAACAGTGTTTATTTCTGCATCAACTGACTCTTCTTCAAAGCAAGTCATTTCAGTATCATCATCAAGAATTTCAATTATCTCTGTTGGAATTCTGTTGTTGGAACTGCTACTGAAGTTGATGCTTCTACTGATGGAGGAGCTTCTTCATTTGAAATCTCCCCCTACCTGGTTTCAGAAAGACCTGAACCCAGGCACCCAAAAGAAGTGATAGAGGAGGAGGAAGCAAGTTGAGCAGATAGAAGAGAGATAGAAGAAGCAAGAGGGGCAACAACCTCATCTATTAGCTTCTTCAGAGAGGGAGTGATGAATTTGAGAAGATCATTTGAGATGTCAGAGAAATATAGATTATGTGGATTAGGAGTAGTTTAGGTATAGGTGGATTGGTGACCACAGTTGGAACAGATAGAGAATGCTTGAGGGATGTCTAACTGTAGAAAGGTTGGGAATGTTGGTGGAAGATTTGATGGAGGGATGGCATCAAGAAATTCATCTTAAAGAGGTGAATGTTGTGGAGATGGAGATGAGAGTAGATTGAATGTAGGGGATGATATAGGTTGATCTAGATGAGTAGATGAGGATGGTAGATCATCAATATGTGATGGTTGAGGTGATTGAGGAGGTGGAGATAGTATATCCTCAGAAATATGGATTGGTGATTGTGGTTGAGATGGTGATTGTGATGGTGAGACTGGAGGAATGGTGGTAGAAGGTTGTTGAAGTGGAGTTGATGAAGGAAATATAGAATGAGGTGGAGATGGAGGAGGAGCAGGAACATCTTCTAGTGTTGGATAAGTGGTTGTTTCAGCCCTTGTGTCCACTGAAGCAATCTTAGAGGAGGAGGCACTGGAGGGCTTGGGGATAATCCTCTCCCATCTACCAAATAGGGCAGAGGTAAGCCTCTTAGAGGCATTAATTAAAATGGTCTGGGAGACTAATAATTCTAAAACCTTTGCTTGGAGGAAGATTCCCAGAACTCTTCCAAAACTCACATCCTTCTTACTGATTTTCTTTTTAATCAAATCAAATAGAATTCCTTCCCAGTTCACTGATTTCTTATTAACCAAGGCACACATCAGTTGAAATTGGTGTCTGATAATATGATCATGAGCAGAGTGTTTTTCTAAGAACACTTTGCCAACAATATCTGTCAAGAATCTATATTCAATTGATAGATTTTTCTTAAGGAGGTGGTTAGGGTTTCCTTCAGTATGACCTAACCTTTCTAGCATTTCATTAAATTCACTGCTAGATAAATCTATTTCATCTTTATCATTAACAAACTTAAAAAATTTAGTCAAAAGTTCTAAAGAAAGAGGAACCAGGTGTCCTGAAATCGTTCCAATAAGAACTGGAGTTTCTTGAATATTTGCGTATAAACACATTCTTTGATCTCTATCACTGGAAGTTTAATCCTTGTTTTCAAGAGTTTCCTTAACTGCTGAGTCTCAAACAACTATAGGATGTTCTGGAAGACTTGATCAGAGTGGCTGAAAGAATCAATGTCAATGTCGAAGCCGGCATCGAATTTCATTCCGTAAAGGGTCACCGCCGAAATCGCCATTACCTGCAAGAACAAAAGATCAAGTTCAAAAGAACTGGAAAGCGTGGGATGGTGTTCGATGAAAACCCTATTATAAGTTTTCAGAAGGTGAAACGGCGAACTCCGTCCGACACAAAAGAACAACTTCGAACTCAAGTCGACGAAAAATTTCATGAAGAAATAAAAAGCGACGATCTCAGTTTGAAGAGGGGGAAAACATTTCATCGTTCATAGGTCGATGAAATTATTTCTGAAGCAAAATCGTATATCTCCGGTCGACAAAAATGTTTCTCAAAGAGATTTCGTCGATCTCCGTTTGACGAAAAATCTCAAGAAGAGTTCATAGATTGTCGATCTCCGTTCGACGAAAGGTGATCAATTCTTCGACCTCAGACAGAAATCAAATTAATCTTCTCCATTAATCATACCTAGCTGGTTTAAGAAGAACAAATTTTTCTTTTCATCTAATGGTTTGGTGAAGATGTCTGCTCTTTGTAAATCAGTAGAAATAAAGACAAGATTAATTTTATTTTTGTCTATACAATCACTAATGAAATGATGTCTAATTTCTATATGATTATTCCTACTATGATGCACTAGATTTTATGCAATGGAAATTGCACTGGTACTATCACAAAATATAGTTGAATTATTTAGATTGAAACCATAATCTAGGAGTTGGTTTTGAATCCAAAAAATTTGTGAACAACAGCTGCCAGCTGCTATATATTCTGCTTCAGCAGTTGAAGTTGACACAGATGTCTGTTTCTTACAAAACCAAGACACAAGACTATCACCAAGGAACTAGCATGTTCCTGATGTGCTTTTTCTGTCAACTCTACATCCAGTAAAGTCGGCATCTGAGAATCCAATTAATTAAAATTCTAACTCAGTTGGATACCTGAGTCCTAGATTTGAACAACCCTTTACATATCTCAAAATTCTTTTAAGTAAAATAAGATGAGATTCTTTAGGGTTCACTTGGAACCTAGCACAAAGACATATAGCAAATATTATATCTGGTCTATTAGTTGTGAGATACAACAAGGAACCAACAATAGCCCTATATATTTTCTGATCAACTGGATTTCCTTGTTCATCAGAATCAATCACAACATTAGAAGTCATGGGTGTTTTCATAGTTGAGGCATCAGAAATCAAAAATCTCTTAATTATCTCCTTAACATATTTGGATTGGGAGATGAAAATGCCATCTGGGGATTTCTTCACTTGAAGACCAAGGAAATAGGAAAGCTCACCCATTCTACTCATTTCAAACTTCGAATGCATCAGGTCAAAACACTTTTTGCATAGTTTGGAATCAGTAGAGCCAAATATGATGTCATCTACATATATTTGTACTAGCAAAATTTTATTTTTATGATTTCTAATAAACAAAGTCCTATCTACAATTCCCCTAGTGAACTTATGCTCTAAATGAAAGCTAGCTAGGGTCTCATACCAAGCTCTTGGAGCTTGCTTTAAACCATAGAGAGCTTTATACAACTTAAAATTAAAAGAGGGATGAGTTGAAGAGAAAAAACCTGGTGGTTGCTCCACATAGACTTCCTCTTTGAGTTCACCATTAAGGAATGCACTTTTGACATCCATTTAGTAGACTTTGAATTTCTTGTATGTTGTATATGCAAGAAATATTCGGATAGCCTTCAACCTTGCAATAGGGGCAAAGGTCTGGTCATAATCAATTCCTTCCTCTTGTGAATAGCCTTGGGCTACCAATCTGGCTTTGTTCCTCACAATTGATCCTTGAGCATCCAACTTGTTCCTGAAAACCCATTTAGTTCTAATGATTGGGTAGTATTTGGGTCTTCGAACTAAATCCCAAACTCTGCATCTCTCAAATTAATTGAGTTCCTCTTGTATTGCAATAATCTAGTGGGGATCTTGCTCTGCATCTTTTATAGATCGAGGTTCAATCTAAGATATGAAGCAAGCATGCATCAAGTCTTGGTTGAGTTGATACCTTATTTGCACACCAATTGATATGTCTTCAATCACTTGAGATATGAGATGATCTCTAAGTATGACAAGATCAATAGGAGGAGTTGGTTCATCAACATCTTGGGGAATTAATTCCTCTTGTGGAATTATGTTAGTTATTGTTGGTTTAACTGTTCCAAAAATTTCTTCTTCACTCTCTTCATCAATCTATGGATAAGGATGCAATGTAAACTCTTGGATGAGGTTTAATTCATCCAATTTCTCACACAAAAGGGGTACCTGCAATGTATCTCTAGTAGAAGAATCCTTCTCCTTATAACACATATTAGCTTCATCAAAAGTTATATGTACAGTCTCTTCCATTTTTAAGGTTGATTTGTTAAATACCCTATAAGCCTTGTTGACTTGGGAATATCCAAAAAAAATTCCCTCTGCAGCTTTAGCTTCAAACTTTCTAAGATGTTTCTTGTTATTATTATGAATATAACATTTACAACCAAATACTCTAAAATAATCTATTTTAGGTTGCTTCCCTTTAAGCAATTCATAGGGAGTCTTACTCTTAAGTTTATGTATTAAACTTCTATTCAAAACATAATTTGATGTTCTTACAGTCTCTACCCAAAAGGATAGAGGCAAGTAAGCACCTACAAGAAATGTCCCTGCAGCTTCAATAAGGGTTCTATTTTTCCTTTCTGCTATCCCATTTTGTTGAGGAGTTCTAGGAGCAGAAAATGAATGTTTGATACCATCCTTCTCACAGAATTCTTGCATAAGAAGAGATTCAAACTCAGTACCATGATCACTTCTGATCAGTGCAACTGGAGTAGAGTACTCAATCTTTATGCTCCTAAGAAAGTCTATAAGAACTTTAAAGTTATCTGACTTGTTTCTCAGAAAGAACACCCAAGTGAATTTAGAGAAGTCATCTACAATAACTAGAGTGTAAGATTTCCCTCCCAAACTTTATACAGCAATGGGTCCAAAAAGATCCTGTTGGAACCCTAGGTTTTGATTTGAGTTCAGTCCTCTCTTTCTGTCTCTTGACCTAAGATTTATCTATGGTCAAAGGTTAGTTGATAGGTTAGATTCTCTAGTTGTGTAGAATTGCTTTTCCAGATGAATATTTGGTTAAGTAGTTTTTCGTTCGACTATAGTCGAATGCCGCTCGACTATCGTCTATCGGCTGATCGACGATCGTCTATCAGTTGGTCGACGTTCTGTTTGCTTTGATAGTTCGACTATCTGTCCTGATAGTTCAACTATCTGATAGCTCGACTATCTGTTGATAGGTCGACTATCTGTTTTCTTTGATAGTTCGACTATCTGTCCTGATAGTTCAACTATCTGATAGCTCGACTATCTGTTGATAGGTCGACTATCTGTTTGCTTTGGTAGTTCGACTATCTGTCCTGATAGTTCAACTATCTGATAGCTCGACTATCTGTTGATAGGTCGACTATCTGTTTGCTTTGATAGTTCGACTATCTGTCCTGATAGTTCAATTATCTGATAGCTCGACTATCTGTTAATAGATCGACTATCTGTGTTGCTTTGATAGTTCGACTATCTGCTTGGATAGTTCAACTATCTGATAGTTCGACTATCTGTTGATAGGTCGACTATCTGTTTTGTTTCGATAGGTCGACTATCTGTTGATAGGTCGACTATCTGTTTTCTGTGATAGGTCGACTATCTGTTTGATAGGTCGACTATCTGTTTTGTTTGGTAGTTCGACTATCTGTACGGATAGATCGACTATCTGATAGCTCGACTATCTGTTCTGATAGGTTGACTATCTGCTGAGGTAGTTCGACTAACTTCTTTGATAGTTCGACTATCTAGATCGTTCGACTATCTGTCCGATAGGTCGACAATCTCCGTGCATCGGTCAACGATCTCTGAGGGTCGTTCGACGTTTTGCTGTATGTTTTAAATAGTTTTGTCGTCTTCTGTGATGTGACTAATTTCATAATTAT
Source organism: Platanthera zijinensis (assembly GCA_039513925.1). Taxonomy (NCBI): domain Eukaryota; kingdom Viridiplantae; phylum Streptophyta; class Magnoliopsida; order Asparagales; family Orchidaceae; genus Platanthera; species Platanthera zijinensis. The sequence continues at coordinate 70,228,216 of CM077097.1, read as the reverse complement.
TTTGGCACATGTTATAAAAGATTATTTGAATAAATTGTGATAACACTTCCATGCAATATCTATTCTATTCTTTATGCATGAGCTAATCTTTCCTGACAAAGTTGTTTGTCTTATAGCTGAGATCTGATTTCTGCCAGGCCGTCCTTTATAGCCGTTAGACTCAAAAAGTCTTCCTTGGCTGTAAAGAGTCGTTTTTGATGTGACTTTCTCTTATATTATTTCATCAGAGTAATTTGCAGCTTCTTAGAAAGCTTTTTCCTTTTATAGGATATCTGCCTGCAGTATTTTTGTTTTGCTTTATGCTTTTTGCAGCCCAGCTTGCAGAGTTCAGAAAAAGACAAGATTCAAACTCAGTTTAGAGCCGTTGCTGCTGCTGCTATATAAAGACTTCTTTGAAGAAGAAATCAACTAGTCCACATAGCAAAAATCAAGTTCACTCACATTGAAAAGCTAACTGCAGCATTCAATCAAAAAGCTTACAGTCTCAAACTGCTCTCAGCTCATCACATCTAACTGAGAAGAAGCTTTAGTTCTTCACTCTTCTTCAACCTGAGTTCTCCTGCTTACAGGAAGATCTTCACTCAGAGCCTCTTGAAGAAGAAGAAGAAGATAGCTGCCTGAAGAAGAAAATCTTATTTCATATTATTTATCTTCTTGTAGCTTTTTTCCTTCAGTATTTACTGAAGTGTTTCTGCACTGAAGCAAGACTTCACCTGGACGTTCTTTGAGCCAGGGGGAGCCTTGATTCTTTTAGAGCTTTCTAGCTCAGTGCAAGTTATTGTGCTTCTCTAATCTATTGTAAAATAGAGAAGACACCTTAACCTCCTTTCCCCCTCCTGTACAGGGTTATTACTCCCTTCAAAAGTATCCCTTGGTGGCAGGGCACCTGATCAAAAACCTGTGTTGGTTTTTAGACACCTGATCAAAAGTCTAAAGGATTTCTTGATCTACCTGAAGCAGATCTTGTTGGTGGCAGGGCACCTGATCAAAAACCTGAGTGGATTCCTACCTTGTTGGTAGAAGAGTGGACGTACCCAAGTTGTTTGGGGAACCATTATAAATTCCTTGTGTCGTCTGGATTGCTTTATTTAATTACTTGCATTGTGCCTATGATTAGATCTTAACTAGGTTTGCTAGTTGCTGTTTAGGTTTTCAAGCCTTAACTGTAATTACAGTTGGCTGCTTTTTTGTGCAGAACACTTGTTTTAGGCTCTAAGGTTTAATCTCAAATATCTATAACTTTCATTCCGCATTTAACTCCAAGGGAGTTGAGTAGAAAGTCAACTTTGCTAGTGCAATTTTTGATTACTCTATTCACCCCCCCTATAGAGTAGTATCTATCCCTTCTCTTTCAATTGGTATCAGAGGGAGGTTGACTGACTGAATAGGCTAACACCTAAGTCACAAGATCCTGATAGATACCAAAGTTTATAGATATTCACTTTCACTATCATGGCCCAGTCCAAGGATTATTCTAGCACCAGACCTCCAGCATGCAACTTGGCTAAGTTTGGCATCTGGAAGGCAAGGTTCAAACTATATATGAATTCTATTGATGAAAGTATTTTTGCTTCTATTTTGACAGGACCACCAAGAGCACCTGCTGCTGCTACTGCCTCATCATCAACTGATATGAGTGCAGTGCCTCCTCCAGACTACAATGATGAGTACAAAAAGGCAAAGATAGCAGATGCTAAGGCAATGAACATTCTGGCTCAGACAATGTCTGATGAAGTATTCTAGAAGGTTGCTGACTGCTCCTCAGCAAAAGCTATGTGGGATACACTGAACCAGATTGTAGCTGGTTCAGCTGATGAAAGGAAGGATAGGAGGTCCAACCTTATCTCACAATATGAGAATTTCAAGAAAACTGATGCTGAATCAGTGGAAGCTATGTACACAAGGCTCAGCTCAATCATCAATGAGCTGAGGACCCTTGACAAGGATATCTCATTGACAGAGGTCAATGATAAGATTCTTATGTGCTTCCCCAGCACATGGTATCTGAGGATCTGGCCTATCAAGGAAGCCAGAAGCACAACAGAAATCTCAACAGAAGCCCTTCTCGGCAAGCTCAAGTCTTTTGAGCAAGTGCTGAAGTCCAGGGAAGCTGAAGCTGAAGCAAAGACCCCAACTCCTACAAGAAAAGAGCAAACTCTTGCTCTTAAAGCTGCTGATACTTCTGAAGGCAGCCAGTCCAATGAGGAACTGATGGCATTATTTGCCAAAAGGTTTCTCAAGATGGGAAGGAAGGAATTCAGAAAGAAATCTTCAAAGTATGAAGATAAACCAAGGTATGATCGTACCCCCTCTAAAGAAATAATCTGTTATGGTTGCAGGAAGCCTAGACATATTCTTCCATATTGTCCAGAGGAAAAGAACAAAGATAAAAGGAAAGACAAGGATCAGCACAGGAAGCACTCCAAGCCATCCTCCTACAAGAACAAAAAGAAGGAGAGAGGCTTTGTTGCTGAAACCTAGAGCGATTCTGATGAGGAATCCTCTTCCTCAAGCTCCATTGAGGATGAAGAAGAAAAGAAGGCAAAGGAAGTTTTCCTGATGGCAATTGATGCCTGCAGCAATCACTCAGCTGCAGAGAATTCAGATTCTGATGAAGAGATGCCAACAGAAGATGAGGTATTATCTTCTTATGACTTTACATCTGCTGAATTTAAATCTGATTTTAAATCTTTATGTTTAGATTTAATTTGTTCTGAAAAAGAGATTAAAAGAACTTAGAATTAAACTAGCTGAATCTGAATTGATTGCTAATGAAAACATTAAGTTAAAGGAAGATCTCACTAATTCTAGTGAAGAAATTAAATTTCTTAAGAATGAATTAGCTAAGTCCAAAAGATTAGAAGAGTCTCTGAATGGTAGAAGCCTTAAGTTGCTTGAAATAACCAGCATGTCTAACACCAGGTCAGGCAATAACAAATTAGGCTTAGGAGCATCTTCTAGTGAGCCCCCAATCATTCTTAAAAATCAACTTTCAACTCCAGTGAATTTTATTTCATCTAGTGGAATAAAAAACACTGAGCAAGTCAATCAAGTAAATAGAGCTTTAAATAAAGCTAAAAGAGAGAAAAGAAAACAGAAATTTAAGGAATTACAAAAAACGTCGAACGCTGCTCGACGATCGCAGGCTCAGTGGTCGAACGAAGCTCGACGATCTGAGCATCTATCATCGAACGTCGATCGACGATCGCAAGCTCATTGGTCGAACGGAGATCGACGATCTGAGCAGCCATCGTCAAATGCTGGTCGATGTTTCCAATATGAATTTTAAAATTCCAACCAGAACTTTAGAAACCCGAATATGAATAGAAACCCTAGGTTCATTGACCCATCATCTGCATGGAGAATCCCACCTAGGAGATCTTACCCATTAGGTTATCACCCTTAGCCTGCTTATTCATTTATTTCCAGTTTTTCTTATGTGAAAAACAAGGGACCCAAGGTTACCTGGGTCCACAATGTTTAAATTGATTTATTTGCAGGTGAAGACCTATCCTATCACTCAAAATAAGTGGTATTTGGATAGTGGTTGCTCCAAGCACATGATAGGAAATAAAGAACATCTGTCAAGGTTCAAGGCAAAGCTTGACCCAAAGGTAATCTTTGGAGATTCAAGCTGTGGTCAAACTGAAGGCTATGGCAGGATGACAATTGGAGCTGTTACATTCAAGAGAGTTGCTTATGTGACTGGACTGAAGCATAATTTAATTTCAGTAAGTCAGTTATGTGATGCTGGATACCAGGTATCATTCTCTAACTCCCTTTGTAATATTACTTTAAATAATAGTGTTGTATTAGTAGTCATTAGACAAGGTAACATTTATTTAGTAGATTTTAACCCAACTCACTCTGAAATCTGCTTGTTTAATGAAGTAAACAATAACAATACTCTATGGAATAAAAGGCTTAGCCATGTTAACCTCAAGAATATATCTAGGTTATATAAACACAACCTTGTTAGAGGTTTACCTTCTTGCCCCTATAAGAAGGAGAGCCTATGCAAGGCTTGTCAACTAGGCAAGCAAACCAAGAACTCATTTAAATCTGTAAATAAAAGTGATTCTCCTAGAATCCTGTATTTATTACATTTGGACCTATTTGGACATATTTGGCCCAATAAATATACAGAGTTTAGGAGGGAAGTATTACACCCTAGTCATTGTAGATGACTTCTCTAGGTTCACTTGGGTGTTCTTTTTGAGAACTAAGGCTGATAACTTCAAAGCCCTTACAGATTTTCTATTATGTGTGCAGACTGAGTACTCTACTCATGTGGCCTTGATCAGAAGTGATCATGGTACTAAGTTTGACTCTCTTCTCATGCAAGAGTTCTGTGAGAGAGAAGGTATCAAACATAGCTTCTCAGCTCCTAGAACTCCCCAACAAAATGGGGTAGTTGAAAGGAAGAACAGAACACTAATTGAAGCTGCTGGCACATTGTTGGCAGATGCTAATATGCCTCTTTCCTATTGGGCAGAAGCTGTTAGTACAGCCAACTATGTCTTGAATAGAAGTCTGATACACAAACTTAAGTGTAAAACTCCTTATGAGTTACTTAAAGGAAAGAAACCTAAAATAAATTATTTTAGAGTTTTTGGCTGTATTGTTTATATTCATAATAACAATAAAGAATATCTTAGAAAGTTTGAAGCAAAGGCTTCAATGGGAATTTTTCTTGAATATTCCCAAGTAAGCAAAGCTTATAGGGTTTTTAATAAATCATCTTCTAAAATTGAAGAGTCTGTTCATGTATCCTTTGATGAATCCCAAATGTTTTACAAGGAGAAGGAAACTTCCCCTTCCTCAAGTTCATTACAGGTACAAGAATCTACCAAAGATGTCACTCAAGAAATCCTCCATCTTTCAACTCTTCATATCACTGAATCAGATAGTGATGAAGACATTGCAGAAGATGTTGTTGTTCCACCAATAGTAGATCAAATTCCTCCTGAGGAATTAATCCCAACTATTGCTGAAGATCACATCCCACCTGCTGATGTTGTCACACTTAGAGATCACCCTACGTCTCAAGTGATAGGAGACATATCAGCTGGTGTTCAAACAAGACATCAGTTAAGACAGGATGTGATGCATGCTTGTTTCCTCTCACAGATTGAGCCCCTCACCATTAAAGATACTGAGCTAGATCCCCACTGGATCATTGCTATGCAAGAGGAACTCAATCAGTTTGAGAGATGTAAAGTTTGGACTTTGGTTCCAAGACCTAAAGGCCAACTGATCATAGGCACCAAGTGGGTGTATAGAAACAAGTTGGATGCAAATGGAATCATTGTAAGGAATAAAGCTAGGCTTGTAGCTCAGGGCTACAGACAGGAGGAAGGTATAGATTATGACCAAACCTTTGCTCCTGTTGCAAGGCTAGAGGCAATAAGGATCTTCTTAGCCTATGCAGCCTATATGAAGTTTAAGGTTTTTCAGATGGATGTCAAAAGTGCTTTTCTTAATGGTGAGCTAAAGGAAGAGGTGTTTGTTGAACAGCCACCTGGTTTTGTTTCTTCAACTCAGCCCTTACATGTATTCAAGTTGCAGAAAGCTCTTTATGGACTAAAACAAGCACCAAGAGCCTGGTATGAGACTTTAGCTAGTTTCCTGTTAGAGCACAACTTTGTTAGGGGAGTAGTTGATAGAACCCTCTTCGTCAAACACCACAAGGACACAATCCTGTTAGTTCAAGTGTATGTGGATGACATTATTTTTGGTTCCACTGATCCCAAACTATGCAAAAATTTTTCTAACTTGATGCATTCTAAGTTTGAGATGAGTAGTATGGGTGAGCTGGCTTACTTTCTTAGTCTCCAAGTAAAGCAAGATGTTGATGGCATCTTCATCTCCCAATCCAAATATGCCAAGGAATTGGTAAAGAAGTTTGGGATGGCAGATGCTTCAGCAATGCATACACCTATGGCTACTAATGTAGTTATTGATTCTGATGATCAGGGAAAGCCTGTTGATCAAAAGAATTATAGGGCCATTGTTGGTTCTCTATTGTATTTAACTGCAAGTAGGCCAGACATAATGTTTGCTACATGCCTTTGTGCTAGATTCCAGGTCAACCCCAAGGAATCTCATCTGATTCTTCTCAAGAGAATCTTGAGATACCTGAAGGGATGTCCAAATCTAGGACTTTGGTACCCAGCTGAGTCAGAATTTGAATTAATTGGATATTCTGATTCTGATTATGCTGGTTGTCGAGTTGACAGGAAAAGTACCTCAGGAACTTGTCAGTTCCTGGGAGAGAGATTGGTCTCTTGGTTCTGTAAGAAGCAGGCCTCTGTCTCAACATCAACTGCAGAAGCTGAATATATAGCAGCTGCTAGTTGTTGTTCACAGATCCTGTGGATACAAAATCAACTTTTGGATTATGGGTACTCACACAAGAACACTAAAATCATGTGTGACAGTACAAGTGCTATCTCCATTGCACAAAATCCAGTGCACCACTCTAGAACGAAGCAAATTGAGATTAGACACCATTTCCTGAGAGATTGTGTGGAAAAGAACAAGATCAGCCTTGAGTTCATATCCACAGACCTTCAGAGAGGTGATATATTCACCAAGCCCTTAGATGAACAGAAGCATCTGTTCTTTTTAGTTCAACTAGGCATGATTAATGGAAGTGACTAAGTGTGACGTCTGCCTTGTTGAAATCTGTTCGAAGATAGTCGAATGACGTTCGATGATAGTCGAGCGGATCAAGCCTATCATCGACCTATGGTTGAAGATAGCTTATCTGCTTGAAGATCGTCGACCGGCGTTCGAAGATAGTCGAACAGGTCGAGCTTATCGTCGATCTATGGTTGACGACAGCTTGCTATTTGTGAAGACAGAAATAGTCGAACGATTGATCGACTACTCTGCTTCAGGACCGATCGTCGAACGACCGTTCGACCATCGTCTCCAGTATCTTTTAAGTAGATCGACGATCGCTGTTTTAATATAAAGCCGATGGTCGACCTAGGTTAAGAGATAGTTGCTCTTATCGTCGACGGAAAGCGTCTTTTCGCATTCCGTCTTCCCGCTTGCTCTTTGTCTCGCGTTTTCTTGCGCTCCGTCCTCGCCGTCTCTCTCTCGTCTTCTCCAGCATTTTCGATGGCGATTGCTCCAGCGCTTCTTGCAGTAGTGAAGTTTGATGCCGGTTTCAGCGTAGATTTCGACGCCTTCAGCTGCTGCGAACCAGGAATAGTGGAGATTCTGAATCTGTGCAAAGATCAAGGTCTAGAGAAACTCATGTCTTACAGAATAAAGATAAACTCTCAAGAGATCAAAGAGTGGGCCTTCACTTCATCTTTTACTGATGACTCGATGACTGGAACAATTAGCGGAGAAGAGGTAATATTGACTCCCGCTATTCTGACTGAAATTTTTGGATTGATTAATGGTAAAGAAGAGTATGAGCAAGATGCTCCTGAGTTTGCAAGGATGTTAACTGAGCTGGGACATGCCGGAGGCATTCCCTCCAAGCTGCTCAAAGTGAATTTCCCGTTTAATATCAAGTTTCTTGCGGAAATTGTTGGAAAAGTGCTACTGGGAAAGCACTCCGCCCACGATAATATTACAAGGCAACAATTTGCACTAATGTGTGCAATTGTTAATAAGAAGCAGATAAACTGGGCAGGCGTTCTCTTTGATTTGATAAGGAAAAAGAATGGAAAGAAAGAAGTTACCCTAGGAAGGGTAGTTGGAATTTTTCTGAAGGAGAAATACCCTCACCTGCTTGTGTCAGCCGCCACCTCCATCAATGCAAACAAGAAGATGGATCCATCGCTATTCGCCAAATGGAAAGGACCTTCCTGAAGCCCGCTCCCACAGGGGTTGCTCCAGTTACTTCTGAGAGCACTAGGACTGTCGCAGTCACTCCCCCCTTCTAGCAGCTGGCTCAGCAAATTTATCTCTTCCATCTTCTTCATCAGTTTTGCCATCTACTTTAGTTGAAGTTCCTTCAACTTCAATTGAAGTACGACATTCTGCTTCTCCTCCTGCATCTCCTCTCCCGACTCATCTTGCTGGGATATCTCAACCCAGTTTTGATTTGTTGGTGTCTGAGATTCCCACTCCTCCTCAGTCACCAATTCCCTCTTCTGATCATCTTGATCACCCTGCATCCACTCATATATCTCCAGCTACATCTCCAGTTCCATCTCTAGCTCATTCTCCAGCTCATCTTGCATATACCATTCCTGCTGATCTTCCATCTTCTGAAATTCCCCCTCCATCATCATCATCTTCTTTTGAAATAACTCCAGCTTTTATTTCTAGCATTGTGGAGTTAATTACCCCCTCAATCAAAACTATGATTGATGAGGCAATTGCTCCCCTTGCTTCCTCTATCTCCTCTCTAACTGCTGCTATTCTGAAACTCTCAAACTCTGCTGAGCCCTCTTCTTCTAGGGGCCTAGTTTCAGTCTCTACTGAAATCAGGCAGGGGGAGATGCTTGATGAAGACGTCTCTGAGCAGCCCTTGGCCTCTCCTCCAGCAGTTCATCTTGCAGTAATAGAGAAAGCAACAGTAGATTCAGCTCCTCCTTCTTTATCTGAACAAGAAATTTCTGATGCAGGGCTGAAATCTGAATTTATTGTTAAAGCCTGTTTAGAAGAGAGTTCTACTCCCTTGGTTGCCCTATACCTAGAAGGAATCATCACATCCTTTCTAGATGAATTGTGGGAGTTAGGACATGCTGTGGTCGATTATGAAGGTATTCCCTTTTCTTACTTTTTAGACTTGTTAAATGATATGATAGTTTGGGAATATCTGGAAGGCATGATTAGATGTCATTTAGAACAATTTTATTCATAAAACTACAGATAAATTGGAAGAAATTCTAGAAGTTCAAGAGTCTGTTATCCAAACTGCTCTAGAAGTTCAACCAGAACCAGAGGCTCAAATTTCTGAAGTTGCTCAGCCTGAAGTGCAAGCAGAACTGGTCACTATGACAGTTTTTGAGATTCAAGAATCAGCTGCAGATGCTCAAACTGAAAAATCTACTGTATGGGACGATTCCCCAGGCTTGGATTTAGATGCTCTATTGGCACAGGATGCCATAGAAGAAGAACGAGAAAAAGCTGCTCTTAAGGAAAAAGAAAGAGCTATGAAAGAGGCTATTGACCCATATGATATGCCTATCTCTTCTAATTCTGAAGATGAGATCGACTCTAATGAGTCTGCTGAGACTAAGAGAAAAAGAATTGCTAAGAAGAAAAGAAAAGCTGTTGCTCCTCCTCCTGCTAATCCAGACAATGATACACCGTATTATATACTGAAAGGGATTGATCCAAAGTCAAAAGACTTCCAGCATTGGATATTGTTCTCTAAGAACCAGCAAAAGCAAAGGAAAAAGTTAAAGAGGTATGACTCTCCTGCTCCTAGATGGAATCCTCGAGGTCCTCCTCCTCCACCTCCCGGTGCAGGAGCCTTAGGAAATTTATCTTCAAAATCTGCTTCTAAATCTGAAAGATCAAATCCATCTCAATCTGCTCAAAGGAGAAGTTCGCAAGGATTCCAAGGTAAAAGCCAAACCGGCTATCAAAGACCTGATACTGTTAAAGAACAAGTTAAAGAGGTAGTATATCAAATACCAACCTTTTCCCCTCCTCCTTCTCCAAAGAAAAAAGTTTCATCTCCAAAGCCAGTTCATACTGAGAAAGATGTTCCAAAAGGTAAGCAATTTATTTTAACTAAAAATTCTAGCAAGAACTTTGCTAAGTCTGCTCTCTCTTGTTATCTAGTTAATCAGGATAAAGAACCTGCTGACACATCTTCTGAGAATGGTTATGAAAGCCCAGAGCTTGATCCTAACTTTAGGATGGCTCGTTTCTTGAACTGGTTGGAGCAGCGCAAATTAGGAAAGCAAAAGCAGAAGGAAAGGACACTGCAGGATTAACCACAATGTCTAAATTCAGAATGAAGGAGCTAGACAAGTTCCAGGTTAGACTTGAGATATTTGACCCTTCAAAGTATATGGAAAAGCATCCTGAGGCAGTGGTCCCAAGGACAACAGAACTGAAAATTATTGGAGAACAAGACTTGAAGCTATCGAAAAAAGAAGCTCTAGATCCCACCAGAAAATTTACTTTTGTTTCTAGCTCTTCTAATCCTGAATCTAACTCTGAAGCACCTTAATTTTTCATTGATTGACAGTTAATTTCTTATCTGATTGATTGATGATATCTGCTTAGTTATTTTTATTTATGCATTTTATTTACTTTCAGTAATTAGTTTTATATGTTTTAATTGTTGAGAGACTTAACTCAAATAGGGGGAGATTGTTGGAACCCTAGGTTTTGATTTGAGTTCAGTCCTCTCTTTCTGTCTCTTGACCCAAGATTTATCTATGGTCAAAGGTTAGTTGATAGGTTAGATTCTCTAGTTGTGTAGAATTGCTTTTCCAGATGAATATTTGGTTAAGTAGTTTTTCGTTCGACTATAGTCGAACGCCGCTCGACTATCGTCTATCGGCTGATCGACGATCGTCTATCAGTTGGTCGACGTTCTGTTTTCTTTGATAGTTCGACTATCTGTCCTGATAGTTCAACTATCTGATAGCTCAACTATCTGTTGATAGGTCGACTATCTGTTTGCTTTGATAGTTCGACTATCTGTCCTGATAGTTCAACTATCTGATAGCTCGACTATCTGTTGATAGGTCGACTATCTGTTTGCTTTGGTAGTTCGACTATCTGTCCTGATAGTTCAACTATCTGATAGCTCGACTATCTGTTGATAGGTCGACTATATGTTTGCTTTGATAGTTCGACTATCTGTCCTGATAGTTCAACTATCTGATAGCTCGACTATCTGTTAATAGATCGACTATCTGTGTTGCTTTGATAGTTCGACTATCTGCTTGGATAGTTCAACTATCTGATAGTTCAACTATCTGTTGATAGGTCGACTCTCTGTTTTGTTTTGATAGGTCGACTATCTGTTTGATAGGTCGACTATCTGTTTGATAGGTCGACTATCTGTTTTGTTTGGTAGTTCGACTATCTGTCTGGATAGATCGACTATCTGATAGCTCGACTATCTGTTCTGATAGGTTGACAATCTGCTGAGGTAGTTCGGCTATCTTCTTTGATAGTTCGACTATCTGGATCGTTCGACTATCTGTCCGATAGGTCGCCGATCTCCGTGCATCGGTCGACGATCTCCGAGGGTCGTTCGACGTTTTGCTGTATGTTTTAAATAGTTTTGTCGTCTTCTGTGATGTGACTAATTTCATAATTATTTTGGCACATGTTATAAAAGATTATTTGAATAAATTGGGATAACACTTCCATGCAATATCTATTCTATTCTTTATGCATGAGCTAATCTTTCCTGACAAAGTTGTTTGTCTTATAGCTGAAATCTGATTTCTGCCAGGCTGTCCTTTATAGCCGTTAGACTCAAAAAGTCTTCCTTAGCTGTAAAGAGTCGTTTCTGATGTGACTTTCTCTTATATTATTTCATCAGAGTAATTTGCAGCTTCTTAGAAAGCTTTTTCCTTTTATAGGATATCTGCCTGCAGTATTTTTTGTTTTGCTTTATGCTTTTTGCAGCCCAGCTTGCAGAGTTCAGAAAAAGACAAGATTCAAACTCAGTTTAGAGCCATTGCTGCTGCTGCTATATAAAGACTTCTTTGAAGAAGAAATCAACTAGTCCACATAGCAAAAATCAAGTTCACTCACATTTAAAAGCTAACTGCAGCATTCAATCAAAAAGCTTACAGTCTTAAACTGCTCTCAGCTCATCACATCTAACTGAGAAGAAGCTTTAGTTCTTCACTCTTCTTCAACCTGAGTTCTCCTGCTTACAGGAAGATCTTCACTCAGAGCCTCTTGAAGAAGAAGAAGAAGAAGATAGCTGCCTGAAGAAGAAAATCTTATTTCATATTATTTATCTTCTTGTAGCTTTTTCCTTCAGTATTTACTGAAGTGTTTCTGCACTGAAGCAAGACTTCACCTGGACGTTCTTTGATCCAGGGGGAGCCTTGATTCTTTTAGAGCTTTCTAGCTCAGTGCAAGTTATTGTGCTTCTCTAATCTATTATAAAATAGAGAAGACACCTTAACCTCCTTTCCCCCTCCTGTACAGGGTTATTACTCCCTTCAAAAGTATCCCTTGGTGGCAGGGCACCTGATCAAAAACCTGTGTTGGTTTTTAGACACCTGATCAAAAGTCTAAAGGGTTTCTTGATCTACCTGAAGCAGATCTTGTTGGTGGCAGGGCACCTGATCAAAAACCTGAGTGGATTCCTACCTTGTTGGTAGAAGAGTGGATGTACCCAAGTTGTTTGGGGAACCACTATAAATTCCTTGTGTCGTCTGGATTGCTTTATTTAATTACTTGCATTGTGGCTGTGATTAGATCTTAACTAGGTTTGCTAGTTGCTGTTTAGGTTTTCAAGCCTTAACTGTAATTACAGTTGGCTGCCTTTTTGTGCACAACACTTGTTTTAGGCTCTAAGGTTTAATCTCAAATATCTATAACTTTCATTCCGCATTTAACTCCAAGGGAGTTGAGTAGAAAGTCAACTTTGCTAGTTCAATTTTTGATTACTCTATTCACCCCCCCTCTAGAGTAGTATCTATCCCTTCTCTTTCAGATCCATATGTAGCAAATACAAGATTCTAGGTGAATCACTCTTATTGATTGATTTAAAATTATTTTTAGTTTGCTTGCCTAATTGATAAACCCTGCAGAGATTTTCCTTTTTGTAGGGGACAGAAGGCAATCCTCTAACAAGGTTGTCCCTAGATAGTTTAGCGATATTTCTTAAATTTACATGTCCTAGTCTTTTATTCCATAAGTCATTTGTATTACTAATCTGATTAAATAAACAAATTTCTGAAATAGCAGACTTAAAATTTACTACATATATGTTGCTTTCTCTAAGTCCAGTTAAAATAATTTTATTGTTATCAAAAGTAATAATAAAATAAGATTGATTAAATGATACCTGATAACCTTCATCACATAATTGGCTTATGGATATCAGGTTATACTTGAGACCACTCACATAGGCTACCTTCCTGAAGGTGACAACTCCAACTTTGATATTCCCATATCCTTTTGTTTGGCCACAGTTGGAGTCTCCAAAGATCACCTTTGGTCCAAGCTTTGACTTGTAATCAGTTAGATTTTCCTTGTTGTCTGTCATATACTTTGAACACCCACTATCCAAGTACCATTGTTGCTCTGTGGTAGGATAGTCCATCACCTGCATGAAAACAAATTAGGTGTTCTTGACTCAGGTAACCTTGGGTCCTTGATTCTTCTCAAATTTATAACTGGAAATGAAAGAGAATTCTGGTTGGTCTTTATATCCTAAGGTGTGAAATCTTCTAGGTGGAATTATCCACTGGGTAAAGGGATTAATAAAAGATCTAGGTTGATTAAAATTTCTAAAAGAATTTAGGTTTCTGTTATAATTTTCTGGGTTCGACGAATTGCAGTAAGTTTTTCGCTTTGAGTTTGACGAATAGGGATGAGTTCGTCGAACTCTGCTCAGAGAATGAAAATATTCATTTTCTGTACCCCAATTTCGTCGATCGCGGTTTGACGAACTATATTGATTTCATCGATCGCAGTTATAAGAATAGTTATATAAAAAATTTGCGTTCATAGTTCATCGATTTGAGTTCGACGAACCATATACATTTCGTCGATCTCGGTTCGACGAAAAATGTTGAACATTGTTTTTATTAAAAAATTTCTTTTTCTTTTTATTTTGTTTAAGTTTTTGAAACACTTCAATTTGTTGGTTGTTATCTTCTATTTATTCTTTACCCTTTTCAGATATGAATTTGACAGGGGTAGAAAGAATGTTTTTCTTAAGAAGAGGAGGTCGACTTGATGAAGCTCCCAAGCCCAGTTTATCATTAGCCTGGCATTGACTGTGCTTGTGATATTCATCAATTTAATGCTTCTCCCATTAAGGTATTCTTCAAATTCTTTAGCCTTATTTAATTTAGTTTTTAATGAAATAATTTGTTCAGAAGTTAAGTCTAATTCATCTTTCAGTTTGATGTTTTCAGAAAGAAGATTGTCATATTCAATTTGTTTTTCTCTGAGAAGTTTGATTTTCTTCTCAGATTTAATTAAATCATTGCTTTGAGTTTGAATTCAGTTTTAAATTGATCAAAAGTGAAATCAAAAGAAGTTGATACTTGGTCATCTTCTGATTCAGATTCTGCTGCTGATTCTTCAGCTCCTAAGTGGCTGCATAACGCATCAATTGCCATCAAGCAGATCTCTCTGGCTTTTACCTCTTCTTCATCCTCACTAGAATTGGATGAAGTTTCTTCATCTAAGTCACTCTAGGTCTCAGCCACAAATCCCTTCTCATTCTTCTTCTTGTATTTGTTGGAGGAGGGCTTGCTGAAGTGCTTCTTAGACTCTTTCTCTTTTCTCTTGCCCTTCTTTTGAGCCTCTGGATATTCTGGGAGAATGTGTCCTGGCTTCCTGCATCCATAGAAAACAATTTCCTTAATAAGAGTCTTGTCATACCTTTGCTTGTCCTTATTTCTGGTTGACCTTCTTCTGAATTCCTTCTTAGCCATTTTGTAGAATATTTTAGCTAATAGACTCATTAGCTCTTCATTGGCAGGTAGTGCTTCTGATTCCTCAGATGCCTTGAAGGCAATACTTTGCTCCTTCCTTCCTGAGGTAGAAGTTGTTTGTTCAGCTGCTTCCCTGGTTTTGATAAGCTGCTCATAAGGCTTGAGCTTGCCTAATAACGACTCAATAGAAATCTCATTTAGGCTTCTGGCCTCCTTGATTGGCCGGATCCTAGAATCTCATGTGCTAGGGAAGCATATAAGAATCTTATCATTAATTTCTATTAATGAGACGTTCTTGTCCAAGTTCTTCAGCTCATTGATAATCAGGCTGAGTTTGTTATATATATCTGCAACTGACTCTGACTCTTCCTTCTTGAAATTCTCATCTTGTGAAATGAGAAGGGATCTCCTATCTTTCCTTTCATCAGCAAATCCTGCTACCATTTGGTTAAGGGAATCCCAAATGGCTTTTGTTGATGTGCATTCAGCCACTTTCTGGAATATGTCATCAGACATAGTTTGAGCTAGAACGTTCATGGCCTGGGCATCAACAACCTTAGCTTTCTTCTGAGCATCAGTCTGCTCAGGTGGTGGAACTGCAGTTGTATCTGATGTAGTTGCAGTTGGTGTAGGGGGGTCTATCAAAAAAGCTTTGATCTTTTGACCAGGTGCTCAAAAACCAAACTAAGTCTTTTGATCAGGAGACTTAACAACCAAAGGGATAACTTTTGAAGGGAGTTAAAAACCCTTTTACAGTAGAGTAAAATTAAATTTGATATTGTCTTCTCTTTATCAATGTTCTGAGAAGACTAGTGGATTGTTGTTATTGTCAAAGCTCCCCCTGAGATGTAGAATAGTTCAAGAGAATGGAAGCTTTGCTCAAGGTATAGGCCTTCAGATTGCTTGTTGATCTTCAGGAAGCTTTTAGACAGATGTTAATGGATTGTCTCTTGAAAGCCCTGAAGCAAAAAACTGATGAAGAACTTGAGTTGTATAAGAGCTATATTTCTTTCAATTTTCTGTGAATTATTCTTTTTTTCATAGCTAACAAACTTGTTGTTATCTTGAAAAGATAATCCTATATATTCCTTGCAGATTTCAACGTTTGAATTTTGAATTCCTTTCCTTAACTTACTGCAGAAATTTTGAGAGTTGAACGGCTAGAATTTGTCTTTAATGAGTTTCCCCAACTGTCTCAATTAAATAAGCCAAGTAATAACTTTGTGAATACAATAATTAATGCTGTCATGGAACGGCTATATTCATAAGAATATTGTGCATACTTATCAGAGCATTACAGACATATTATAATATAATTTTAAATTCATCTGCCTTAGTCAAACTGAAATCATCAAAGAATTAGTCGAACTGAACTTGCGAGAAATTAGTCGAACTCAGCAAATTTTTCTCCAAGCTGAGCTCCAAGATCGTCGAGTTGAGAATTCTCTTTCGTCGAGCTGAGCTCCGAGAAAGCCGAGCTGAAAAAGTACTTGCCAAACTTAGCTACAAGTTCATCGAGCTGAGATAGTCCTTCGTCGAGATGAAGTTCTGATGTGAGATTAGAGATCGTCGATCGCAGCTAGACTTTCGTCGAGCTCAACTCAGAGAAGGAACTCTGAGTTCCTCGATCTGAGATCGACGATTTTCGAGCTGAGTTCAGCTATCGTCGAGCGAATTTTTCTACAATCTTTAAACTTTCTTGTCTCTAAAGTCTTGAGTCTCTGAAGTCTTCTGAAGGCAGGTTTCAATAATCTAACCTAATGTGACTAACCTTAACCCTAGAACTAATAAATGACCATAGGCTATACATGTTGGGTCAACAAATGACCCTAGATCTATAACTTTCGTGTTGAACACTTTTCCTAAAAATATATATACAAAACAAATTTTCAAAAGGCACAAAAAATTAGGAGAAAGTGCGGTGAGACTAGCCAAAACTGCAGTGTTTATGACAAGATGGTTGATCTTCAAGTTGACTCTTCAAGTTGATCTTCAAGTTGACTCTACTTGTGCTAAGAAGTATCTTGCAGAGCACTACTTCTTCAAGCCTTCATTGTAGTGGAGTTTAGAGCAGAGGCCTGAATAGATGTAGCAGCTTTAAGCTTGCCCTACTACTTGTTCTAACTCAAAAAAGGATCTTTTTGAACTTGTTGTTGAATACTTTCTTCAACCAGCAACTTTAACTCTGCTCCTTCCTAGAACTCAGAAAGAATAACTATCTGAACTTGCTGTTGAAGTCAAAATGATTCTTCAATGATATTTATTCAACAACTAGCACTGCCTGTAAATCACAGACTAACTCTGGAGTAATTTCTTCTTCAAAACTTCTCCTTTGTCAAGAGGAATAAGATGACCAAAAAACTCTGTTCTACTTTTTCTCTCTCCAAAACTTATTTTCCTTCTTTCACGGGACACTGCTTTTTTATCCTGTTGATCAACGGCTCTTTGAGTAGAGGGTCCACCAGGAGTTGGTATCAACAACCTTGCTTTTGCATTGAATGCAGTATAGGAGGCATGCGACGCCATTTGTCGTGTTCTGTAGACTTCCCACAACAATTTGAAATTCTGTTGAATTCAACATCTTTGGATTTAGTCAAATTCAGACTGACTGATCAGGTGTTGAGTGAAGCCTTGTCACTCAACGCAAAAGTACTTAGCCAAATTCTGCATCTTAGGCGTTGAGTACATTGAATGAGCCTTCATCACTCAATGCTTTCTTAACTTTTACAGTCTAACTGCTTAGGCATTGAGTGAGCCTTCATCACTCAATGCATTTGGACATGGCCAAAATTCTGTACCATTAGGGGTTGAGTGCATTGAGTGAGCCTTCATCACTCAATGCATACTTGACTTTCCTATCATCTTGGTGAGGCATTGAGTGAACAACCTTCATTCAACGCTTCTGTCCTTAGTTGATTTTCCTCTATATGAAGGCATTGAGTTAGCTGTCTTCACTCAAGGCTTTCTGTCTTTGCCTATTTTCTTGATTACGCATTCAATGAACTGTCTTCACTTAACACTTCTGTACTTAGCTGATTTCTCTATTGAGTCTGCATTGAGTGAACTGTCTTCACTCAAGGCCCGTGAGCTTAGACAGATTTTCAGTCTCCTTCTTCTGTGGCTTTGACTTCACAAGCTTTACTCGACGCTTCTTTCTCTAGTATTGAGTGAGCTGCCCTCACTCAACGCTTCTGGACTTATCCAGAATTCTTCCTTGCTAATGTTGAAGCTTTGACTGTCTTGTCTTTACTCAACGCTTCTTGTTGTATGGCATTGAGTGAATTGCCTTCACTCAACGCCTGTGGACTTAGCCATATATGTGATTTGTAAATGTTTGGCTTTGACTATCCATACTTTACTCGGCGCTTTTTGACATCTGGCGTTGAGTGAATCGGCTTCACTCAATGCATGTGGACTTAGCCGTATTCTTGACATCTAGCGTTGAGTGAATTGGCTTCACTCAACGCCTGTGGACTTAAATAGTTTTCTATCTTGTCAGCATTTTTCCTTGTGTCCACCTATCATTGTCACTTAGAACACCTGTCTAATCAATATCACAAAGAATAACCTGCATGCATGAACTTGAACATACATCAAATACAATTATGCACTTAGCATTGATGGCGATGCCCCTTCAAATCCAGGAAACATTAAAAACTTATTCCCAACTCACATTTTCACGTTTCGCTGCAGAGCATATCGACGGTATTGCTGATTCAACGATTCCTCTCTGTAAAAGTAAAAAACTAAAAACTTAAAAGTAACCCTAAGTCATCCCTCTCCCTAGCACTGTTGGATTCAATCACAAGGACTAAATTTCGCCTATCGAGTTTCGGGGAACCAACCATAATTTTTTGTTTTCCGGCCAAACCGATCAATTCCCGATTCCAAGACGGGTCAATACATTAATGAGCACAACATCATGATCAGAGCGGCCGAGGGTCTGATCGGATAGCCGTCTGGTCTGCTATCTAACGGGCAATTCCAATTTTTTAAAGCTTGGTTGAATTTACATATAATCATAATTTTCTTATAACAATGCTATTAGCACAATAAAAACAAGCAAATCTTCATTTTTTTAATTATTTCTTCCAAATCAATATTCCTAAATGCTCAGCCCAAACGCGAAACCCAATCCCCTCTTCCTCGCTCCAGAAACTGCCGCTCCCGAAATCGCGGCATCCCGAACTCGCAAAAATCCCACAGTAACGTATCACTCCTTCCAGACATTCTCATCGCCGTCATTTGTGATTCTTCTGTAATTTTCAAATGGTAGGTGCAGTTGAAGAGGTAGCAGAGAAGGTCTCGGAACTCTCAGATGATTCTTCCGTCGTCGATGCTCCAAGCAAGAAGTATCCTTCTTTTGTTCTTCGCCTTCTTAGTTTTTTATTCAATAAGCACTCTTTTTAATTCTCTTATTTCTTCCCCAACAGTGCCGTAAATTAAGAATTTGAGAAGAAACAAAAGGAAGAGGAAAAGTGCCTTAAGGATATTGCTGAAGATCAGAATGTCCCTATAGATATTACTGAGGTTGAGGGGAGACTACCCAGATGGTTGCACCTGCTGTGGGAGTGCAAGTATAATCAGTTCAAAAATAGTTGGATTGTTCCAGCCAAAGTTGATATAAGTTAGCAACTTCCTATGGGAAATGCAGAGATTGAGGGGGAGATTCCAACAGAACTTGCTCTAGAAAATGAGTGTCATTGAAAATTCAGAGGATAGTGATCTATCTGGATGAAAAGATTGATCGGGTCAAAACCTCCCTGGCTGCAGCTATATCTAAAGAATTCATAAAAGGGGAGAAGGCAATGATCAAGGGGGAGAATGTTGTTTGGCTTGCCAATGTAATCAGAGGTTCATGTGGGCTTGAACAATACACAGACAACATTCACCCTATTCAAGATGGACTGCATGATGAACAGTATGGTCATCAGAGGGCAGATCAATGTGATGATCAAGATGGTGCTTATTGGACTAAACCCTCTACTGTTGTTGATCAGATAGCTAGAGCCAGGGGAAAATCTATTGTAGAAGAAGAGGAAGAGATCTAGATCATCAAGAAGAGACTCTACAAGGTGCAAGGAAGATAGGAAAAGTAAGGGTGGAACTTGTCAATTCCTAGGGTGAAGGATGATTTCATGGAGTAGCAAGAAGCAGACAGGTATGGTTATATCCACTGCTGAGTCAGAATACATTTCTGCAAGTATCTGTTGTGCACAACTTCTACGGATACAACATCAGCTAGAGGACTACAATCTCAAGGTAAGTCATTCACCCTTATAGTGTGACTCATCCAATACAATTTCTACTGCTAAGAAACCTGTCTCACATAGCAAGACTAAGCTTATAGAAATTAGATATAATTCCATTATAGAACATATAGAAAGTGAAGACATTTGCCTTGAACTTGTCCCCACTAACAATCAAGTTGCTTATATCTTCACTAAGTCATTGGATGAGGCTAAGTTCAATTATTTCAAAATTGAGATAGGAATGTTTAATGTTAAGGTTTTAAAAATCAGACCGGACCGGCCGGTTCGACCGGTCGGACCGCCGACCGGACACTCGGGCGATCCGGTTAGGCCTCTAAAACCTGCCCCACTAAGAACCGGGTAAAACTCGGAAAACTGGCTAGTTGAACCTTCCAACCATAAACCGGGCCGATATTCCAAAGACTAGGAAGTCCATGGAGACCAAAATTTAATACCTAAAATGAGGGGGGCGGCGTGATTTGAACCCATACCAGTTTAAAATCAAGCATGGAAGCAAGCCACTCGGCCATTTGGTCATTAATGAATACTTTTAAAATATATTATATACATATTTATAAAGAATAATCTATATAATAAGAACACATATGCATATAAATGTAAAATTGACAGCTGAATTTATCGTGTGATGACCATATTTATCAAATATTATCCATTTCTTTATTATTTAAGGTGATTGTTATTAGCACCGCAGTTTTGGGTAGTCACACCGCAGTTTCTCCTAATTTTTCGTGCCTTTTGGAAATACGAATTATACATGTATTTTAAGAAAAGTGTTCAACACAAAAGTTGTAGATCTCGGTGAGATGTAAAACTTTCGTATTGAACACTTTTCCTAAAAATGCATGTACAAGGCGTACTTTGGAAATACTCCCAGGTTTATGCCTATTAGAAATACACCTTGTACATGCAGCTTTAGGAAAAGTGTTCAACACAAAAGTTGTAGATCTTGTCGAGATCAGCATTTTTCGTGTTGAACACTTTTCCTAAAAATGCATGTACAAGAAGTATTTTCAAAAGACACAAAAAATTAGGAGAAAGTGTGATGCGGCTAGCCAAAACTGCGGTGTTAATAACAAGATGGTTGATCTTCAAGTTGACTCTGCTTGTGCTGAGAAGTATCTTGCAGAGCACTGCTTCTTCAAGCCTTGATAATAGTGGAGTTTAGAGCAGAGGAAATGAAGAGATGCAGCAGCTTTAAGCTTGCCCTGTAACTTATTCTTACTCAGAAAAGGATCTTTCTGAACTTGCTATTGAAGACTTTCTTCAACCAGCAACTTTAACTCTGCTCCTTCCTGGAACTCAGAAAGAAAAACTATCTAAACTTGATGTTTAAGTCAAAATGATTCTTCAGTGATATTTCTTCAACAACTAACACTACCTCTGAATCACAGACTAACTCTGGAGTAAGTTCTTCTTCAAAACTTCTCCTTTATCGTGAGGAAGAAGATGACCAGAAAACTCTGTTCTACTTTTTCTCTCTCCAAAACTTCTTTTTTCTTCTTTCTCGGGACACTGCTTTTATATCCCGTCAATCAATAGCTCTTTGAGCAGTGGGCCCATCAGGATTTATTGTCAGCAACCTTGCTTTTGCATTGAATGCAGTACAGGAAGCATATGGCTCCATTTGTCGCGTTCTGTAGACTTCCCGCAATAATTAGAAATTCTGCTAATGTCAGCATCTATGGACTTAGTCAAATTCAGACTAACTGATCAGGCATTGAGTGAAGCCTTGTCACTCAAGGCAAAAGTACTTACCCAAATTCTGCATCTTAGGCATTGAGTGTGTTGAGTGAGCCTTCATCACTCAACGCTTTCTTAACTTCTAACTGCTTAGGCATTGAGTGAGCCTTCATCACTCAACGCATTTGGACTTGTCCAATATTATGTACCATTATGGCGTTGAGTGCATTGAGTGAGCCTTCATCACTCAACGCTTACTTGAATTTTCTGTCATCTTGGTGAGACGTTGAGTGAACAGCCTTCACTCAACCCTTCCTTCCTTGGTTTATTTTCCACTGTATGAAGGCGTTGAGTAAACTGTCTTCACTCAATGCTTTTTGTCTTTACCTGTTTTATTGATTAGGCGTTGAGTGAACTGCCTTCACTCAACGCTTTTATACTTAGTTGTTTTCTCCGTTGAGTTGGCGTTGAGTGAACTGCCTTCACTAAATGTCTGTGGACTTAGACAGAGTTTCTGTCTATTTCTTTTAAGGCTTTGACAGCATAAACTTTACTCGACGCTTCTTTCTCTGGAATTGAGTGAGCTTTCCTCACTCAATGCTTCTGGATAACCAGAATTCTTCCTTGCCAATGCTGAAGCTTTGAATGTCTTGTCTTTACTCAACGCTTCTTCTTATAAGGCGTTGAGTGAACTGCCTTCACTAAATGCCTCTGGACTTAGTCGCATATATGTTTTGCAAACTATTGGGCTTTGACTGACTATGCTTTACTTAGTGCTTTTTGACATCTGGTGTTGAGTGAACTGGCTTCACTCAACGCCTGTGGAATTAGCCGCATTCTTGACATCTAGCGTTGAGTGAACTGGTTTCACTCAATGCTTGTGGACTTAGACAGTTTTCTGTCTTGCCAACATTCTTCCTTGTGTCTACCTGTCATTGTCACTTGGAACACTTGTCTAATCAATGTGACAAAGAACAACATACATGCATGAACTTGAACATACATCCAATATAATTATGCACTTAGCATTGATGGTGATGCCTTTTCAAATCCAGAGAACATTGAAGGGCAATATTCCCAACACGCATTTTCACGTTTCACTGTAGAGCATATTGATGATATCGCTGATTCAGTGATTCCTTTTGGTAAAAGTAAAAAAACTAAAATCTTAAAAGTAACCCTAGGTCACCCCTCTCCCTAGAACTGTTTGATTAAATCACAAGGACTAAATTTCGCCTGCCGGGTTTTGGGGAACCAGCCACAGTTTTTCGATTTTTTGGCAAAACCGATCAGTTCCTGATTCCAAGACTAGTCAATAAATTAATGGGCACAACATCATGATCGAAGCGGACGAGGGTCCAGTAGGATAGCCGTCTGGTCGGATATTTGACTGGCCAATTTAATTTTTTAAATCTTGGTTGAATTTAAATATAATCATAATTTTCTTATAATAATGCTATAAGCACAACAAAATAATCAAATCTTCATTTTTTTTTCTTCCAAATTAATATTCCTAAACACTTAGCCCTAACGTGAAACCCAATCCCCTCTTCCTCGCTACGGAAACTGCTGCTCCTAAAATTGCGGCCTCCCGAACTCGAGAAAAATCCCATAATAATGTATCACTCCTTCCAGATGTTCTCATCATTGTCATTTGGGATTATTCTGGCGTTTTCAAATGGCAGGTGTAGTTGAAGAGGTAGCAGACAAGATCTCAGAACTCTCTGTTGATTCTTTCGTCGCCGATGCTCCGAGCAAGAAGTATCCTTCTTTCATTCTTCATCTTATTAGTCTATTATTCGTAATTACTCTCTTTAATTCTCTTATTTCTTCCCCATTAGTGTCATGAATTAAGAATTGAAGAAGAAACAAAAGGAAGAGGAAAAGCGCCTTAAGGATATTGTTGAAGATCAGAATGTCCCTATAGATATTGCTGAGGTTGAGGGAGGAGACTACCCAGATGGTTGCACCTGCTGTGCAAGTGCAAGTATAATCAGTTCAAGAATAGCTGGATTGCTTCAGCTATAGTTGATATAAGTCAGCAACTTCTTACGGGAAATGCAGAGATTGAGGGGGAGATTCCAACAGAACTCCTCGCTCAAGAAAATGAGAGTGTCATTGAAAATTCAGAGGGTAGTGATCTTTCTGGATGAAAAGATTGATCAGGTCAAAACCTCCCTTACTGTAGTTATATCCGAATAAGTCATAAAGGGGGAGAAGGCAATGATCAAGGAATAAGGTAATGATCAAGGAAGAAGGCAATGATCAAGGGGGAGAATGTTGTTTGGGTTGCCAATGTAATCAGAGGTTCATGGATCTTGAATAGTACACAGAAAACATTCACCCTATTCAAGATGGACTGTATGATGAACAATATGGTGATCAGAGGGCAGATCAATGTGATTATCAAGATGGTGCTCAGTGGATTGAACCATCTACTGCTGCTATTCAGATAGCTAGAGTCAAAAGCAAATCTGTTGCTGAAGAAGAGGAAGAGATCTAGCTCAACAAGAAGAGACTCTATAAGGTGCAAGGAAGATAGGAAAAGCAAGGGTCTAACTTGCCAATTCCTAGGGAGAAGTCTGATTTCATGGAGTAGCAAGAAGCAGACCAGTATGGATATATCCATTGCTGAGTATGAATACATTTCTGCAAGGATCTATTATGCACAACTTATGTGGATATTACATCAGCTAGAGGATTACAATCTCAAGGTAAGTCATTCACCCTTATAGTGTGGCTCATCTAGTTTAATTTCTACTGCTAAGAATCATGTATCACATAGTAGGACTAAGCTTATAGAAATTAGATATCATTCTATTAGAGAACATGTAGAAAGTGAAGACATTTGCCTTGAACTTGTGCCCCTGACAATCAAGTTGTCGATATCTTCACTAAGTCGTTGGATGAGTCTAAGTTCAATTCTTTCAAAACTGAGTTAGGAATGCTTAATATCAAGGTTTTAAAAACCAGACCGGACCGGTCAGTTCGACCGGTCGGACCGCCGACCGGCCACCTGGGCGGTCCGGTCAATCTTCTAAAACCGTCCCCTCTTAGAATCGGGTAAAACCCAGAAAACTGGCCAGTTGAACCTTCCAACCGTAATCCGGGCCGAGTTTCCAAAGACTGGGCGGGCCATGGAGCCCAAAATCTAATATCAAAAATGAGGTGGGGCAGGATTTGAACCCATACCAATTTTAAATCAAGCATGGAAGCAAGCCACTCGGCCATTTGGTCATTGATGAATACTTTTAAAATATATTATATACATATTTATAAAGAATAATCTATTTAATAAAAACACATATGCATATAATTGTAAAATTAACAGTCGAGTTTATTGTGCGACGACCATATTTATCAAATATTATCCATTTCTTTATTATTTAAGGTGATTGTTATTAGCACCGCAATTTTGGGTAGTCTCACCGCACTTTCTCCTAATTTTAGAAAAAGTGTTCAACACAAAATGTTAGGAAAATTGCCCTCAATGTTCCCTAGATTTTATGAGGCATCACGACCAGTACTAAGAGTATAGTTGTATTTGATGTTGTTCAAGCTTATCATGTGCAGGATGTTCCATGTAACAAGTCTAGACAGGTTGTCTAACTGGTTGTGACAGGTGGTCACAAGGTGGAGAACTGGAGAGACAGAAATCTGTCAAAATCTACGGGCGTTGAGTGAAGCCAGTTCACTCAATGCCAGAAGTCAGAAGGATGCTGGAAAGTCTGAAAATCGCCTAAGTCCACAGGCATTGACTGAAGCCAGTTCACTCAAAGCCAAATGCCACAAGGCGCTGAGTAAGGGGTGGACAGTCAAAGCCCAGCAGTCTGTAAAGCAATTCTATGTCTAAGTCCACAGGCATTGAGTGAAGGCAGTTAACTCAACGCCATATATCAAGAAGCGTCGAGTAAGTCTAGAATCATTGAGTGAGGATGGCTGGAAAATCGACTAAGTCCAGAACCATTGAGTGAGGACAGCTCACTCAACGCTTGATGAAAGAAGCATTGAGTCAAGATCATGTAGTTGAAGATTCTGTCTAGAAATCTGGCTAAGTACAGAATCGTCGAATGAATACAGTATACTCAATGCCAGACAAGAAAGCTTCGAGTGATGCTAAAGCTCAAGAAGAGAAAGACAGAAAAATCTATCTAAGTCCAAAAGCATTGAGTGAGGACAGCTCACTCAACACACTCAACGCCTCAGCAAGCTGGCAGATTTCAGAGAAGTGGATAAATATATAAGCGTTGAGTGATGAAGCTTCACTCAAACTCTCTCAATGCCAAGCAGAAAAAGAAAGTTGCAACTAAGTCCAGGGGTGTTGAGTGATGAAGATTCACTCAATGCACTCATGTCTTCCAGTGCAGAAGAATTTGGCCAAGTCTAGAAGTGTTGAGTGAAGCCAGTTCACTCCACGCACTCAACGCCTAAGCAAGGCAGAAGAATTGGCTAAGTACAGATTCATTCAGTGAAGGTCATTCACTCAACGCACTCAATGCCTGAATTGAATCTGAAGATTTGGCTAAGTCCACAAATGTTGACGTCAGGCAAAGTCAACAAAAGTCAACAGAGTTCAAATTACTTACGGGAAAGCTACAGAACACGACAAATAGCATCGGAGGGATACTATACGTCTTCTTCCGTTAAATCAAGGTGCATCTAACAACTGCAGGTGGTTCCCACTGCTTCTTAGAGTTGTTAATCAGCGGAAGATAAAAGGGACAAGATGAACAGAAAGAACTTTAACTTTTAGGGTTTTCTCATTTCGAAAAGTGCAGCTGAACTTCTTCTTCCTCGCCATTATTTCTGAGCTTGAAGCTTGAAGTTGAATAAGCTGATCTAAAAGTTAGTTCAAGTTAGCTGTACCAATTTCATCTGCTACATCAAGTTCAGATAAGCTTCTGATAAAGAAAGAGAAGCAAAGCTTTCAGGTTTCTACAGGTCCGGGTTAGTTGTTTGAAAAACACAAGAACTGACAACTCTTCAGTCTTCTTCAACATGTTCTGAAACAAGATTTAAGGTTCTTTCATCACAGCTAGTTATTTGCTGAAGATATTACTCTTACTACTATGAAGAAAGTTAGGGCAGAGATAACTCAGCTCAGGAAGCTGAGACCGATAAATTTCTCTATGTCAAATAAACACCAACCAAACCTTTTCATTTATGTAGGATCCTTTTAGATCTGAGTTGTAGGGCCTTTATGCCTGAGGTAGGGAAGATTTGCCTGAGGTATGATCCAGTTTTGGATCTGAGTTGTAGGACCTTTGGGTCTGAGTGTAGGATCCTTTTGGATCTGAGTTGTAGGGCCTTTATGCCTAAGGTAGGGCAGTTTGCCTGAGCTATAAGAGATTCATTCTCTCTGAGTGTAGGACCTTTGGGTCTAAAGTGGGATCCAGATTTGGAACTGAGGTAGGGTCTTGTTCCTAAGCTGTAGGAGATTCATTCTCTCTGAGGTAGGGCTAACATCCATAGCCTGAGCTGTAGGACTTGGGTTCAAGTATGAGGTAGGTGATCAATTGATCACTGAGTTGTAGGAGCAAATTTGCTCTGAGGTTGGACTTTGGGCCTGAGATGTAAGTCTTGGAGGAGACTGAGAGATCCTGTAAGATCTGTGGTGTAATCTCTAAGTAACTGAGTTTTTGGAGAAGTGTCTTATCTAACAAGAAGTTAGAAAGGTGGGAGGGACAGTGGACATACCAATAATTTGGGAAACAACTATAAATTTTGTGTGTTTTTTTTGTGATTGTCTTGGAAGCATTATTTAGCTCACCCATAACACACTATGTTAAAGGAAAATAATAAAAGACCAAAAACCTATTCACCCCCCCCTCTAGGTGATTAGCTACCTTGGAATTAAAGACTTTCAAGTGGTATTAGATGGAGGTTGCTCAAGAAGGACCTAACAGTCAGAGCAGATCTCAAAGGGTAGCTGAAACAAGTATGCTTATGGGTTCTAGGAGAACCATATGGAGCTGGGTTCCATGAAATTTCCTATCTTCAGAAAGGAGAGTTTTGGAATCTGGAAGGAGAGGTTTAGGCTATTTATGGAGGCCTCTGACCCAAGGATCTTTGTCACTGTCAAAGAGGGACCTTTCATCCCTATGAAGGTCTTAGTTCTGGATATCAATGTCCAGACACCTAAGACATATTCAGAGATGACTAAGAATGAGGTCATATTGGTTGCACTAGACAAGAGGGCACAAAATATAATTGTTAGTGTCATAGATGATTCTACCTTTCATAATCTGGTTCACTACCTGACTTCCAAGGAAATTTGGGACACTCTTGTGGTCTATATGGAGGGAACTGAAGAGGTTAGAGATGACAAGAAGTCTATGTTTAACCAAGAGTATGAGGCTTTCAGGCAATCCAAGAGAGAGAACATAGCTGCCTGCTATGAAAGATTTTTCAGGATTGTAAATGAGCTGAGGACTTATAGGAGGATCTTCAGTCATTATGAGCTGAATGACAAGTTCTTGAGGTCTCTCACTAGAGATTGGGACACCAAGATATGTGTCATCAGAGAGGTGGCCAAGCTTGCTGATACTCCTCCCCATACACTATTTGGGAAGCTACTATCCTATGAAATATAGTTGATTGCCAGGAAAGAGGAGGAGATAAGCAGCAGATCCCTGATCAAGGAGAAGGTTGTGGCCTTCAAGGCTGAGAGCTCAAAGAGGAGCAAGGAGAGGATTGCCTCTCCTCCAAAGAGTCCTACTGACTCAGACAGCACTGGGCCAAGTTCATCTGGCAGCAGCTTGTCAGATGAAGATTTTGCTGCCTTCTCCAGGAAGCTTCAGAAATTGATGAGGAGGAAGTAGTGGAGGATCAGGCCTTCATCCTCCTCTCATCATAAGGAGGACAACTACAAGGCAGAGAAGAATCACTCCAAGGCAGGCAGGTATAACTCTAAGTTTAGTAAACATGTTTCGTCTAAAGTTATTTGCTCTTATTGCAGCAAACCTGGTAATGTTATTATGAGCTGAATGACAAGTTCTTGAGGTCTCTCACTAGAGATTGGGACACCAAGATATGTGTCATCAGAGAGGTGTCAAAGCTAGCTGATACTCCTCCCCATACACTATTTGGGAAGCTACTGTCCTATGAAATACAGTTGACTGCCAGGAAAGAGGAGGAGATAAGCAGCAGATCCCTGATCAAGGAGAAGGTTGTGGCCTTCAAGGCTGAGAGCTCAAAGAGGAGAAAGGAGAGTATTGCCTCTCCTCCAAAGATTCCTACTGACTCAGACAGCATTGGGCAAAGTTCATCTGGCAGCAGCTTGTTAGATGAAGATTTTGCTGCCTTCTCTAGGCAGCTTTAGAAATTGATGAGGAGGAAGTAGTGGAGGATCAGGCCTTCCTCCTCCTCTCATTACAAGGAGGACAACTACAAGGCAGAGAAGAATCACTCCAAGGGAGGCAGGTATGACTCTAAGCTTAGTAAACATGTTTCCTCTAAAGTTATTTTCTACTATTGCAGCAAACCTGGTCATGTTATTGCTGACTGTCCAGTGAATAAAAAATAGGCTAGTGAGAAAAAGGCTCACAAGCACAAGGGAAAGAAGGATAAGTCCTTCATTGAAAAGAAGGAGAAGAGGTGTACTTACTCATCTTTATTAAAGTCTGAAGAAGAAGAATTTTATATTGGGCTGGTTGTTGTTGCTGCCAAAAAAGAAGCTAAAGCAAAAGCTAAAGACTATCCTACAGCTAGGATATGGATCAGGGTGCCTCTATCACATTCAGACAGTTATTCAGAGGTAGATGATGAAGATGAAGAAGATTGCATTAGCTGCTATATATTGATGGCAATGTCTGATGATGAATCCTGCCAGGAAAAGCCTGGTTTAGTCAAGGTATATTCCTTATCCATCTCATGTTCCGACTCAGATTATGAGACTAGTCCAAACTCTAACACTTCTTCATCTAGTGGTGAAGAGGGCTCAGTTTCTGAGAAATATGTCAATCAATTGATTGAAAAGTATGGTGCACTTCTAGATGCATTCAAGAGAAGTAAGAAGCTAGCCAAAAAGAATGCTGTGGAGATTACCTCTCTGTAGCTAGCTGCTTCCCAGCATGCTGAGACAGCATCTTTGCTTGATCATAAGGACTGGGAAGTTAGCCAACTTAAGTTCATAACTCTCATCCAAATTGGCACCATAAAGTTCAAGAATAGTCTCATAAGGGGCCTTGAAGAGAAGATCCGGAGGGAGAAGTGAATTGTGGCTAGTTTCTCTAAACTCAATACCGTGTTTCCCTTGATAGAGTCCTTTTCCTCTCAAAAGGGTAAGAAGGGGTTGGGGTTTAAGGGAAACACTAGAGTTGCCCCTTCTAAAGGGAAAGGTAAAGCTCCATTTCAACCTCTGGCTTCTAATCCTCCCATCCCTTTTAAGAAGATGAAGTTGCCTTCAAACAAGTATGACCAAGAAAGTATATATGGTCACTAGATGAATGTCAGATCCACTAGTGTGAACAAATAGGTTCACAACTATGGTAGAAGGTATAGTAGGGGAGTGAGTTCCTTTAAGGCTTCACATGAGGAAATCCAAATGGCTTACCACGGACCATTTGTGTTTGGTCCACCTGCCCCTTCACTCAAGAAAATGGCAGTGGACAACTCTCAAGGCCATCCAGCAAAGACCCAGACCAAGGGCAAGTCCATTATCAAGCCAGATCTAGCAATCTCTGATGTTATAAACAGCATGTCATCTGCCAAAAAGACTACTGTAAACAGCATTCAGAGCAAGCCAAGAAAGCCTGCTGAAAGACTTACCTTCAGTCAGATCCTTGCTGAAAGGAACTTGAAGAAGGTTGTTGCACCTCTTTCTTTTATACAGTCAACAGTTAACCCAAATACAGGACCTGCTCAGAAGAGAAGGTATAATATTCATGAGTGTTTGTGTTGTAGAAAGGTGGAGCATTTTACCTTAGATTGCTGACACAATCCTACTATACCAAGAGCTAGTGTTAGTCCACTAGTCAGAAAAGCTGTTGGTAGACAAGTCCAATTTCAGACTAACATGCACCTTGGACCCAATTGATATTGGGGTCCTAAGATAAAATAAATTATATGATGCATGTTAGTCCAAGTGCCCATACCCCTATATGGTACTTGGATAGTGGTTGTTCCAGGCATATGATTGGGACAATTAACAACTTAAAGGAGTACACTCCAGTGAAGGATGGACCCAAAGTTATCTTTGGTGGTTTAGATAGAGGAGTGACAAGAGGCTATGGTAAGGTTACAATTAACATAGTCATCTTCACAAAAGTGGCTTATGTTGAAGGGTTGCAACAGAACCTCATAAGCAATAGAGCCTTTATACTGAACAAAACTTGAATGAGGTTCAAAAGTCTTGGGAACTCGTCGAGGTCAAGGTGATATCCCTGTAGGAGAAACTTGCTTCCGCCGAGGCACTTCTCTCCAGTAGACCAGCGCAAGGGGTAAGCTGATTTCTCGATAGCCTTTCATAGTATCTCCCTTCCTGGCAAACTTTTTCTTGATATTATTTCAAGACTCTGTGAATACCACGAAGCTCCACGCATAGGTGGCCAGCCAAGAACACGAGATAGCTGGTCTAAAGGCGGAGAATAAGCGCCTACAGAAGACCCTTCTCCCGTCGCCCCTAGTGAGAAGGTCAAATGTCACCAATACAACAACTACAAAATCGAGGTGATGATTCAGGAGAACGCCTGGGGTGGCAAGCACACCATCGAGTTATTGCGGGGTGCCAGATTGCTGAAGGAGAAGTGTGAAAGGCTGACGGTGCGCATCGTCCTGTAGTGGCTATACACTCCTATCGAAGTTCCCGCGGGTGAGGACAACCAGCAGGGCGAGGATGATTGGGACGCACTCTTGGTCTTGGAGTGCTTCGATGAGAAGTCCAGCGATTCGTCCTGAAGGCTTTCCGGGAACCCTTTTTATTTTGTACTTATATATATATATATTTTGACACATGTAACGGGTGAGATCCATGTGTAGTTGTACCCTTCTTTTATATATATACATGATCTTTTTTTATGCTGTTCATGTTTATTTTTAGTCTCTGATGGATTTATTTCCGACTTTCGCACATTATTTTGTGCTTATTCTTTCACGCACTTGCACATGCCTTGGGCTCTCAAGTGGTGACCCCAGCGCTACTTGCAACCCATTCTCGCCATACGCTGCGAGAACTATGCAGAGAGACGGGCCGGGAGGACCATACAGAGAGCTATATCGAGAGGGCCATGATGGGTGGTATGCCGAGAGGGCTATATTGAGAGTTGGTTCGAGAGGGCTACGCGACGCGGTATGCCAAGAGGGCTATGTTTTCTCATTGACCTTTCTTGGAGCAACCTCTCGAAGCCTTCAACGTCAACCGAGGGCCTAACAGCTTCGTAATCTAGGTGATATCCTGACAACGGGAGGCGAGTATCGATCAGACATAATTCACTGCCCCACCACCGGGCACTACTACCAGCATGATCAGCTAGATGAGAGCCTAACGGCGGATGTCGAGTGTCAACTAGAAGGGAGACGCTCTTGAGTGACATCCAGCAGTGCCAGCTAGTGGGAGCCTGGCAGCGGGATCTGCTCGGGGTCTAGGAGACGCTCTCAAGTGATATCCAGCCCTGCCAGCTAGAGGGAGCTTAGTATCGAGATCTGCTCGGGGTTTGGGAGATACTCTCGAGTGACATCAAGCCCTGCCAGCTAGTGGGAGCCTAGTAGCAAGATTTTTACGGGGTATGGGAGACGCTCTTGAGTGACATCTAGCCCTACCAGCTAGTGGGAGCCTATAAGCCGGATCTTCTCAGGGTTTGGGAGATGCTCTTGAGTGATATCTAGCCTTGCCATCTAGTGGGAGCCTGACAATGAGATCTATTCGGGGTCTGGGAGACGCTCTTGAGTGATATCCAACCCTGCCAGCTAGTGGTAGCCTTGTAAATGGATCTGCTCGGGGTTTGGGAGACGCTCTTGAGTGATATCTAGCCCTACCAGCTAGTGGGATCCTGGCCGCGGGATCTTCTCGGGGTCTAGGAGACGATCTCGAGTGACATCCAGCCATGCCAGCTAGTGGAAGCCTGGCAATGGGATCTGCTCATGGCCTGGGAGATGCTTTCGAGTGACATCCAGCCTTACAAGCTAGTGGGAGCCCAATAACAGGATCTACTCGGGGTCTGGGAGACGCTCTCGAGTGATATCCATCCCAACCAGCTAGTGGGAGCCAGTCAATGGGATCTGCTCGAGGTTTTGGAGATGCTCTCGAGTAACATCCATCCCTACCAGCTACTGGGAGCCTGGCAGTGGGATCTGCTCGGGGTATGGGAGATGCTCTCGAGTGATATCCAACCCTGTCATCTAGTGGGAGCCTAACAACGGGATCTTCTTGGGGTCTTGGGAGACTCTCTCGAGTGACATCTAGCCCTTTCAACTAGTGGGAGCCTGGTAGTCGGATCTGCTCGGGGTCTGGTAGATGCTCTCGAGTGACATCAAGCCCTACCATCTAGTGAGAGCCTGGAAGCGAGATCTTCTCAGGGTTTGGGAGACGCTTTCGAGAGACATCCCGCCCTGCCAACTTGTGGGAGCCTGGAAGCTGGATCTTCTCGGGGTTAAGGGAGACTCTCTCGATTGACATCTAGCCCTGTTAGCTAGTGGGAGCCTGGCAGCGGGATCTTCTTGGGGTCTAGGGCATACTCTCTTTAGTGACATCCAGCCCTGCCAACTAGTGGAAGCCTGGCAGCGGGATCTTCTCGGGGTCTAGGGTAGACTCTCCCAAGTGACATCCATCCCCACCACCTAGCGGTAGCCTGGCAGCGGGATCTTCTCAGGGTCTATTTCATGAGCATTACCTGCCACACAAACTTTCAAAAAGGTCTAAAAAGTCACGATATCTCGTATTAATAAAAGAGGATGTTACATACTTTTTTCACGTATAGAAACACTTCAAGTCATCACTGCTCCAGATATGACTTAGGGTCTCGCCCTCCACATCCTGGAAGCGAAAACCCCTGACTTTAATACCTCTCTGACAATATATGGACCTTCCTAGTTTTGGTTGAGTTTCCCCACGGATGCTCACCTTCCCGCGGCATCTACCTTCTTGAGGACAAAGTCCCCTTCCATGAATTGTTTGACCCTGACATGCTTGTCAAAGTACTTGTCCATCCAAAGCTCGATTTATTCCTGCCTAAAAATTACCACATCTCGAGTGGCATCTAGCCCTGGTGCTAGTGGGAGCCTAGTAGCGGGATCTACTCGGGATGTGGGAGACGCTCTCAAGTGACATCCAACCGTACCAACTAGTGAGAGACTGGAAGCGAGATCTTCTCGGGGTCTGGGAGACGCTCTCGAGAGACATCCCGCCCTTATAACTAGTGGGAGCCTGGAAGGTGGATCTTCTCGGGGTCTAGGAAGACTCTCTCGAGTGACATATAGCCCTGTCAGCTAGTGGGAGCCTGACAGCGCGAACTTCTCGTAGTCTAGGGTAGACTCTCTGGAGTGACATCCATCCCCACTAGCTAGCGGGAGCCTGACAGCGGGATCTTCTTAGGGTCTATTTCATGAACATCACCCGCCACACAAACTTGCAAAAAGTTCTAAAAAGTCACGATATCTCTTATTAATAAATGAGGATGTTACATACTTTTTTCACGTATAGAAACACTTCAAGTCAGCACCGCTCAAGATATGACATAGGGTCATGCCCTCCACATTTTGGAGGCGATAACCCTTGACTTTAATACCTCTCTGACAATGTATGGACCTTCCCAGTTTTGGTTGAGTTTCCCCACGACTGCTGACCTTCCCACGACATCTACCTTCTTGAGGACCAAGTCCCCTTCCATGAACTGTTTGACCCTGACATGCTTGTCAAAGTACTTGTCCATCCAAAGCTTGGTTTATTCCTGCCTAACAACGAACACATCTCAGAGTTCCTCCATTAGATCTAAGGAGAGTCACAGATCATCCTCATTCTCGGCTCTCCATCGCTCTTTTCCTTCCTTTGCTTCCACCACTCGTGGTTTTCGTACCACGAATTCTATTGGGAGCACAACCTCACAGCCGTGGGAGAGCTTGAATGGGGTCTCCATGATGGCTGTATTGGGGTAGTTCTAAGGGCCCCAGGACCGAGCGGAGCTGCTCCATGATGTCTACAAATCGTTACAAAAAGAAATCCAAAATAATAATCCAATGAAGGCAAGTATACCTATCGAATTATAGTAAGGGGACACAAGTGTCGTATTTAGATCCGGGAACCATTGAGTACTTATACTCACACAAATTCCTATTATCTTATTAAAGGGTTTACAGTTTGACTACTAAATTTGAAAAAGGAAATTACTTGCAACTATTAAGAAAGACTACTACTAACAATTAAAAAGAGGGGTTGAACGATGGTTAAGGGATAGTACTCGATCATGAATCACCTCAACATAAGTAAATTAAAGCTACGATAACAAACTAAAGCTTAATAAGGTAAAGCTCCTTGACCGTGGGGGTTCCTAAAGCTTGAACATTCTTCTCTCGAAGACGTGCCCAACTGAGTTTAGGAAAATCAGACTGAACTCTCTTCCGTATTTGAAAACCTAAATCTCACTTTAAGTAGTGAACCCTGCTATTGGATTTCAGTCCACTCCGGGAGATTTACGTCATCCTCTCTCGAGGGGTGCATGCAACTCTCTTTACTCTTGAATGTTCACTTCAAACTATGAGACTGTCGGCTAGCTAAGAGTGAAAATCTAGATGAAGATTATATATCAATGATATAATTCCAAAGACGATATTTTAAGAGTAAATCAAAGGTCTAAACCTTAAAGAGAGAAAGTAAACTAAAGCATCATAACTTAATCAACTCAACCTCAGATCATCAAGATCGAGTATTAGGAGGATTTAGTTACTCATGGTGAAGGGGAGGAAGAGAGATGGAGAGTAGAAAATCATAATAGGTAAGTAGAGAGAAAGAGAAAAGAGCACATTTATTAATCTAAAAAGGGAGGTTACACTTGGATGAAATATTATACTTGCATGAAAATGAAACCCTAAGATAGCATTATCGTTACACTAGAAAATGAAGTACAAGAACACTACAAAGACTTGTATGAAAACTAGGAATCTAAAAACTTGAAATGAGAAGGAGAGAGAGAGAAGTGCTTAAGGGCAAAACATAAAAAACCCTAAGAAATAAAAATGGCAGCACATCCCCTTTGCAAAAAATCTGGATGTTGAAGCCTTGGGGCTGTACTCAATTTATAAAAAAAAAATTGCTGGGTCACGCCCACCTTACACATCCGAGTCAGGCGTGTACCGAGGCGTGTAATACTTGTTGACTTTCGCTGGATGAATTAAAGTCTGGAAGTGACTGGAGCGGCAGTTGGGTTACACACCCTAATGACATGCCCGTGTAGGAGGGGCGTGTTAGATACGATGTTATGGTGGAGTGGGGAAAAGTCACGTTGTGGTGATTTTTCAAGACTTGGCGGGAAACGCCCCCGATACACACATGTGTCAAAGGGCGTGTCAGCTGCGGCGTGTCTGTGGACTATGGAAATTCATCGGCGATGCCGAAATTGTGTACTTACGGTACACGCTCCAGGTACACGCCCATGGTGGTGGTACACAGGCATGACCGAGGGTGTGTAAGCTGAATTTTCCTAGATATTGACTTCGGACCGTAGCTTAATTCCAGTTGGGTTACACACCCTAAATATACGCCCTGCGAGGACGTGACCTGGGGGCGTGTAATAGGAGAAAACTCAGAAACCTGAAAAACAGAAAATAAACTAAGTTAGAACAATAATTATAAAAAAAACTAAATATGGGCAAATTGCATACGTTTAAAGTAATAAAATTCTAACTTTCACCCTAGTAAATTAAACTAGAAAATGTATTATCAAATTCTCTCAAGCTTAAGGTTTTCTTGTCCTCAAGCAAAAATATATAAACTAGCTAACATAAAGGTGGCTAATCAAAAAGTTCTAATACATGCTAAACACAAGTACCATGCGAAATTCTAAGTAGGGATAAAATGAAAGGTAAACCTAAAACAAGTACTTAAACATGGTTTACAATTTACAAACTTTCCTAACAAAAATTACTCATCCAAAATTTTAACAAAATTCTTTAAAAAGATTTAAGCAAGGCAACAAATGAAATAGAGCATTGAGTTGTTACTAAATCCTAAGAGAAATTTTATAATCATATCAATCAAAGAACAAAAAATCTAAATTCAAACCCAAAACTTAACTAATCTACTTTTCTTCTTCACCTAGTTAATAAACAAACCTAGGAGCATGATTCAAGAGGACTTATTTGGACCGAAATGTTTGGCTTAGGTATATGATTAGGAGTGGAATTCAAAGATAAACATGGAGGCTAAAATCACAGTAAACCAAAACTTTTGTTTCATTTAAAATTTTAACATAAAAGGGTGAAACCATGCCAAACATTTCAAACATGCCAAACATGGAGGCTAAAATCATAGTTTTGTTGTGTGATATTTGGAGAATTTCATGAAAAAATGTATGCACAAAAGAAAATTTTTGTTTGGCCAATTTCAAAATAAATAAATATATATATATATATATATATATATATATATATATATTTTAAGGTTGGCGTGAAGGCTCAAATTAAATAAAAAATGGCCTACATCATTTCCATGCTCCTAATATTTTTCTAAAGCACAACTTTTGAACAATTTCAAAAAGTAAGTCCTAGATATTAAATAGTGACTAATGAACTTATCTTAAAAATAAGAATAATAAGAGTCTAGAATCATTCACATCTACTACACTAGTCAAAGTAGACATTACAAAAATTATCTTAAAGCAAGAAGGAAAATAGTGGGTGAATGATTTTTTTTAAGGAAGTAAAGAAAATAAAGAACAAAAACCATAAGAAAAGCGCGAGTTTTAGAAAAATGTTTCACGATAACATGCTACCATGAATTAGAAACACAACATGGACAACATTTTACATGTGAAACAAAATTAAAAAGAACGATTAGAAAAAATTAAAATTAGCTAAGCTAATATATAGAATTTTGAGAAAAACAAAAAAAATAAGGGGCACAATTGATTTTACCAAAATTAGTTTAAACTGCTAAAGTAAAAACATATAATATATATATTTTTTGATTTTGAAAATATTCTCTTTTTTTGGAATTTTAGATATTATTTTTTATTTTTTATTTTTCTTTAAGAAGAATTTTTGTTTTGATTTTGATTTTTTTGAAGTAAAGAGAAAAATAAAGAAAAGAAAAGAAGGGGGAAACCAACTGATACGACGTACAACCAATGGCGGTTTTGTAAACTATTAGGTAAGAACATAAAGCGTCGTTGAATTTAACTGACCAATCCTTACGTGAAGGGGAAAATGTCTTTTCTAAAATGCATTTAATTTCCCTATTCACTATTTCGACTTGGCCGTTAGTTTGGTGGTGGTAAGTTGTTGAAAGCTTATTCGTAACACCATATTCTAAAAGATTTTTAGCAAGCTGAGCGTTACAAAAATGCGAACGCGTATCACTAACGATTTCCCTAGGAGTACCAAATCGAGAAAATAAATTTTTTAAGAAATTGATAACAACTCGGGAGTCGTTGGTAGGATTAGCTTGGGCCTCTGCCCATTGAGAAACATAATCTACTTTAACTAAAATGTATTTGTTCCCAAAACTAGAAGGAAGAGGGCCTACAAAATCAATTCCCCGTGAGGTCAAAGACTTCGCACTAGAGGAAGTAATTTTGCGGCATTTCATTTTTATTAGAGATATTGCTCGACCGTTGGCAGTTATCGCACCGGCTCACAAAGGATTGCGTGTCTTTAAAAAGGTTAGGCCAATAAAAGCCGGCACTAAGAACTTTGTGAGCAGTCCGATTGGTTTGATAGTGCCCGTCGGTCGGTACTTCGTGTAAGTGTTTAAAAATACTTTGTCCCTCTTCGAAAGAGACACATGTCCTTACTACTTCTTCTGAAAAGACTGGAAAGAGATGCGGGTCCTCCCAAAAATAGTTCTTCAAATCAGAAAATAATTTCTTCTTTTGCTGAGAGGAGAACTCTTTTGGGAGGACACCAACCACTAAATAGTTGACGAAGTTTGCAAACCAAGGAGAAGGGGATGTGCAAATAAAAAACTTCTCATCGGGAAAATAATCATTTAAAGTTTTTTCGTCTAAATTTTCAATATACGGGTTATCTAAAAGCGAGAGATAGTCTGAGGCCAAATTCTTGGCCCCCCTCTTATCTCAGATTTCCAAGTCGAACTCCTGGAGGAGTAAGATCTAGTGAATTAACCGCAGCTTGGCATTTGGTTTAGAAAGCAAATACTTGAGGGCCGAGTGGTCGGTGAAAACTATAATTTTCGAAAGAGTTATATACAGGCGGAATTTATCGAAGGCAAAAATAACAGCTAAAAGCTCTTTTTCCCTCATGGTGTAATTTTCTTGTGCGGATGTGAGCATTTTACTCGCGTAGTAAATGGGGTTGAAGTTCTTTGATATGCGTTGTCCTAACATGGCTCCCACTACAGAGATACTCGCATCACACATGATCTTAAAGGGACGGCCCCAGACTGAAGCTATCATAATTGGCGCATTATTTAATTTATTCTTAATCAATTCAAAAGCAGTTAAACAAAGATCATCAAAGTGAAAAGGGGTGTCTTTTTCTAGCAGCTGAGTAAGGGGTTTGGTGATTTTTGAAAAAATCTTTTATGAACCTACGGTAGAAACCAGCATGACCTAAGAAACTGCATATGGCCTTAACATTGGTTGGAGGTGGCGATTTATCAGTTACCTCGGTTTTTGCTCTATCAACCTAAATTCCCCGCTAAGAAATATTATGTCCTAAGACTAACCGTTCACGCACCATAAAATGGCATTTTTCCCAATTCAGGGTGAGGTTAGTCTCTTCATATAGTTCTAAAACTTTTTCTAAGTTTTCTATGTAGATATCAAAAGAGTCACCGATCATGGAGAAGTCATCCATAAATACCTCCATAATACTTTCAACGTACTTGTCGAATATGGCTAGCATACATCACTGAAATGTTGCTGGCGCATTACATAACCCAAACAACATTCTTCGATAGGCGATGGTGCCAAATGGATAAGTAGACACCGTTTTCTCCTGATCCTTGGGGGGATTTGAAAGTATCCCGAGAGACCATTGAGAAAATAATAAAAGATTTGGTTGGATAAACGCTCTAAGATCTGATTGTTGAAAGGCAAGGGGAAGTGGTTCTTGCAGGTGGCGTCATTCAACTTACGATAATCTATACACATACGCCACTCCGTCATCGCCCGTGTCGGAATTAGATCATTATTTTCATTCACTACTACCGTGATCCCTCCTTTCTTAAGAACTACCTGAACGGGGCTAATCCACCTGCTATCTGATATGGGATAGATAATTCCCCTGTCTAATAGTTTCATTAACTCGCCCTTTACTACTTCTTTCATATTTAGATTATGCGGCGCTTAGATTGAATAGATTTTCTTGAATTATCTTCCATTAAAATTTTGTGTGTGCAAAATGATGGGCTTATGCCTTTTATATCAGAAATCTGCCAAGCAATAACTCGACGGTGCTTTTTTAAAATGTGTAGAAGTTTATTGTTTTCAGATTCAGTTAAAAATGCCAAAACTATCACTGGCAGCTTAGAGTCTTTTTCTAGAAACACATACTTCAAGTGATCGGGTAGTTCCTTCAGTTCTAATGAAGGGGGTTCCTCATATGATGATTTAGAGGGTTTTTCTTTTTCAAAAACCATTTCTTAATAAACTTTTGATTTATATTGAAATTTTGAGGGAGGTGAATCTATGGCCAACGTCGTTTATTGCAAAGACTTGGGTGAGATTTTTGAAGAACTAAATGAAGAAGATAAATCATTTTCAGAAATACAAAGAGAAGAGCTATAATTTAACACGTCTAGGAAGAAACAAGAGTTGTCATTTTCTAGGGTATTTTTCATTTAATGGGTGATGGGGAAAGCAACCTCGCCGTCTCTGACTCATAAGAAAATCTTTCCATCGCTCACATTGATGATAGCATTGGAGGTGGCAAGGAAGGGTCAACCAAGGATCAGGGAAACCTTGACGTCCTCTTCGATGTCCAAAATGACAAAATCCACCGGAAAGATGAATTTGTCGACTTTAACTAAAACGTACTCCACGATTCCTAACGGATACTTTATTGACCTATCAGCAAGCTGGATACTCATTCTTGTAGGGCTAAGGTACACAATCCTAACTTCTTAAACAAGGAAAGTGGCATCAAGTTGATGCTCGCTCCTAAGTCGGCTAACGTGTGCTTGACAAATAGTCACCAAAGACATACGGGATAGAAAAACTACCTGGATCGTTGATCTTCTTTGGTAAGCCATTTCTTAAGATGGCAGAGCACTCGGAATTTAAAGTGACGTGCGATAAATTTTCTAACTTTTTCTTATTAGTTAGATGATCCTTAAAGTACTTAGTGTACTTAGGCATTTGAGATATCACTTCATGGAAGGGCAAATTGATGGGTATTTGCTCGAACATTTCCAGGAAGTGATTATATTGATCATCTAACCGTTCCTTATTAAGTTGAGAAGGATAAGGTAGAGTAGAATCATTTTTCAAAACTGAGGGTGGAGTGATAAAATCTTTTTTAGCTGGTGAAATATTTTAAATAGGGGCGGAGCTTCCTCGGGCTCTTCACTAACTACACCGAAAATTTGTTTCCCCACTCTAAAGAGTTATATCTTTCGCTTGCTCTCTCGAGTTGGGCTCGGTATTAGCAGGAAGAGACTTGGGTGGGGTCTCAGAAATTATCTTGACGAGCTGCCTTATTTGGTTCTCTAGATTTTTAATAGTCCAAGTTAAGTTTCTTATGGTAGCGTAGTTCGCATTAATATACATAGAAAACATTTCCTCCAAGCTTGGAGGACTTTGAAAATTTTGAGATGGTGTAGGTGGTGCAGAAAACTCATTTTGTAGAGGCAGGAGAAAAACTCTCGTAGGATTACTCAAGGAGAAATTCAGGTGATTTTGCAAATCAGGATTATAATTGTTTGGAAAAGAAAATCTCGGTGCAGAAAAATTAGCAGCAAAAAAATTATTGTAAGAATTCCAAGGTATATTACCAACAAAATCAATTTGTTCGGCGACAGCTTTTGTAGATTCCCATCCCTGAGAGGTGGAGGGAGCAGTCATTTCTGATACCTTTTTGCTAAGAAATTCTACTTGCAGTTCCAGCTGAGAGACGTTATCCACCTCGTACATACCTGCAGGTTTGTTTAGGCGGGATCTTGGCACATTCCACTAATAGGTGTTCATGCCATATCCTCAAATAGCTCAAGAGCAACTTTCGGAGATTTGTCGTTTAAAGTACCACCAGAAGTGGCATCTATCATTTGCTTCGTATTTTGATTTAGCCCATTATAAAATGTCTGCACTTGTAACCATACAGGCAGAGCATGATGAGGGCATTGTCTTAAAATTTCTTTAAATCTTTTCCATGTGTCATATAGAGTTTCAAAGTCTATTTGGAAAAATGAAGAAATATCGTTCCTAAGCTTTGCAGTTTTTACTGGAGGAAAGTATTTCGTCAGAAATTTTTCAGTTAATTGATCCCAAGTGGTGATACTTACTCTAGGTAGAGTCCTCAACCACAATTTTGCTTTAGTTCTTAAAGGGAAGGGGAAGAGTCTAAGCCTAATCAAATCTTTTGTAACTCTATTTATCTTGAAGGTGTCACAAATTTCAAGAAAGCTAGCGATGTGTGCGTTCGGATCATCATCTTGCAATGCGTTCAACTGCACATATTGCTGCACCATTTTGATTATTCTAGGCTTTAATTCAAAATTATTATTAGCTATGGCAGGGCGTACTATACAAGATTTTGTACCCTCTAGATTTGGCCTTACATAATAGGACATAGGCCTATGCAGGGCTTCCTCTAGGTTGGGCTCTTCCAATTTTGAATTAAAGATTGACTCAAATTCCTCAACCGGTTCAAGGAAAGTAGGATCTTGAAATCGCGAATTTCTCTGAAGAGTACGCTTAATTTCTTGGTCCTATTCTAAAATTTCTGACGGATTTGTGCGGGTCATATACTAGAAGAAGAAATAAAGGAGATAGAGGGAAATATAAGATAGAAAAATTTGGAAAAAAAATTTAGTGGTTTAACTCCCGAACTTCCCTAGGACTACCCGATGAAGGGTTCGTACGGTACTAGACAAAAGAGTTGTATTTAAGCCATGTTGCCCTTTTCGAGAGAATTAGGTGATGTAGAAAGAAGGTGATGTGGGTTTCTAAAGATAATGTTTAATTTTTTTTTTGTTTTAATTTTTGAAGAAAGAGAGGTGATAAAAGTAATAGATTCGTGTTTTCTAAATATCAATGAAAAGTTGCTTCCCCAACAACGGTGCCAAAAACTTGATATCTACAAATCATTACGAAAAAAAATCTGAACTAACAATCCAATGATGGAAAGTATACCTTTCAAGTTATAGTAAGGGGACACTAGTGTCGTATTTAGATCCGGGAACCGTTGAGTACTTATACTCACACGAATTCTTATTATCTTATCGAAGGGTTTAGGGTTTGATTACTAAATTGGAAAAAGGAAATTACTTGCAACTATTAAGAAAGGCTACTACTAACGATTAAAAAGAGGGGTTGAACGATGGTTAAGGGATAGTACTCGATCATGAATCACCTCTACATGAGTTAATAAAAGCTATGATAACAAACTAAAGCTTAATAAGGTAAAGATCCATGACCGTGGTGATTCCCAAATCTTGAACACACTTCTCTCGAAGACGTGCCCAACTGAGTTTAGGAAAATTAGATCAAACTCCCGTCCGTATTTGAATACCAAAATCTCACTTTAAGTAGTGAACCCACCTATTAGATTTCACTCCAATCCGAGAGATTTACGTCATCCTCAATCGATGGGTGCATGCAACTCTCTTTACTCTTGAGTGTTCACTTCAAACTATGAGCCTCTCGGCTAGCTAAGTGTGAAAACGGAGATTATATATCGATGATATAATTCCAAACACGATATTTCAATAGTAATCGAAGGCCTAAACCTTAAAAAGAGAAAGTAAACTAAAGCATCATAACTTAATCAACTCAATCTCAGATCATCAAGATCGAGCACTAGGAGGATTTAGTTATTCATGGTGATGGGGAGAAAGAGAGATGGAGAGTAGAACATCATAATAGGTAAGTAGAGAGAAAGAGAAAAGAACACTTTTTATTAATCTAAAATGGGAGGTTGCACTTGGATGAAATATTACACTTCCATGAAAATGAAACCCTAAGTTAGCATTTTTTTTACACTAGAAAAAGAAGTACAAGAAGACTATAAAGACTTGTATAAAATTAGGAATCTAAAAACTTGAAATGAGAAGGAGAGAGAGAGAGAAGAGCTTAAGGGAAAAACATGAAGAACTCTAAGAAATAAAAATGGCAGCACCTCCCCTTTGCACAAAATCTGGATGTTGAAGTCTTGGGTATGCACTCAATTTCTAGAAATTTTTCTAGCTGGGTCACGCCACCCTTACATGCCTGGGTCAGTTGTGTACTGGGGGAGTGTAATACTTGTTGACTTTGGCTGGCTGAAATTAAAGTCTGGAAGTGACTGGCGCGATAGTTGGGTTACACGCCCTAATGACACGCCCGTGTAGGAGGGGCATGCCAGATATGGCGTGACGGTGGAGTGGGGAAAAGTCACGCCGCGGTGATTTTTCAGGACTTGCGGTACACGCTCCAGGTACAATCCTGAGGTGGTGGTACAATGGCGTGACCGAGAGCGTGTAAGCTGATTTTTCCTAGATTTTGACTTCGGACCGTAGCTTCATTCTAGTTGGGTTACACGCCCTAAGTACATGCCCTAGGAGGGCATGACCTGGGAGCGTGTGACAAGAGAAAACCCCAAAACCTGAAAAATAGAAAATAAACTAATTTAGAACAATAATTATAAAAAAAAACTAAATATGGGCTAATTGCAAACGTTTAAAGTAATAAAATTCTAACTTTTACCCTATTAA
Organism: Platanthera zijinensis; assembly: GCA_039513925.1. Taxonomy (NCBI): domain Eukaryota; kingdom Viridiplantae; phylum Streptophyta; class Magnoliopsida; order Asparagales; family Orchidaceae; genus Platanthera; species Platanthera zijinensis. Next base: position 70,183,670 of record CM077097.1, on the reverse strand, counting down.
ATTAAACTAGAAAAGGTATTATCACTCCATCCAGCTCCCCTTCAATTTCTCCACCTTCTTCTTCAGCAAGTTCACAATGTTCTTATTCGCATCCTCCACCTACACGTTGCTCTTGTGGTGGTGGAATGATGCAAACCTGAGATCAATTCCAAGCTGTCCACGAAAACTGATATATTCGGCGCTGGCAAATTGCGGCCCATTGTCAGTTACAATTGACTGAGGCAACCAGTGTTGGCAGATGATCTCCCCCCACACAAAATTCTGAACCACCTGAGAGGTCACCTTGCATAGTGCCTTCACCTCCAACCACTTAGAAAAATAATCAAGCATCACCAATAAGAACCTCCTATGCCCACTTGCCCGAGGGAAGGGCAGTACCAGGTTCATTCCCCAAATGGAGAAGGGCCAGGGCGCAGTGATGCTCCTTAGCCTTTGAGATGGTAGTAGTTGGAGAGGGGAAAATAGCTGACACTTTTGGAACCTCTTGGCAAACTCGGTGGCATCCAAGGTCCGGCTTCCCGAGTGACTCCCACATTCCCCGACATGAACTTCTTCCAAGATCCACTGGACCTCTCCCTTAGCCACACAATGTACTAGGAGTCCTGAGAGGGTATAAATTCCTCTCATGCATAAGATAGTATGCTAACTTGTGCTTGAACGCTTCTTGTCCAGGCCTTCGGGTAACTAACCTATGGACAAGAAGGCGGCAAAGGGGTCTATCCACGAAGGGTACTGATCTACCTCCATTAGATCTTTTTCTTCAATAGAGGGGAGGAAAAGGTCATTGATGGTTCCCCCCACCCGGGGTTCATGCTTGGCCAATAGATCTGCTCTATCGTTCTCCCCCCGCGGCACGTGTCGAATGGAGAATGGTTGGTACATGCCGATAACTCCCTTTACCTTGGCTAAGTACAATTGGAGAGTAGACTCACTTTCCTCAAACTCCCCATTTATCCAAGAGGTAACCACCATATAATCTGTGAGAACTTCCACATTATTCACCCCTAACTCCCTTGCCAGACGAAGCCCCACTATTACTGCCTCATATTTCACCTGGTTATTGGTAATTGGGAAGTGAGTGACCACCATCTGCTCGATCTTTGTTCCCTGGGGGCTCTCCAGGATCACCCTTACCCCTAAGGAATGCTTGCTCAAGGCGCCATCTACCATCACCTTCGAACGAACTGGGCGAGCGTGCTTCGCATCTTCCACCTCTACCACATAATCAGCCAGGAAGTCGGCCATCACTTGAGCCTTGATCGAGAGGCGGGGAACAAAAGATATATAAAATTCACCCAGCTCCACCGATCACTTCGCCAACCTTCCCGAATGCTCTGCCCCCTTAAAGATGTTGTGGAGGGGATGGTCAGTCACCACTCGGATGGAGTGTTTCTGGAAGTAGGGTCGGAGCCTTCGAGACGAGATAACCAGGGAAAAAGGCAACTTCTCTAAAATCGGGTATCAGAGCTCTGCCTTTCTCAAGAACCTGCTCATGTAATAGATGGATAGTTATTTCTTCCCATCTTCTTAGACTAAGATAAAGCTCAAGGCCTCGACCCCGACTCCAAGGTACAGGGATAGATCTTCCCCCTCCTTCGGTCCCTAGAGCATCGGATGCTGGGTTAGCTGACTCTTCAAGGCTTGGAATGCTTCCCCGCATTCCTTAGAACATTCAAATTTCCGATTTCTCCTCAGCGCTTTGAAGAAGTCAAAGCACTTCTATCCTGCCCGATAGAGGAACCTGCACAACCCTGACAACTTCCCGGCCAGCCGCTGGACATCTTTGGCATTCTGTGGTGATCCCAACCTCATGATCACCCTCATCTTGTAAAGATTGGGTTACACCCCCGCAGGAGTAATGAAAGTATCTAGAGTCTAACTAAATAACCTAAAGGGGGGTGAATAGGTGATGTCTATGTCTTTTCGCAGAATAATAATACTTAAAAATAATTATGCACACCAACACCGAGATTTATAGTGGTTCCTCGATTTGGGTACATCCACTTTCCCTCTTTGTCGATCTACCACGAAGGGCTAGATTTAGCTACTTCACCAAAATCAGATTTCCACAAATCTTACACCTCAGAGCCACAACTCCTACAACTCGGAGACCACGCTCCTACCACTCGATCCACAACCGGATCTACGACTCAATCCACAAACGGATCTACCACTCGATCCACAAACAGATCTACAACGGATCTACCACTCGATCCACAAATGGATCTACAACTCAGAGAAAATCTCCTACAAAAGTAAATGAATATTTTATAACAATATTTAACACAAACTTAGACAAGATCTGAAAGCTTCACACCGTCGTTCTTCGAAAATAGATGATCTTGAAAATCTTGGAGAACTCAGAATATGAAATCAAATGACTAGTACTGGATTGATAGATATCTTTAGAGAGAAGCAATCCAGTCGTATTGGTCGAAGAAGATCGAATCGCACTGCACGTTGGTGGCCGATTCGAAGAATCGCAAACACCACTGTAGCTGAGTCGACATATTTCCGATCTTGGAAAGTTTTTCGATTTTTAATTTGAGAGCAAGAGCATGATTATTATTGGAAAGGAATTCACCTTAGGTATTTATAGAGATCCCCCTTCTAACGGATATAAAGAAATTCCAAAAACGAAACCTTGAAAACACTGTGCATGGCCAAACCGTCCCGAGCCGAAAAAATGAAAAACTATCGCAAAAGAAAAAACCCAAGTCAAATTTGTCGAGTATCTCCGAGTATCGCTAGTATACTTACTGATTGGTTATTGATATTCGACGAAAATGACTTGGTGAAATTCAGCTCAGGACAGCTATCCACTCAATGCCAAAGAGGAGATCATACTCGACGAATTCGACGAGTATCGGCTGGTATACTCGATGAATTTGACGAGTATCGGCTAGCGCACTCGGCGCACTCGATTTCTGGCCCAGTGAAATTCGACGAAAAGGAGTTAGAGAAATACTGAATAGCCAACCAGTCACTCAACTTCAAGGCTCAAGCCATACTCAACGAAGTCATCGAGTATCGACTAGTATACTCGACGAATTCATCGAGTATAGGCTAGTTGACTCAGTGCGGTCGAAGCACACGATGCCATCTACATGATGATTTTGCCTTAGGAAAATCCAGAGAAGTAACGCTGGGATAATTCGACGAATTCGCCGTGTATCGTCTAGTATATTCGACCAATGCGGTGAGTATCGTTAGATACATTCGATCAATTCGACGAGTATACTTGATGATACTCGACGAATTTTACTTGACTATTTTTCCAATTCGCAGAGAATTTACCCTAAGTACATATCAAAAATTCAACTAGTGCTGGTAAGTATACACGACGAATTCGACGAGTATCAATGTGCATACTCGATGATTTCGACGAATATCCTTTACCATACTGGACGAATTTTACATGGGTAAAATTGTTGTCCTTGTGAATCCAAGTCACAGTCCTTCCTTGATCCTTCTCCTGTACTTGGAATAGAAGTACACCTCAACAGAGAGATTACACATGAATCAACACATTGACCTACACAAGAAGGATTACATTGTATAGTCCTGTATATACTGACTCTCTATAACCTAACTTTGGTGTGTACTTGGCAATGTAGACCTGCAAGTACATAACTAAAAGTGCAACATCAAATACAATTTCAATTCATCTTAGCTTGACGGGGCCCTTATTCAAATCAGGGTTATTGTGGATGTAATACCCAATAATCTCCCCCTATTTGAAGAAGACAAAATCCTACAAGCGAAGGTGAATTGCACATAACAAATAATAAAACATCAAAACTAAAAAGATAATTAAGATTATATATAAAATTCATTTTCAGTCAAGATATAAAATCATATATATATATATATATATATATATATATATATATATATATCAATAGTGTTCATTGTTTCGGTGGGGACCCACAACACTCAAAATAAAATACATATGAATATCATGTCTGCTTGCCCTGCCTCTTTAGTCGGTGTCTAGTAAAATACGCCCTTGGCTTTGGAAAATACTTTGGAGGGGATGGAGGCATTGGATCAACATCCCTGTGATTTCTGAAATGTATCCTCCTCTTAGTCCATTCTAGCTTATACTTGTTCAATTCCTCTTGATCTTAGTAGAGGTCTGGTTTTTCTCCTCCAAGATCGACCAAGGAGAAGATGTCTAAGATAATCCCTCTAGAAGTTGGACTCCACACCTCTACCATCTCTCTGTTCGGCTCTTACCTGGTTACTGACGAGCCTTCCCCATATCTTCTTCTCTTGTAAAATAGAGGGGGGGGGGGACATCTTCAGTCACCCGAGCTTCTGGAATCACAGCAGCAGCAACATCACTAACCTGGGAAAAATCATGTATGTCTAACCAATACTTAGAATAATACGGAGCAGGATGAACCTGATTATGTGCTGGTTCATGCATAACAGGTACATGAGAGCTTGTCAATTGACTATGTAGCCACACATAGTTATCATAATTATAGTCATTTGATTGCTTGAAGTTCTCCATCATGGAAGTTCCCATAACTTCCACCTTAGTTGTAAGGGCAACCTCCCCCTTTTTAGCTTCTGTAGTGATAACATTTGCATAGTTCTCCATGCAGGTGTCAAAATGAGCCATCGATCAATTGTGAGCATCGATCATGGTCAGAGCATTGATATCCACATTTTTCAAAACATCCAAATTTCTCTTAAGCGTGCCCATCATGCAAACAATTTCCTGCCCACCATGAATGAACCAAGAATCCAGCTTGGAGTCAAGCTTGCCAATCTGTACTTTGAATTCTACAAGGCCATTCAGCATGTATTTCTCAGATTCTTTTAACCTTTGACCACTTTCTGCAAAGATGCGTCAAATTGGGCTTATTAATTTGCAAACATATTCTCAATATGTTTCAAAATCAAACTGTCTGAACTAGAGGATGGACCATCTGTAGTCTCTGGTAATTGCACATCTGCTTAAACCTCAGAGTCACTAAAGGACTCTACTAATAGAGAGAGATGAGCTTTGGAAAACTGTATAGGTTCTTCGGGAGTTAGGACATGAGTCTGCTCCTTCACATCTCCTTCCTTATCAGAAATGGTAACTAAATCAATGGGCACCACAGACATCCTTCCGAGTCTCTTCTCTAGATTACGGATAAACTGGTCAACCTGTGTCAAGACAGAGATTAGGGACTCAGTCGCCTCCCCCTCAGATGTTGAAGTAGGAATTACCTCTGAGTGAGGGACAATCAAGTTTCCACTAGCACTTGCTTATGGACAACATCAGCAGCAGCTGTTGTCTTATCAACATCAACCTCAATCTCCTCAACCGCACCTATCTCATAATCCTCAATAGTGAATTCATCAGCAGGGGCATCATCATCCATGTCATCAACATCCTCAAGCTCAGAAGGAGCCAAAACCTCATCCTCAGCAACCTCAGAGAGTATGTCAACTGACTCTTCCACTATTGCTAGAGTAGCTGGGACTGGCACTGACACTTGAACTGGAACAAATGCATCTGGAACTTTTGACATTGACTCTGAAAGCACACTCAAGGGAACTATTCTAGTGTCCACTTGTGCTACAACTATCTCCCCCTCAATTCCTGCACTCGAGCTCTCAGGAATTTCACTAGGGTGTGGAGTAGGAATCCTGTCCTCAGGAATCTGTTCTACCACCTCCACATGCAACATTTGGGCTCCCCCTTGCCTCAAGATCCTTCTATCCCACCTGGAAAATATGGATGAGTTTATTTTCTTCAAGTGATAGATATGCACACCATTGGACATATCAAACTTATCCTGGCCCATCTCATTCAGGTACAAGCTGTGAATCCGTCCAAAGTTTGTTGTGCGAAGACTGTCTTTTATCTTCTCAAACAACAGATCACCCTAGTCCAATATCTTCCTACAGATAATTGCTACTAGGGTCTTGAAAATCTCAGTATATAGTTAGTCATAGGACTTGGTCTTGCACAAGAGCATTTTTCCCATGATATCTGATAGAAGCTTTCCTTCTTCATTCATTCCTTTCCGCTTTACAGATTTGGTTCCTCGGGGCAGTCCACAAAATAATAATGCTCTAGAAAAATCATCATCGTCGAGGTAGTCGGCTTCTTTACAGGTAGGAAGCTGCAAGTACCTGGTGAGGAGAGAAGCTTTCACTCATACTGTGGTCTGTTGAACTTTGCTTTTGATGACTGTGTCCTCACGTCGTTGCTTAGCATTATGAAAGAATTTGAGGACTTCCTTATCCAAAACCTTGCAAGGATGTTCTAGGACAAACTATAGTCTAGCTGTCTCCAACATGAGGATTACATTCCTGAACTCATCTTAGGATTAGGCAAAACCTTTTCGGACCAATTCTCCACCTCCCAACAAACCACTAGTGCTTATATAAGCAATGGAGAATCAGAGATTGAAATAGAAATTGCTGGGTTGTACTGTTTGTTGGAACAAATCACTGTCACTATTAGAGCTGGTATAACAAGTCGGGATTTCAAGCCGTCGGGATAGCTGGAGGAAATCGGTGGAACCAAGGAAAGGACTTTGCTGGAACCTTAGAACAAGGTTTCTACTGTCACTTACCTATGCGACGACGAATGAGAGCAGATCCATGGGAGGAAGATGACGAGCAATTTTGCGGGAGCTGAAAGGTCGGGAGGGAACCCTGCGGTGATTTAGCTAGATTTTGGCGAGTGAAGTCATGCGGTTGCCCCCTTAACCCGCATTATATATATATATATATATATATATATATATAATTTCCCACTTTTAAAGTTGACAAGGAAAGCACGTACTTGACATTCAGAGGCTCTTCGGATCCAATAAAATTTTTTTGATCTAAGTGAAATTCGGCAAGATTCACCGAATGTAAAGTTAGATTCGGCGAGTATAGACGTGTATATCTTAAGAATCGCTGAGTTTGCTGTCCAATGTTTGACGAATTTGCCTTGGGATATTTTTTTATCTTGATGTATTTCCAGAGAATATTTTCCTATCTTGATGTATTTCCCGAGAACTCCCTCTTTTGTCCCTCTTCACGAGTTCTTGTTCATCATACGTAGTTCCACTTTAAAAAATGAGAACTTGGCCTCGTCCATTGGCTTTTTTAATATGTCTGCGACCTGCTTATCCATCGGTGATAGTTTTACTTTCAAGACAACCTAAACACCTAGAGGGGGGGGGGGGTGAATAGGTTCTAATTTCTTTTCTATAAATCTAGGCAGAATTCAATTACAATTTAAAACATCTAGCACAGCATTCACAGACAACTAAGCATCACAGATTGCACAATGTTTTATAGTGGTTCCCCAAGGTCTGGGTACATCCACTTTCCCCCTTCACCTATCTAGCAATATGTTAGATTCGGCCAAACTTCCACTATACTCAGATCCTCAGATCCTACAGCTCAGAACCAGGATAGGTTCCTACAACTCAGGCTCAACAGCCCTACCTCAGCCTTGCATCAAGGCCTACTACTCAGAGAATAACTTTCTCCTACACTCAGGCAAATAGCCCTACCACTCAGAGATCACCTCTCCTACACTCAGCCTTTATAACATAGGCTTACAACTCAGATCTGTGTAAACAGATCCTACAGAAATTTAGAAAAAGATATTTTGATGTCTTGCCTTTGTTGAGAGAGAAGAGGACAAGACACTACTTGATCAGCTGATGAAATCAACTGAATCTGAGCTTTCTTCAAAGCTTCTTGAATCTGAACTTAGCTGAGTTGATTTCCAAACAGCTTCTTGAGAAACCACTAATGGCTTCCTTCTTCTTCTTCAAGATGACTGGATCTCCCTCTATCCAACACCTTTACTGATACTTCAGACTTCTTCTTCTTAGACCTTCTGATGAAGATCTTCTTTTTCACTTTCTTGAATTGAAACTTCAACAGGATCGTAATCCTTCTGTTTCTTCTTCTTAGATCTTCTTCTATTATTTTTCTTAGCTTAGCTGCTTTTTAATTCCTTCTGACTGTGTCTATTTATAGACTTTCTTCATGGGAACCGGCTGATCCGGTTTCTAACTGTTTTCTGACAGGTCTGACAGCTTCAGTTAAATGGTGGCAACCCACAGCTGTCAAGTCTTCAAACAGTTCTTGTACCATAGCCTTGGACAGCAAAATGTCGAGACAGTCAGTTAGAAAGTGTCGAGACCAATCTGTCTATCTGTGTCGACACAAGTGATTTTGGTGTCGACACAGTCTTTGATGATGTCGACTAAGTTGCCTTTAAGTCGACACAGCTTCTTCAGAAAATAACTTGGTCTAGACTCTGTAGTGTGTCGACACAAGTCCTGTGTGTCGACACAGTTGTTGTAGATTCAGAACTCAGCATGTGTTGACTCAGCCTTCAGGTGTCGACACAGCAATCTTCAATCCTGCCAAAATTTGTCGACTCAGTCTTTTGGTGTCGACACAAGCATAGTCGACTTCTGCCAATATGTGTCGACACAGTCTTCTGGTGTCGACACATCCACCCAGTGTCGACACAGCTGTGGTCGACTATCTTCTTCTGTGAGTCGACTGTCTTTCTCTGGTCGACTATCTTTCACTAGTCGACTATCTTTCACGGTGTCGACTAACCTTCTCTGGTCGACTATCTTTCACGGTGTCGACTAACCTTCTCTGGTCGACTGTCTTTCACGGTGTCGACTAACCTTCTCTGGTCGACTATCTTTCACGGTGTCGACTAACCTTCTCTGGTCGACTATCTTTCACGGTGTCGACACTGCTTCCCAGTGCTGAGGTCGATGATTTTCTTTATATGTCGACACTGCTTCCCAGTGTCGACATAAATGTGGTCGACTATCATTCTCTGTGTCGACACTGATATTCTGAAGTGTCGACAAAAATATTCTGAAGTGTCGACATGTGGACTTAGAATATTTTTCTGCATTCTTTAATACTTCTTCACCTGCACATGTCAACTCAAAATAACATCAAATACACCTTCATGTATATCATTGAGCTAAGTTGGGCTTCTTCAAATCAGGTACACATTTTTCAATGTACCCAACAATCTCCCCCTATTTGGAGAAGTCATAACCCTTATAGCCAATGATATACACCATTTACAAAAAGTATAATCTGATGATATATGACATAACAGGAATACCTAATATAAACAAAACATAAAAACAATCCATCACAGAATGAACATTATATGATACCAACCAACATTTTGTTTATAACTTGATAATGTTTGAATAAAGAGATTTACATTTAATGATTTAATCAAAACATTACAAAATACTTTGAAAGAACTAAAGATTAAGACTGATCAGGCTCTTTAATGACAATTCCTTTGCCAGACAGAACTTGAGCCTTCACAGGAGCTTCAGAATCTTCAGCTGGCTTCTTGCCTTTTAGATCAGCCTTCTTCTTTGCTTCTTCCTTGAGCCTTTGCCTTTTAAAATAATGAAAGGGCTTTGGGAAGTACTTGCTTGGCTCCTGAGCATCTGAAGGCAGCCTACCCAGCTTGGCTTTTCTTCTAAACTGTACAATGGCCTCTTGCCTGGCTTCATACTTCTGCCATTCCATCTCATTGTACCACTTGCCTCTTTCCTGCACTTGGTCTTTGACAGCCTTCCATGCAGTGAGTATTATATTTCTGGAAGTAGGACTCCACTGCTCAAAGTCTGGCTTAAGTTCAGCCTGCTCTCTAAACCTTTTCTTAGATAGAAGAGCATCTTGTTGGTCTTTCAAAGTAGCCTCAGGCTTATCAACCTTCCCAATAACAATATTAGTAACCTCCTTTGGAGGACTATACATCCCTTGAACCTGCTGATCAATCATATCATAATCTGGAGGGGGGTAAATGACTTGGGCAACCTCAGGTTGATTGCCTTCAAGTAGACTTGTTTGTATTCCTGACTCAGCCACCATAGCATCATCACACAATGGGGGATATCCCAATGTGGCTCGAATACTATTGGTCACCCATTTGGAGTGCTCTGAGCCTGCATGAACTAGCATCCTCTCCCCCTTTATGGCTTCTCTAGAAACATGATCTCTGAGATCTTCCTTTTGAAATCTGATTTGGCCATCCAGATAATTGACACCCTCTTTAAAAAATGGTTTTAACTTTTGAAGCTTTTCAGATATTTCTTTTTGAGAGGTAGTGATTGCAGTCTTAACAGAAGCAATAGCAGCTTGAAAGTTCTTATCAAATTCTTCCATTTCTTTTGTTCTATCTGCAGGCAGGCCTGGAACAATCTTTTTCAATTCCTCTATTATCTCATGATGAGATTCAGTTAAATTATCATTCATTCTTAACTGATTTTTCAAGACATAGCTTTGCTTTAAAGCAATGTCATCCACCTTAGGGATGATAGTCTGTTGTTGTTTTGCCAGATATACCACAGCATTACCTCCCTTATGGAAGCAATCTGTCATTTCCTTCTTATGCATATTGACCTCAAACCTAATTGATTTTATATCTTGAGCTAAGTTAAACTGCATAGACTTGTTGTTCTCATCAACATATTTTTCAATGACTATCCTGTGTTCATCCAATTTCACTTGCAAATCTACCAAGAACTTGTTATAATCAAAGGCAGAAGGAGTGTGATGTGCTGTAGACTGTAGAACCTGCTTATAGCTCTTGCTCCTTCTCTGAAAGACCATAAGTTTTCTCTTTTTAGCCACCCTGGCTTCTTCAGTCTCTGAATCAGAAGTGCTATCAATTTGAACTCTTTCTTTGGGAGGAGGAGAAACAGCTGCTTTAGTGCCATGTTGTACAGTCTCAACATGCACTGGCTCCCCCTCAATTTCTTGCTCCACTTCCAGACTATCAGTAATTGTTTCATCATTTGGAAATAACTCCTCCAGAGTATATTCCTTCTGGGCTTGTTCATTTGCAGTATTCAAATTTGGAGATTGATGAATTGGAGCATCTTCTAGCACTTGCTCCCCCTGGACCTGTACAGAAATAGAAATATTAGAAATCTCTGTTGTAGGAAAATACACCAGCTCCCCCTGCACCTGTACCTGGTCATGAGTAGATACAGTTTGTGTAGGTGAATAAACTTACTGAGCTGGTATACTTACTTCTTCTTCTTGAACTGCAGGTATTATGGCATCCTGAACTTGTATAGATGCAGGCTGATCTTCAACCTCCAGTCTTTCTTGCTCTTCCTGTGGATGCCCAGTACTGGTAGCATGACCTGGGGATTTCTCAGGGGAATCCTGCCTTTCCACTTCAGGCATCTCTTTGGTCAGCACCCTATCCCATCTGGAGAATAATCTCATGTCCATCCTTCTCATGTGATTAATTTTAGTTCCAGGTTGTTGTTGTATAACCTCAGGAATCTCCTTACTTAGATATATACTCATTATCCTAGCCAGATTTGGCTTCTTGATCCCTTCCTTAATCTTTTCAAAAATTACAGATGACCAATCCGTTGGAATTGTAAACACAATCCTGGTCATTAGGCTGAACATATAGGCAGAAATCCTATCATGTCCACCTGACTTGCACAGAATAACCTTTCCAACTACTTCTGACAGGAACTTGCCTTGTTGATTCATTCCTTTCCGATTGAATGCAGCTCCAATTTTCATGGTGGAGGATGACTCCATACCATATTTCTTAATCAATTCTTTGGTGAACTTAGACTGGGATATGGACAAGCCATCATCAGTCTGTCTTACTTGGAGTCCCAAGAAGAATTTCAGTTCCCCCATACTGCTCATCTCAAACTTCCCTTGCATAAGTTTGGCAAACTTTTTACAAAGGTTGTTTTCAGTAGATCCAAAGATTATGTCATCAACATAGATCTGAACTAAGATGATCTTTCCTTTGGATTCCCTAAGGAATAGAGTTTTGTCAATTTTTCCTCTTGAGAATTTGTTCTCAATAAGGAAAGTAGACAGGGTTTCATATCATGCCCTTGGGGCTTTCTTTAACCCATACAGAGCTTTCCTAAGCTTATAAACAAAATCAGGTTTAAGAGGATCTACAAAACCTGATGGTTGCTCTACATATACTTCTTCTTTAAGATCACCATTCAGAAATGCTGACTTCACATCCATCTGATATACTTTGAAGTCTTGATAGGCTGCATAGGCAAGGAATATTCTGATTTCCTCCAGCCTTGCTACAGGAGCAAAGGTTTGATCAAAGTCAATCCCTTCTTCCTGCCTGTATCCTTTTGCAACCAACCTTGCTTTATTCTTTACTATTATTCCACTTTCATCTAGCTTGTTCCTATATATCCATTTTGTGCCAATTATGTTGTGGCCTCTTAGTTTAGGAACAAGCTCCCAGACATTGCACCTTCTGAATTGATTCAGCTCCTCTTGCATAGCATCAATCCAGTGCTGGTCTTGGATGGCTTCTTCAAACTTCTTAGGCTCCAATTGTGACAGGAAACTTGAATGTAGAACTGTGTTTTGATATCTGCTTCTAGTTTGCACCCCTTGTCTTGGATCACCTATTATCTGATCAGCTAGATGATCTCTTAAATGTCTTGTAGCTGGAGGAAGATTTCCTTCTGGTTGAACATCTCCAGCTCCTTCATTTAACTGATTCTCTTGATTTTCATCAGCTTCTATAGTGTCTTGTTCTCCCCCTGGACTGAAGCCTTCATTTTCCAATGCCCCATCTTCCTTTGATACTTTAGTAATGGAAAGCTTGTCCATTCTTTTGCTTATACCTGTTGAGTCATTTGATCTACAAGACAACTCACAGGTTATTAATCTTGTTTCATCAAACACAACATGCACAGTTTCTTCAACAACTTGTGTGGTCAAGTTGAAGACTCTATAGGCCTTACTATTTGTGCTGTACCTAACAAATATCCCATCCTGGGATTTGGCAGCAAACTTAGTCAAATATGACTTGCCATTGTTAAGTATATAACACTTGCAACCAAAGATCCTAAAGTAAGATAGATTTGGTTTTCTGCCTTTCACAATCTCATAGGGAGTCATTTTGTGGCTTTTGGTGATAGTAGCCCTATTGATTACATGACAAGCAGTGTTAACTGCCTCAACCCAAAAATATTCAGGGAGAGAGGTGTCACTCAATAGAGTTCTACCAGCTTCAATTAATGTTCTATTCTTTCTTTCAGCAATTCCATTTTGCTGAGGTGTTCTTGGTGAGGAGAACTCTTGGAAAATCCCAAAGTCTTTACACAAGTTTGTTATGCTTTTAGATTGAAACTCAGTACCATGGTCACTTCTGATTTTGACCACTGTACTATTCAGTTCATTCTGAATTTGCTTTACAAAATTAAGCAATACACTTGGGGTTTCAGATTTTTGTCTCAGAAAGAACACCCATGTAAATCTAGAATAGTCATCTACAACCACAAAAGTGTAGACCTTCCTACCTAGACTATGAACTGGCATAGGACCAAAAAGATCCATATGCAAGAGGTATAAGCACCTCACAGAATCCTTGTTTTCAAGGCTTTGAAAGGAGGATTTTGTCTGCTTGCCCTTTTGACAAGCTGAGCATATCCCTTCCTTTATACACTTAATTTGAGGTCCATTCCTCACTAACTCTTTGCTAAAGAGTTGGCCAATTGTCTTGTAGTTTAGATGAGCCAATCTCTTGTGCCACTTAACACAATGAGAAGCATTGTCATCAGCTACAAGACAGATGGGAGAAGCCTTATTCTCACATTCAAAATTAAGACAATATACATTTCTCTTCCTATACCCAGTCAATATGATCTTTTGATCACTTGACCTCTTGATATGACATCCATCTTTAACAAATGAAATGTCATATCCTAAATCACTTAGCTGGCTTATGCTTATTAGATTATGTTTCAAACCTTTTACATAAGCCACTTGAGTGATAGTAATTAGGTTAGAAGAAATGTTACCAAACCCTTTGATGACTCCTTTTTCAGATCCACCAAAGATCACTTTAGGTCCATCTTTGACAGATGAATACTCCTTCAGCAGCCCCTTTGTTCCAGTCATGTGCCTGGAACAACCACTATCCAATTACCATATAGGGGCATGGTAACTTGGATTCACCTGCAACACAGAATTACTTACCCTTAGAACCCAAGTAAGTCTTGGGTCCTTGGTTCAGGTTAGCATTAATAAAGCTACCATAACCTCTTCTAACAGGTAGACTATTGTTCTTTATAACACTTGTGTTATACCAGCAGTCTAATGCAAAATGGCCTCTCTTGCCACAGCACCAACATTCAAACTTATTGTATCTAGATCTAGATACATCCTTGTCAGAAGAATTTCTGTTCATTGCTGGTGCTGTAGCAACTTCACTTACTGATTTCTTAAAACCATTGGGTTTATGACCATAGGTAGGCCTGCTTGCATTTGCACCCTTGTTCTTTAGAACATTAGTCTTAATATGACCTTGAATGTCTTCATGATCATATTTGTTAGAAGGCACTTTCACCTTACTAAACTTTATGGGGACTGAAAGGTTTAGTGGCTGAACAGGAGCTTTGCCTTTCCTCTTGAATCTGCCAGCCCTGGAGTTACCTTTAAATCCTAATCCAGCCTTACCCTTTTGAGTGACAAATTCATCTATCAAGGGTAAGACAGATTTTGGCTTAGAGTAACTAGCCACTAAATCCCTTTCAATTCTAAGTCTGGCCTCCAGACTCTTCACTTGATCATTAGTATAATTAATTGTGCCCATCTGAATAATAGTTATATTCTTCAGCTTGGCAATTTCATTTAATTTTTGATCAATAACTTTTTCTAACTCAGTTGTAGCAACCCTTAGTTCAGCAATTTCCTGAGCCTGAGATTTAACCAGGTTCTTGCTTTTCTTAAGGGCCTGCAATAGGTCCCCATACTTGTCTATCAATTGATAGACATCTCCTTCAGATTCAGATGCATCTACATCTGTTGATGCAGATGTAGCTGATTCTTCACTTGTACAACAAACAGATGTAATAGAAGGACATTATACCTTATTATGACCAGACTGATTCTGGCATATGTCCTCTTCTGATCCTGCCATCAGCCCCATACACTGATGATCCTTTTGTTCATTGATGGAGTCTAGCAACTGCAGAAACTCCTCTTCTTCAGATGCAGCATATAGTCCAATATATGCTTCAGCTTCAGATTCTGACTCTGAAGTTGACTGGTCTGTTAGACTCTTATCTTTCTTTGCAACAAAGTATTTCTCCTTCTTGCCTTTCTGATAAGTCTTCTTTTTGTCTGAAGATTCCTTTCTCTTATCAGGACAGTCAGCTACTACATGTCCAGGCCTATTGCAACAATAGCAGACAATCTTTGAAGTAGTGGCTTTGCTGGGCTTTGATCTGCTCTTCTCTTTTCTTGATGATCTTTTCTTCTGATAATAGTCATCAACTTACTGTGATGTGGAAGGCCTAGACTTTCATTGCTTCTTTTTCAAGAACCTTTGGAATTGCCTTGTGAATGCAGCAAAGTCTGCATCTGAATCACAGCTTTCTGAACCCTTATCTGAATTTTCAGAACTATCTTCTGCAACTTCCTTAGGAGGAGATGGTGATTTCCTCCTATTCTTTCTAGTGGCTACTGCATTGAATGCCACAGTCTTTTCTCTATGCTCTCCTCTTGAATTCTTTTCCTCCTCCTTCCTCACCATAAGTTGCATTTCATAGGATAGCAACTTTCCAAACAAGGTGGGAGGAGATATCTCTGCCAATTTAGCCACTTCTCTTATGACATAGATCTTTGTGTCCCAATACTTTGTTAAGGATCTCAAGAATTTGTCATTCAGTTCATAAGTACTGAAGACTCTTCCATAGGACATAAGCTCATTCACAATTCTATAGAATTTCTTGTAGCACTCAGTTATGCTATCAGATTTTCCTTGTCTAAAACTTTCATACTCCTGATTGAGCATATATTTCCTGTCCTGCCTCACTTCTTCAGATCCCTCAATGTAGATAATCAATGTGTCCCACATCTCTTTGGAGGTCTTGCAGTGAATCAGATTCTGAAATGTTGAATCATCTATGGCACTAACAATAATGTTCTGAGCTCTTTTATCCATGGTTGCCAAGATGATTTCATCATTGGTCATTTCTGAATAACTCTTTGGAGTTTGGATATTTGCATCAAGAACTGATACCTTCATTGGAATGAAGGGGCCTTCCTGTACTGTGATGTAAATCCTTGGGTCAGATGCTTCCATAAACAGTCTGACTCTCTCTTTCCAAATTCCAAAAATTTCTTTCTTGCATATGGGTAATTTCATAGACCCTAGCTCCTTATGATTCTCACCAGAACCCATCTTTTTGAATCTTGATTCTGCCTATAAGATCTACCTCAGACTGTTAAGTCCTTTTTGAGGAACCTCCCTCTGATACCACTTGATAGTTTTACTTTCAAGACAACCTAAACACGTAGAGGGGGGGGTGAATAGGTTCTAATTTCTTGTCTATAAATCTAGGCAGAATTCAATTACAATTTAAAACATCTAGCACAGCATTCACAGACAACTAAGCATCACAGATTGCACAATGTTTTATAGTGGTTCCCCAAGGTCTGGGTACATCCACTTTCCCCCTTCACCTATCAAGCAATATGCTAGATTCGGCCAAACTTCCACTATACTCAGATCCTCAGATCCTACAGCTCAGAACCAGGATAGGTTCCTACAACTCAGGCTCAACAGCCCTACCTCAGCCTTGCATCAAGGCCTACCACTTAGAGAATAACTTTCTACTACACTCAGGCAAATAGCCCTACCACTCAGAGATCACCTCTCCTACACTCAACCTTTATAACATAGGCTTACAACTCAGATTTGTGTAAACAGATCCTACAGAAATTTAGAAAAAGATATTTTAATGTCTTGCCTTTGTTGAGATAGAAGAGGACAAGACACTACTTGATCAGTTGATGAAATCAACTGAATCTGAGCTTTCTTCAAAGCTTCTTGAATCTGAACTTAGCTGAGTTGATTTCCAAACAGCTTCTTGAGAAACCACTGATGGCTTCCTTCTTCTTCTTCAAGATGACTGAATCTCCCTTTATCCAACACCTTTACTGATACTTCAGACTTCTTCTTCTTAGACCTTCTGATGAAGATCTTCTTTTTCACTTTCTTGAATTGAAACTTCAACAGGATCGTAATCCTTCTGTTTCTTCTTCTTAGATCTTCTTCTATTATTTTTCTTAGCTTAGCTGCTTTTTAATTCCTTCTGACTGTGTCTATTTATAGACTTTCTTCATGGTAACCGGCTGATCCGGTTTCTAACTGTTTTCTGACAGGTCTGACAGCTTCAGTTAAATGGTGGCAACCCACAGCTGTCAAGTCTTCAAACAGTTCTTGTACCATAGCCTTGGACAGCAAAATGTCGAGACAGTCAGTTAGAAAGTGTCGAGACCAATCTGTCTATCTGTGTCGACACAAGTGATTTTGGTGTCGACACAGTCTTTGATGATGTCGACTAAGTTGCCTTTAAGTCGACACAGCTTCTTTAGAAAATAACTTGGTCTAGACTCTGCAGTGTGTCGACACAGTCCTGTGTGTCGACACAGTTGTTGTAGATTCAAAACTCAGCATGTGTTGACTCAGCCTTCAGGTGTCAACACAGCAATCTTCAATCCTGCCAAAATATGTCGACTCAGTCTTCTGGTGTCGACACAAGCATAGTCGACTTCTGCCAATATGTGTCGACACAGTCTTCTGGTGTCGACACATCCACCCAGTGTCGACACAGCTGTGGTCGACTATCTTCTTCTGTGAGTCGACTATCTTTCTCTGGTCGACTATCTTTCACTAGTCGACTATCTTTCACGGTGTCGACTAACCTTCTCTGGTCGACTATCTTTCACGGTGTCGACTAACCTTCTCTGGTCGACTGTCTTTCACGGTGTCGACTAACCTTCTCTGGTCGACTATCTTTCACGGTGTCGACTAACCTTCTCTGGTCGACTATCTTTCACGGTGTCGACACTGCTTCCCAGTGCTGAGGTCGACGATTTTCTTTATGTGTCGACACTGCTTCCCAGTGTCGACATAAATGTGGTCGACTATCATTCTCTGTGTCGACACTGATATTCTGAAGTGTCGACACAAATATTCTGAAGTGTCGACATATGGACTTAAAATATTTTTCTGCATTCTTTAATACTTCTTCACCTGCACATGTCAACTCAAAACAACATCAAATACACCTTCATGTATATCATTGAGCTAAGTTGGGCTTCTTCAAATCAGGTACACATTTTTCAATGTACCCAACAATCGGGATGTAGCTGAGGGCTATGTCCTTATTCTCCACAAGCTCCCGGATGAAGTGATATCGTACTTCAATGTGTTTTGTACGGATGTGAGAGACTGGATTAAGCGCAACGCTATTGCATTGGATGAGTCGTAATACATAGGAATCTCTCTAAACTTTAGGTTGTATTCTTCATGTTAATTTCTGATCCATAGAAGCTGTGCGCAACAACTACCCACAGAGATATACTCTGACTAGGCAACAGAAGTTGTTGGAACCCCCGATTTGGATTTGGGCTAGGTTAACTACTTAGGATGTTTGACCCACCTTATATAGCAAGGGTCATTGTTCTTCATCCTAGGGTTTAGGCCAGTCCTTTAGATTCAAATTTCATGGACTAGACTACAATGGACTTCAGGAGAATCGGTCTTAGAAGAATTTCAGAGTTCAGAATATAAGTTCGACGTTCGTCGAACTCAGCTCAACGATAGTCTTGCTCTACTCGAAGAACTCAGAGTTCCTTCCCTAAGTTTGAGCTCGGCAAAATTCGAGCTCAGGTCGACGAGCTCTGCTCAAGACAGATTTCCCAGTTCGACGAACTTGGAGCTCAGAGAATGTCAGCTATTCTTGGGTACTTGGATCGCTGAGCTCAGGTCGACGAAGGGGATTTCTTAGCTCGATGAACTTGGAGTTCATGTCGATGAAATCTGCCATGAGGTTGACAAAATCTATTCAGAGCCTAAATGTTAAGTTTTCCTTATCTGTCCCTCTCTTCATTCCATCCTAAGTCAATAATTCTCTTAGTAATCAATGTTTAAATTCTCTAAGAATATAACCGTTCAAGGCAGCATTAATTATGGTTTTCATCAGAGTAATTACTTAACTCATTCTCAAGACAGTTGGGGAAATACAATTAATGTCAGATATTCCCGCCGTTCTCCTTCCCAGATTTCCAGCAATAATTAACGGACTCATTTCAAATTCTGAAGGAAAATTGCAGGCAGCATATATAATGTGAATTTCTTTTCTTCTAAAAAAAAGCACACAGAATAGAGGGAGCCGACTAATAGAGATACACTAAGATTCTGACCTTCACTCTGAAAAGAAATTCTGTTTTACCTTGCACATTCAAGAAGACTGAAGAAGAACATCATCTACAAAATCAAGAGTCTTCTTCAACTTCTTATCCAGGAATCTTTAGAGACAATTATTCAACATCTGTCTATAATTTCCTAGACATCTTCAAGACAAGGCTGCATACCTACACCCTGTGCAAAGCTCCAGTCTTCCTGAACTCTACATCTCAGGGGGAGCTTTGAAAATAAAGATCAATTTTTGTCTTCTCTGTTGTTTAGAGAAAAAGAGAAGACATCATCAACTTTCCTTACACTGTAATAATGGTTCCATAACTCCCTTCAAAAGTCTGACTGGTTCACAAATCTCCCTCCAAAAGACTTGGGTTAGTTGTTTGGGCACCTGATCAAAATCCTAAAGGGTTGTGAGATCTCCCTATAAATAGGCCTTGTGGTGGAAGTCACCTGAGCAAAACCTGCTAGTTGATTCCTACAAGGGCGATAAAAGAGTGGATGTACCCAGTTTGTGGAACCACTATAAAATCTCTTATGTTGTCTGGTTTCCCTTTTTATTTTTATGTTGTGTTGTGATAGTATAGCTTTATTCTCTTTACATAATATTTGCTATCACCTATTTTACTGCTAAATTATATAAATTTGTAAAAAAAATTTAATTCTCTATTTACCCCCCTCTAGATCTAATTAGATCTATCCCCTTGCCTTCAATTAGTATCATAGGGAAGTCTATTTGGTTGTACAAGGTAACACTTGAACCAACAGATCCTTCTAAGATTTAAATTTCTATAGCACATTACTTATACCATTGCACAGAACAAGGACTATGCAAGCACCAGACCTCCAATTTGTAACTTGAAAATGTTTGCTATCTGGAAGGCAAGAATTAAATTATATATGAACTCCATTGATGAAGATATTTTAAATTCTATCTTGATAGGTCCACAAGCTCCAGTTTCTACGTCTACTGTAACTTCCAGCACTCATGCTATTCCACCACCTGAGTGGACAGATGCACAGAAGAATACCAAGATAGCTAATGCCAAGGCCATGAACATTCTAGCTCAGATAATATCAGATGACATTTTCTAGAAAGTGGCAGAGTGCACCTCATCTAAAGCCATTTGGGATTCCCTAAACAAGATGGTTGCTGGATCTGCAGATGAGAGAAAAGATAGGAGATCAAATCTCATCTCCCAATATGAGAATTTCAGGAAAGAAGAGTTAGAGTAAGTTAGTGATATGTATAATAGACTCAGCTCAATAATCAATTAGCTGAAAACTCTGGATAAGGACATAACCCTCACTGAGGTGAACACGACATTCAATGTCGCCCTCGACATTGAAAAGCAGCTAGCCTCTAAGGCTCACTCCCATTACGCTCATGTGAAGAACAAGTCCACCACTGGGGCATCTTCTTCCACATATCTTGATAAGGGGGTCAGATGCGGTTTAGCAGTCAAGGACATATGCTTAACGGCGTTCTCAGAAACAGCATTCACGCAACTACCACCATCAATAACTAGTTTACAAAGCTTCTCGCCACTCTTAAAGATCAAGGTAAATATACTCGACCTCTTCCAGTCGTCTACGGGACGAGGGGTGGTCAAAATACAACGCATCACCATGAGGTGGTGATCGTCCTCCAAGTCACTAGGGACTCCATTTAGGTCGCTATCCTCTGCGAACTCGTATACATAGTCGTCAGGGACAGTTATCTGTTCAAGCATGGGAAATTATGTATCCCTCGCTCCTATTTGCGACTCCACATCATTTTGGAGTTACATAGTGGTGGCTTGGGTGGACACTTTAGGAGGGACAAAACGATTACGCTCGTAGAAGAGAAATTCTATTGGCCTATACTAAAGGTGATGGTTGGGAGGGTAGTGAACAGTTGCCGTACGTGTCAAGTTTCTAAGGGTACCAAGTCCAATATAGGTTTGTACACCCCACTACCTATCCCGTCCGTACCATGGGAAGACGTGAGCATGGACTTCGTATTAGGTCTTCCCCCCACCCTTCGACGTCATGACTCTATTCTCATCGTTGTGGATAGGTTCTCCAAAATGGCATATTTTATTCCATGTAGTAAGACTGACGACGCTTCTCACATAGCGAAGCTGTATTTTAAGGACGCCGTTAGTCACCGCGGAGTGCCGAAAACTGTTGTCTTGGATAGGGACGTAAAATTCACTAGCTACTTTTGGAAAACCTTGTGGATTCTTATGGGAACAAAATTACCATTCTCCGCGGCTTATCATCCGCAAACTGATCGGCAGACAGAGGTAGTTAATAGGAGCCTAGGAAATCTTCTTAGATATCTAGTGAGTGATCACAAAGGCACTTGGGATTTACTTCTTCCACATGCCCAATTGACCTACAATAATTCTAAAAATAGGTCCATGGGTATGTCTCCAAACGAGATTGTTCACGGGTATAAGGCCCTTGTGCCTCTTGACTTGGTTCTGTTGCCCCCAACTTATAAAACAAGTCAATTTGCACAATCCTTCGCCCAACACATTCATGATTTACACGCACATATCCGAGCAACCTTGACCTCCCAATATGAATCCTATTAAGCACATGTTAATCAACATAGGAGGGTGTCACACTTTCAAGTTGGCGATCAAGTCTTAGTCCGCTTTGTTCCCAAACGAATGCCAACCGGCACCGTTAAAAAGTTAGCGCCAAAGCGAGCCGGCCCTTTCAGGATTATAAAGAAACTAGGCAATAACACTTTTGTCTTAGATTTGCCTGCTGATTGGGGTGTTTCACCCATTTTTAATGTCTCGGATTTAACGATGTTTGTTTCGCCTCCACAAGAGCTTACTTCTTTGTTGTCTTCTCCCTCCACTAAAATTTCTAATGGGTTGGGGAGTGGTAGTACGGATGATCTCTCTCCTACGGTCCCTATAGGTATAACATCAGATGGTAAGTTGTCTTCTTTTATTCCTACAGCTGACATGTTTCCCAGGTTCTCGAAGACATTTCTCATTCCAGATGTGATTCTCGTTGCTGAGCCACTTACTAATCTTGATGGTGCATCCTACCGCTTCCTCATCCGTCGGCGTGACCGCCCCCCTTCTGATTACTCTTAAGTACTCGCGACAGAGCTTCAATGTTTGGATGCCGAGCTTCTCTGCCGCTATCTCTTGGACCACGCATCAGAGATACGCGATTTTTAGTGGGGGAGGATTGATGGCGCGGCTCCTCCAACACTTCTTGATGACGACCCGGTTTCCGCGGCGCAACAACTTAAAGAGTTTAGGCATCATGACAACGCCATGGGCACTAACGGAAAGCTGCGTTACAACCTCCGTCCGCGGCGCGCAAAGCCTACTTGAAGAAGTTTTAAATATTTTTAATTAGTTTAAATCTATTTGCTTTAAAATATAACTTGTAACATTTTTATTTTAATGTTGTGTGTTATTAGACATTTGGTGTGCTATTAACCATCCTGATTGATGAGATCTTTTCACAAATCTTGGATGGTTGGATTTCATTTGTAACTCCTATTTAAAGGAGGCTTTTTTATGAGATGAAGAAGATTTGGAAAACCTAAACCCTCCTTGCTAAGGAATTTCGGCCAAGCTTGTGAGAAGCCCCCTCCCCCTTGTGGTGTGAAGCCTCCCCCTTTGCTACCTCCATCCCGTTCGGTGCGACTCCGACGTGGCTTCCTTCGGTGCGAATCTAAGGAAGAAGGTTGCAGCCCCATTCGGTGTGAAGCCGGTGGTTCCGTGGAGAGAGTGATTCTCCCACTTATCTTGTGTGCTTGATCTTCTTGGTTGGGTAAACTCTTCTCCTTCTCTTGTGTTTTCTTCTTGTGAGGTTTGTAGAGGAAGAACCATCGTGTTCTCCGCGATTTTAAAATCTCAAACGCTTTCAAATCTCTAATTAAATTGTTATTGATCATGTTTCTTTTCCGGATCGGGTATATCCATTTTGCTTGAGCGGATCTTGGCTTGTCGCCTTGGTCTTGTTCTTGAAAAGGATTGGCAACCTTTGCATTTTCTTGGGGAACATGTCGACTCTTATTTTGATCGCTGTTTTAGAGTTGGCACGCCTCCGATTTTTTTGGTTTTATGCGGAAAGGAAACATGTTGTGAGCGATAGATGCTTGAGTAGGTGAGATCGATCAAGAGTGCGTTGTATGCGATCGATCATTGAGGAACCTGTGCGTTCCTATAATTACTTTTTGCAATATTATTGGTTGCTTAAGTATGTGTTTCATGATTAATGGCGACTAGAAACAGTACGGGGAAGTCTGAATCCAAACATTCTATGGAGAGTAGTGCACTAGTTGAAGTGCCTACACCTCCTCCTTCTGCTGAAATAGTACGATTGGATGTTGAAGTTGTGTTTGCACTAATCAATGCACAACTAGGATGGCAAGTATAACCACCTACCCCTGGAGTGTCCCAAGATTCGGTTGGCATAGTTGAGCTTGTGGCAGTGAGAAAAGTGGTCGTTGATCCAGTGGCCGCAAGGAAAAGCAGGTGAAGCAGGTGATGAGTTTCAACCCTCCAGTGTTTGTGGGTACTGGAACCCCAACACAAGCCGAAGATTGGCTCTCTCGCATTAAGAGAACCATGCCGAAAATAGAGACGGAGGAGTGGCACAAAGTCACTATAGCTACCTTCCTATTAGATGGAGAGGCAGGTCTATGTGGGATGAGATGGAGCTGCACAAGTTTGCTGGTAGGACGTTAATTGATATCTCGATAGAGGAGTTCTCAAATCATTTTTGGCTAGGTATCTTCCATCTGCACAACATATTACAATGAAAAATTAGTTCCAGAAGTTAACTCAGGGAGAGAGTTCTGTGGATGACTACTTACATGAGTTTACAAGGTTGGGGCGGTTTGCAGGATTTACGTTTGCAGATGAAGAGCGGAATACCAATCAGTTTTATGAAGGACTATGCAGCGATCTAAGGTTATTTCTCTCACGTCTGATGACGCATGGTTTTTTGATATTGGTTAATAAGACTCAATCTTTGGAGAAATATATAAAGCACGTGCAATGTAAGAATGACTAGGAAGTGAAGAAGATAGAGTTTAAAGGTCCGAGTTCGGCGAAGTCTGGTCAAGCAAGGTGGAGGAAGAAGGCTAGGTCTGCTGGATCAGCTTCTTTTTCTATTTTTGAAATGACGACATGGCGAAGTCCGCTCTCTTTCTACACATGTAGCAAGGTAGGACATATGGCTCGAGATTGTTGGAGTGGTCATCCAAAGGTGGAGAAAAAGGTGGTTGTGTCATATAGTAAAAAGGGAAAGGAAGTGGAATCAACTACATCCCAAGCATAGCCCCACATATATAATCTTAGCAAACAGGAGGGAATTAAACAAAGTAATGTGGTGACTGACATTGTCCTGATTTTGGATCTTCCAACGAGAGCATTGTTTGATATAGGAGCCTCTCATTCCTTTTTGTATGAGGACTTTATGGTGCGTATCAGAGTGCCTTCTTTAGTATCGACAGATAGAGTGAATGTGTTGCTGCCTAACGGGTGCTTGATGCAGGCAGATAAAGCCTGCTGTGTTAAGGTGCAGATAAAAAGTCATGATTTTGGATTGGAAGTATCTATGCTGCTGATATCTGAGTTTGATGTGATCATTGGTATGGACTGGCTCTCGGAGCAGCATGCCTGCATTAATTGTAACTCAAAGGAAGTTATACTGGGACACAATGCCGAATGTGAGAATAAATTTGCTGGCACACTAGGATCGAGCAAGATACTGATGTCTGCTCTCCAAGTGATCAAGGTGATTTAGAAGGGCATGGAGTTATTCTTCACGCTATTGGATGTTGTAGATCCGAAGTATAGTGTTAGTTACGTTCCTATTATGTCAGAGTTTACGAATGTGTTCCTGAATAATCTCCTTGGACTTCCACCCTAGTGAGAGATTGACTTCACCATTCAGTTGGTGTCAGG
Organism: Platanthera zijinensis; assembly: GCA_039513925.1. Lineage (NCBI taxonomy): Eukaryota > Viridiplantae > Streptophyta > Magnoliopsida > Asparagales > Orchidaceae > Platanthera > Platanthera zijinensis. The sequence goes on along the minus strand of CM077097.1, from coordinate 70,158,482 downwards.
TGTGAAACCTATGTCTCAGTCAGCATACCGAGTAATGCCAAAGGAGATGGCAGAGTTAAAGGTACATTTATGGGAATTGCTAGAGCAAGGCTTTATAGTCCAAGTATGTCTCCTTAGGGTGCACTAGTACTCTTTTTGAAGAAGAAAGACGGAAGTTGGCATCTATGAATTGACTATCGTGAACTTAATAAGCTGACGGAGAAGAACAAGAATCTGATTCCATGAATCGATGATTTCTCTGATCAACTAGTTGGATTGACTATTTATTCAAAGATGGATTTGAAGTCCAGCTATTGGCAGTTGAGGATTCGGGAAAGTGATATTCCCAAGACAGTGTTCGGTACACACTATGGGCTTTATGAATTTACTGTGATGCTGTTTAGGATCACTAATGCACCATCAGTGATTATGGACTTGATGCACAGGACCTTTGAAGATTATTTGGACATGTTTGTGATCTTCTTTAATGGTGTCATACTGGTATACTTTCAATCAGAAGAGGATCATGCGAATCATTTGAGATTGGTTGTGCATACCCTGAGGAGGAATCGACTATATACCAAGTTCTCTAAGTGTGAGTTTTGGCTATCTTCAATGTCTTTTCTTGTTCATGTAGTTAGTAGATAGGGTATTGCTGTAGATCCAATGAAGATAGTTGTGATACGAGAGTGGCTTGTACTTGTTTTTATAGTGAAAGTCAGGAGTTTCCTTGGACTTGCCTGCTATTATAGGTGCTTCATATAGAACTTTTTGAGGGGTTCTTTACCTCTAACTACATTGACAAGGAAGAATTAGTAGTTTGTTTAAACTCCCGAGCGCGCGTGAGCTTTTGAGGAGTTGAAGAGTCGTCTAACTACGACGCCTGTTTTGAGTTTGCCATGAGGTGCATAAGGCTATGAGATCTATAGTGATGCCTCAGGGAGCGGGTTAGACCGCAGTCTACTGTAGTTTGGAAAGTTTATAGCTTATGAATCACGCCAACTGAAAGTGCATGAGAGGAAATATCTGCCTCATGACTTGGAATTGGCAACCATGATATTCGCTCTTATTTATATGAGCATTAAGGTCAACATTTTTACAGACCATAAGATCTTAAAGTATCTTTTACACCAAAAAGATCTGAATATGCGACAATGATGGTGGATGGAGTTCCTAGGGGACTACACCTTCGAGATTCTTTACACTCCCGAGAAGGGAAATGTAATCACAGATGCACTAAGTCATAAGTATCCATCACAAGCAAATTGGTTACAGGTGCATGATGAATAACTTATTCATGAGTTGGAGTCTTTGGACATCTCTTGTGTTGACTGGAGGACGAGCGTGAGTGCATACTTAAATACGACCTCACGGATAGGATTTGATAGGCGTTGGAGCTTGAAGAGAGTATGAAGCATTTTATGGCAAAAACTGTGGATGGGTCAATTTCTAAGTTTTCTATTGACAACGATCTTTTGTAGAAGGACAATCGGTTGTGCATCCCAAACGTTGACAAATTATGGGAGAAATTGATGTAGGAGGCACACTTTCCAAAGTACTCAATCCACCTGGGAAGCACAAAGATGTTCAAGGATATGAAAAGCTATTTTGGTGGCCAGAGATGTAGAAGGGCATAACTCTTTATATGGTGAAATGTCATACTTCCACCCTAGTAAAGGATGAATGTCAAAAACCTAGTGGTTTCCTGAAGTCGTTGCCAATACCAGAGTGTAAGTTTGATGATATATCTATGAATTTCATGCATGGTTTGTCTAGATCGCAACGTGAAAACAACGCCATTTCGATGATCGTGGACAAGTTGAATAAAGTGTCACACTTCATTCCAAATTGGAAGGACGATTCAGTGGAAAAGTTTGACAATTTTTATATTAAATAGACCGTACGATTGCACGATGTGCCCTATATAATTGTTAGTGACTGAGATGGGGGTTTCATGTCAAATGACTAGAGGATTATTCATCAATTGTTGGGAACCAAGCTAAAGTTCAGCACTACCTTTAATCCTCAAAAGGATGGTCATAGCGAGAGGGTAAACAGAATGATGGAAGATATGCTTTGCAAGCGCGCCCTAGATTTTGGGAAAAGGTGGGAGGATGACTCTATATGAAAGAATTCGCCTGCAACAATAACTACCAAATAAGTATTCAAATGGCGCCTTTTGAGGCCTTATACGGCACGAAGTGTCGTACTCCCTTGGCTTGGGTAGAAATGGGTGAATCAAAGTTGTTTAAACACAAAGACGTCGCATATATGACCTTAACAATACATTTGACTCGAGAGGTTGTTGATTGCTCAAGATAGGCAAGCAAAGTACTACCATGCCAGACACCAAAACATGGAGTTTGCGGTGGATGATTGGGTATATCCCAAGATAAAGCCATTCAAGGGCATATCTAGGATTCGGCGCTTGAAAAAGCTGAGTCCGAGATACCTTGGGCCATTTGAAATCATTGAGCGGAATTGTGAAGCTGCCTATTGGCTGAATCTTTTAGCTAAACGCAGTTGTTTGCACATTATGTTTTACATATCGGTGCTGCGGAAGGCTGTGCAAGATCCTACGCAAGTGGTTGTTGGGGATCAAGTGTCGGTCAATAGTGGGTTGACGATGAAAGTCAAGCCCATTCAAATTGAGGACACGGAGATCAAACAATTGTAGAACAAAGAGATCAAAATAGTCAAAGTCTATTGGGACAACTATAGCCCTGAGAAGTTGTCATGGGAGTTTGCGCATACCATGTAAGAAGAGTTCCCTGAGCCGTTCTGTTGAGGTGCATTATTTATGTCTTGGTACTTCAGTGTTGTTTGCTATTAAGTGCAATTTCAGGATGAAATCTCTTAAAGGATGGGAGAATTATAATGCCCCAAATTTCCTGAAAACAAATGTGTTGGTACCCTAGTTTGATTTGAGTTTAGTCGTCTCCTTTTGTCCCTTGACCCAAGAAATATCTATGGTCAATGGTTAGTGGTCTAGCTGTAGAGTCCTCGCTTTTCCAGATGAAGAATTTGGTTAAGTAGTTTGTTCGTTCGACTATAGTCGAACGCCGCTCGACTATCGTCGACTAACTGTTCGACGATCGTCTATCAGTTGTTCGACTTTCAGTCTGCGAGGATAGTTCGATTATCGGTTGATAGTTCGACTATCTGTGTGCTGAGATAGTTCGACTATCTGTTGATAGTTCGACTATCTGTTTGTTTGATAGTTCGACTATCTGCTTGGATAGTTCAACTATCTGATAGCTCGACTATCTGTTGATAGGTCGACTATCTGTTCTGCGTTGATAGTTCGACTATCTGTTGATAGGTCGACTATCGGTTTCGTTTTGATAGTTCGACTATCTGTTGATAGGTCGACTATCTGTTCTGCATTGATAGTTCGACTATCTGTTGATAGGTCGACTATCGGTTTCGTTTTGATAGTTCGACTATCTGTTGATAGTTCAACTATCTGTTCTGCGTTGATAGTTCGACTATCTGTTGATAGGTCGACTATCGGTTTTGCTTTGATAGTTCGACTATCTGTTGATAGGTCGACTATCTGATAGCTCGACTATCTTCTGATAGTTCGACTATCTGTTGTGATAGTTCGACTATCCCCTTTGATAGTTCGACTATCTGGATCGTTCGACTATTTGTCCGATAGTTCGACAATCTCCGTGCGTCGGTCGACGATCTCCGAAGGTCGTTCGACGTTTTCTGTCTGCCTTTATATTTTGTATTTATTTATTATATTTAATTAATTAATACATTATCTGGCATGTTTTATTTCAGTTGTTTTGTGATAATATTTCCAGGCAATATCTGCTCCATCCCTTTTGCCTGAGTCAAATCTTTTCAGATAAAGTTGTTTGTCTTATTAGCTGACATTGTATTTTACTTTATCTGCTGTCAGTCCTTTATAGCCGTTAGACTGAAAAGTCTTTCTTCTGCTAATAAAGAGTTTGTTTCTGATGTGACTTTATTTAGTACTTTATTATCAGATTGCTTCCTGCAGCTTCTTCGAACGAGGTTTATCCCTTTTATAGAATGTTTTTGCTGCAGAGATTGTTTGCCTTTTTGATATTTGCAGCCTAGGTCTCAAGTTTCAGAAGAAGACAAACAATTCAAATTGAAGAGAGCCGTTGCTTGTTGCTGCTATAAAAGGAATCCTTTGGAGAAGGATTTCAGCTAGCTAACCAGTTATTCATTTAAGCATTCAAGCCTTCATCAAGATCAAGTTTACTGCTCTCAGCAATACTCATCCAACTGAGAAGTGTTAAGCTCTTCTGCTCTTCTTCAACCTAAGTTCTCCTGCTTCCAGGAAGTTCAAACTCAGAGTTCTTTTGAAGAAGAAGAAGAAGACAGCTGCTTGAAGATTTCTAATTTTATTATTTATTATCTTCTTGTAGTTTTTCCTTCAGATCTTTCTGAAGAGTTTTCTGCACTGAAGCAAGACTTCACCTGGACATTTTTGAGCCAGGGGGAGCCTTGATTCCTTGAGCTTTCTAGCTCAGTGCAAGTCTTTGTGCTTCTCTAATCTATTGAAAAATAGAGAAGACATCTTAACCTTCTTTCCCCCTCCTGTATAGGGTTATTACTCCCTTTAAAAGTATCCCTTGCTGGCAGGGCACCTGATCAAAAACCTGTGTTCGGTTTTTAGACACCTGATCAAAAGTCTAAAGGGTTTCTGGATCTACCTGAAGCAGATCCTGTTGGTGGCAGGGCACCTGATCAAAAACCTGAGTGGATTCCTACCTTGTTGGTAGAAGAGTGGACGTACCCAAGTTGTTTGGGGAACCACTATAAATTCCTTGTGTCGTCTGGATTGCCTTGTTTAATTCCTACATTGTGGCTGTGAATAGATATAACTAGGTTTGCTAGTTGCTGATTAGGTTTTCCAAGCCTTAACTGTAATTACAGTTAGCTTGAGTTTGTGCACAACACTTGTGTTAGGCTATAGGGTTAATTCTATATCTATAATCTTTTCATTCCGCATTTCACTCCAAGGGAGTTGGGTAGACCATTAAGTTTTGTCTAGTGCAAAATTTGATAACTCTATTCACCCCCCCTCTAGAGTAGTATCTATCCCTTCACTTTCAATTGGTATCAGAGGGAGGTTGACTGACTGAATAGGCTAACACCTAAGTCACAAGATCCTGATAGATACCAAAGCTTATAGATATTCACTATCATGGCCCAGTCCAAGGATTATTCTAGCACCAGACCTGCAGCATGCAACTTAGCTAAGTTTGGCATCTGGAAGACAAGGATAAAATTATATATGAATTCTATTGATGAAAGCATCTTTGCTTCTATTTTGTCAGGACCCCCAAGAGCACCTGCTGCTGCAACTGCCTCATCATCTGATATGAGTGCAGTGCCTCCTCCAGATTACAATAATGAGTACAAGAAGGCAAAGATAGCAGATGCCAAGGCGATGAACATTCTGGCTCAGACAATGTCTGATGAGGTATTCCAGAAGGTAGCTGACTGCTCTTCAGCAAAAGCTATGTGGGATACACTGAACCAGATTATAGCTGGTTCAGCTGATGAAAGGAAGGACAGAAGGTCCAACCTTTTCTCACAATATGAGAACTTCAAGAAAACTGATGCTGAATCAGTTGAAGCCATGTACACCAGGCTCAGCTCAATCATCAATGAGTTGAGGACCCTTGACAAGGACATATCATTGACAGAGGTCAATGATAAGATCCTTATGTGCTTCCCTAGCACATGGGATTTAAGGATCTGGCCCATCAAGGAAGCCAGAAGCACCACAAAGATCTCCACTGAAGCTCTTCTCGGCAAACTCAAATCTTTTGAGCAAGTGCTGAAGACAAGGGAAGCAGAAGCAGAAGCAAAGACCCCTACTCTAACAAGAAAAGAGCAATCTCTAGCTCTTAAGGCTGCTGATGCTTCTGAAGGCAGCCAATCCAATGAGGAGCTAATGGCATTATTTGCCAAGAGGTTTCTCAAGATGGGGAGAAAGGAATTCAGAAAGAAGTCTTCACGCTATGAAGACAAACCAAGGTATGACCGTTCTCCTGCTAAAGAAATTATCTGCTATGGTTGCAGGAAGCCTAGACACATCTTACCAGAGTGTCCAGAGGAGAAGAACAAAGACAAGAGGAAAGAAAAGGAACAGCACAGGAAGCACTCCAAGCCATCCTCCTACAAGAACAAGAAAAAGGAGAGAGGTTTCATTGCTGAAACCTGGAGTGATTCTGATGAAGAATCTTCCTCCTATAGCTCCAGTGAGGATGAGGAAGAGAAGAAGGCAAAGGAAGTTTGCCTGATGGCAATAGATGCCTGCAGCAATCACTCAGCTGCAGAGAGTTCAGATTCAGAAGAAGAAATGCCAACAGAAGATGAGGTACTATCTTCTTACGACTTCACTTCTGAAGAATTTAAATTAGATTTTAAATCCTTATGCTTAGACTTAATTAGTTCAGAAAAAGAGATTAAAGAACTTAGAAATAAGTTAGCTGACTCAGAGTTAATTGCTATAGAAAATATTAAGCTAAAGGAAGATCTCACTACTTGTAGTGAAGAAATTAAATTTCTTAAAATGGAGTTAGCTAAGTCTAAGAGGTTAGAAGAATCACTTAATGGTAGAAGCCTTAAGCTATTAGAGATAACCAGCATGACTAACACTAGGTCAGGTAATAACAAACTAGGCTTAGGAGCTTCTCCCAGTGAACCCCCAGTTATTCTTAAAAATAATCTTTCAACTCCAGTGAACTTCATTTCAGCTAGTGGAATGAAGAACACTGAGCAAGTAAACCAAGTTAATAAAACTTTAAATAAAGCTAAGAGAGAGAAAAGAAAGAAATTTTTTAAAGAAATGCAAAGAGCGTCGAACGCCGCTCGATGATCGGAAGCTCAATGGTCGAACGAAGCTCGACGATCTGAGCGCCCATCGTCGAACGTCGATCGACGTTTTCAATATGATTTTCAAAATCATCATCAGTACCATAGAAACCTAAATGAAAATAGAAACCCTAGGTTTGTTGACCCATCATCTGCATGGAGAATCCCACCTAGGAGATCTCACCCATTAGGTTATCACCCTCAGCCTGCATTTTCATTTATTTCTAGCTTTTCTTATGTGAAAAACAAGGGACCCAAGGTTACCTGGGTCCACTCTGTCTAAATAAATGTCTTGCAGGTGAAGGCCTATCCTATCACTCAAAATAAGTGGTATTTGGATAGTGGATGCTCCAAGCATATGACAGGAAATAAAAATCATCTGTCAAAATTCAAAGCTAAGCTCGGCCCAAAGGTTATCTTTGGAGATTCTAGCTGTGGTCAGACAGAAGGCTATGGCAGGATTACAATTGGAGATGTTACTTTCAAGAGAGTTGCATATGTGACAGGACTGAAGCACAATTTGATTTCAGTCAGCCAGCTATGTGATGCTGGCTACCAGGTTTCATTTTCTAACTCCTCTTGCAATATTACTTTAAATAATAATGTTGTTTTAGTAGGCATTAGAATAGGTAATATTTATTTAGTAGATTTCAATTCATCTCACTCTGAAATCTGTTTATTTAATGAAGTAACAATTAATAATTATTCTTTGTGGCATAAGAGGCTTAGTCATGTTAACCTTAAAAATATATCTAGGTTATCTAAACACAACCATGTTAGAGGTTTACCTTCTTGCCCCTACAAGAAGGAGAGCCTATGCAAGGCTTGTCAGCTAGGCAAGCAAACCAAGAATTCTTTTAAATCAGTAAATAAAAGTGATTCTCCTAGAATCCTGTATCTATTACATTTGGACCTATTTGGCCCAATAAATGTACAGAGTTTAGGAGGGAAGTATTACACCTTAGTAATTGTAGATGACTTCTCTAGGTTCAGTTGGGTTTTCTTTTTGAGAACTAAGGCTGATAACTTCAAAGCCCTTACAGATTTTCTATTATGTTTGCAGACTGAGTACTCTACTCATGTGGCCTTGATTAGAAGTGATCATGGTACTGAGTTTGACTCTCTTCTCATGCAAGAATTCTGTGAGAGAGAAGGTATCAAACATAGCTTCTCAGCTCCTAGAACTCCTCAACAAAATGGGGTAGTTGAAAGGAAGAATAGAACACTCATTGAAGCTGCTAGTACATTGTTGGTAGATGCTAACATGCCTCTCTCCTATTGGGCAGAAGCTGTTAGTACAGCCAATTATGTCTTGAATAGAAGTTTGATACACAAGCTTAAGTGTAAAACTCCTTATGAGTTGCTTAAAGGAAAGAAACCTAAAATTAATTATTTTAGAGTATTTGGTTGTGTAGTGTATATTCATAATAACAATAAAGAATATCTTAGAAAATTTGAAGCAAAAGCTTCAATGGGAATCATGCTTGGATATTCCCAAGTAAGCAAAGCTTATAGGGTTTATAACAAATCAACCTGTAAAATTGAAGAATCTGTGCATGTATCTTTTGATGAGTCTCAGATGTTTTACAAGGAGAAGGAAAATTCTCCTTCCTCTAGTTCATTGCAGGTACCTGATGCTACTCAAGAGATTCTTCAACTATCAACTCTTCAGATCACTGAATCAGACAGTGATGAAGACATTGCAGAAGCTGTTATTGTACCACCAACAGTAGATCAAATTCCTCCTGAGGAATTAATCCCAACTGTTGCTGAAGATCACATCCCACCTGCTGATATTGTCACACTTAGAGATCACCCTACATCTCAAGTGATTGGAGACATATCAGCTGGTGTGCAAACAAGACACCACTAAGACAGGATGTGATGCACGCTTGTTTCCTCTCACAGGTTAAGCCCCTCACCTTTAAAGATGCAGAGATAGATCCCCACTGGATCATTGCTATGCAAGAGGAACTCAATCAGTTTGAGAGATGTAAAGTTTGGACTTTGGTTCCAAGACCTAAAGGCCAACTAATCAAAGACACCAAGTGGGTGTATAGAAACAAGTTGGATGCAAATGGAATTATTGTAAGGAATAAAGCAAGGCTTGTAGCTCAGGGCTACAGACAGGAGGAAGGTATAGATTATGACCAAACCTTTGCTCCTGTTGCAAGGCTAGAAGCTATAAGGATCTTCTTGGCCTATGCAGCCTATATGAAGTTTAAGGTGTTCCAGATGGATGTCAAAAGTGCATTCCTGAATGGTGAGCTTAAGGAAGAGGTGTTTGTTGAACAACCACCAGGGTTTGTTTCTTCAACTCAGCCCTCACATGTGTTTAAGTTGCAGAAAGCTCTTTATGGACTAAAACAAGCTCCCAGAGCCTGGTATGAGACTCTAGCTAGTTTCCTTTTAGAGCACAACTTTACTAGGGGAGTAGTTGATAGAACCTTTTTCGTCAAGCATCACAAGGACACAATCCTGTTAGTTCAAGTGTATGTAGATGATATTATATTTGGCTCCACTGATCCCAAACTTTGCAAAAGGTTCTCTGATCTGATGCACTCTAAGTTTGAGATGAGTAGTATGGGTGTGCTGTCTTACTTTCTTGGTCTCCAAGTTAAGCAAGATGCTGATGGTATCTTCATCTCCCAATCCAAATATGCCAAGGAATTGGTAAAGAAATTTGGGATGGCTGATGCTTCAGCAATGCCTACACCTATGGCTACTAATGTAGTTATTGATTCTGATGATCACGGCAAGCCAGTTGATCAAAAGAATTATAGGGTCATTGTTGGTTCCCTATTATATCTAACTGCAAGTAGGCCAGATATAATGTTTGCTACATGCCTTTGTGCTAGATTCCAGGTCAACCCCAAGGAATCTCATCTGATTCTTCTCAAGAGAATCCTGGGATACCTGAAGGGATGTCCAAATCTAGGACTTTGGTACCCAGCTGAGTCAGAATTTGAATTAATTGGATATTCTGATTCTGATTATGCTGGTTGCAGAGTTGACAGGAAGAGCACCTCAGGAACTTGTCAGTTCCTGGGAGAGAGATTGGTCTCTTGGTTCTGTAAGAAGCAGGCTTCTGTATCAACTTCAACTGCAGAGGCTGAATATATAGCAGCTGCTAGTTGTTGTTCACAGATCCTGTGGATTCAAAACCAGCTTGTGGATTATGGTTACTCATACAAGAACACCAAAATCATGTGTGACAGTACCAGTGCTATCTCAATTGCACAAAATCCAGTGCACCACTCTAGAACGAAGCACATTGAGATTCAGCACCATTTCCTGAGAGATTGTGTAGAAAAGAACAAGATTTGTCTTGAGTTCATATCCACTGAGTTTCAGAGAGGTGATATATTCACCAAGCCCTTAGATGAACAGAAGCATCTGTTCTTTTTAGTTCAACTAGGCATGATCAATGGACGAGACTAAGTGTGACTATATCTGCCAATGTTGAAACCTGCTTGAAGATCGTCGAACGATGATCGAAGATCGTCGAACGGATCAAGCCTATCGTCGACCTCTGGTTAATGATAGCTTATCTGTTTGAAGATCGTCGACCGGCGTTCGAAGATCGTCGAACAGGTCGAGCTTATCGTCGATCTCTAGATGACGACAGCTTGTTGTTTGAGAAGCCAGAAATAGTCGAACGATTGATCGACTACTCTGCTTCTGGGCCGATCGTCGAACGGCCGTTCGACCATCGGGTCCAGTATCTTTTAAATAGATCGACTATCTCCGGTCTAATATAAAGCCGATAGTCGACCTAGGTTAAAAGATCTTTTGTTTTATCGTCGACGGAGCGTGACTTTTCGCATTCTGTCTTCCCGCTTGTGATTTTCTGCCGCTTCGTCTCCTTTGTCTTCTCCGTCTTTCTCGCGCTCTCTCCAACACTTCAATGGCGATTTCTCCAGCAGTGCTAGTGTTGTAAAGTTCGATGCAGGTTTCAGCGTCGATTTTGACGCATTCAGTTGCTGTGAAGCAGGGATTGTGGAAATTCTTCAGTTATGCCGAGATCAAGGTCTAGAAAGATTAATGTCTACAAGGATAAAGTTAAATGTTCCCGAGATTAAGGAATGGGCTTTCACTTCATCCTCCTCTGACGATTCGATGACTGGCACTATTGGCGGAGAAGAGGTTATTTTAACTCCCGCCATTCTGACTGATGTTTTTGGATTAAAAAATGGCGAAGAAGATTATGAGCAAGATGCTCAAGAGTTTGGAAGAATGCTTACTGAGCTGGGACATGCCGAGGGCATTCCCACGAAGCTGCTCAAGGTGAATTTCCCCTTTAAGATTAAATTTCTTGCTGAGATAGTTGGAAAAGTGCTCCTTGGGAAGCACTCTGCTCATGACAACATTACAAGGCAACAATTTGCACTGATGTGTGCAATTGTTAATCAGAAAAGGATTGATTGGGCAGGAGTAATGTTCGATCTGATAAGGAAAAAGAACAGTAAGAAAGAGGTTACCCTAGGCAGGGTTATTGGAATTTTCCTAAAGGAAAAGTATCCTCAGCTGCTGGTCTCCGTTGCAACAACCATAAATGCGAGTAAGAAGATGGACCCGAATCTGTTCTCCAAGTGGAAGAGGACGTTTGTGAAGCCCGCTCTCATAGGGGTTGCTCCAGCGACATCAGAGAGCACTAGGACTGATTCAGTCGCTCCTCACCCGGTAGAAGCTGGCTCAACTCATTCTCTTCCATTATCTTCTTCTGCATTACCATCAACTTCTACTGAAGTAGTTCCATCCTCTTCAGTTCCGTCTACCTCAGTTGAAGTTCCATCAACTTCAGCTGAAGTACGACTTTCTCCTTCTCCTGTTCGAGAAACAACCACGGTTGTTCTTCCCTCTCCTCCTGCATCTCCTATTCCTTCTCATTTGGCTAGGATATCTGCTCCTAGTTTTGATTTGATAGGATCTGAGAGGACTCCAACACCTCATCAGTCCCCTATTCGTTCTCCACATCATTCTCCCTCTCCTGTTCATTCTCCAGTTCAACAGGAATACATTCCTCCTGCTGATCTTCCATCATCTGCAGTTCCCCCACATTCCTTTGAAGTCACCCCAGCATTCATATCCAGCATTTTGGAGTTGATTACCCCTTCAATCAAAATCATGATTGAAGAGGCAATTGCTCCACTTGCCTCCTCCATTGCTACTTTAACTTCTACCATCCAATCCCTCTCTAAATCTGCTGAGCCCTCTTCTTCCAGGGGCCTGGTTTCAGTTTCCACTGAAATCAGGCAGGGGGAGATGTTCTGTGAAGATGTCTCAGAACCTCCAGCCTCCCTTCCAGCAGTTCTTCCAGCAGTTCAAGAAGAGACTGCTCCAGCTCCAGCTCAAGATGAATCAGGTTCAGTGTTATCTGACAAAGAAATATCTGATGCAGTTATGTTATCTGAATTTGCTGTGAAAGTCTGTTTAGAAGATCTCACCACTCCCTTGGTTGCCCGTTTTCTAGAAGGCATTATAACATCCTATCTAGAAAAATCCTGGGAGTTGGTAAAGTATGAAGGTAATTCACTCATCCGTTTTATTGACGAGTCAATTGATTTGCTAGCTTGTGAATACCTAGAAGGAATGATTTTAGCTTATTTAGCAGATTTATGTTCATGAATCTACAGATTATATTAAAGAAGATATAGCTGCTCAGGTTATAGTAGTTGTTTCAGAAGCTGCTCCAGATGTTCCTGATGTTCAAGTAGATCCAGAACTGGATTCCTTTTTAGATGATATAGAAGATGTGTCTGAAAATCAAGAAGAGAAAGCAAGAGATGCTTGGAATCAAAGAGTACAATCTTTGTTAGAAGAAAAAGAAAAGGATTTACAAGTTGAAAAATCAACTGTTTGGGATGATTCCCCAGGACTTGACCTGGATTCCCTTCTGGCTCAGGATGCCATAGAAGACGAAAAGGAGTAAGCTGCTTTAAAGGAAAAGGCTGTTTCTGAAGCCTATGACCCATATGACAATCCTCCATCATCTCACTCTGAAGATGAAGAGGATTCAGATTTATCTGAGAATTCAAAGAAAAAGAAAGCTGCACAGAAGAAAAGAAAAGCTGTTGCTCCTCCTCCTCTCAATCGTGATAATGACACTCCATATTATATTCTGAAAGGAATTGACCCCAAGTCAAAAGAGTTTCAACATTGGATGTGGTTCTCCAAGAACCAGCAAAAAGAGAGAAAGAGATCTAAGAAATATGATAGTCCTACCCCCAGATGGAATCCCAGAGGTCCTCCTCCTCCACCTCCCAGTGCAGGAGCCTCTGGCAACCTTTCTGTTAATCCTTCTGCTCCGTCAGCAAAATCTGCTCCTTCTCAGTCTTCTTCAAGGAAAAGCTCTCAAGGTTTTCAAGGTAAATCATATTCTGGCTATCAAAGAACTGATACAGTGAGAGAACAAGTGAAGGAGGTTGTGTATCAAAGACCAACTTTTTCCCCTCCTCCTTCTCCAAAGAAAAGGGTTTCATCTCCAATGCCAGTGCATTCTGAAAAAGTTGTTTCAAAAGGTAAGTAGTTTATTTTGTTTAAAAATTCTAGCAAGAACTTTGCTAAGTCTGATCCCCTGTCTTATCTAGTTAATCAAGATAAAGAACCAGATGATACTCCTTCTGAGACTATTTATGAAAGTCCTGAGCTTGATCCTAACTTTAGGATGGCTCGTTTTCTCGAATTGGTTGGAGCAGCTCAAATCAGGAAAGCAAAAGCTGAAGGAAAGGACACTACTGGATTAACCACAATGTCTACATTCAGAAACAAGGAGTTTGAAAAGTTCCAGGTTAGCCCTGAGGTCTTTGACCCTTCAAAGTATATGGAAAAGCACCCAGAAGCAGTTGTTCCAAGGGCTGCAGAATTAAAGATTATTGGCATGCAAGACTTGAAGATGTCTAAGAAAGAGGCCATTGATCCTTTGCGGAAAGTTTCCTTTGTTCTTAGCTCTTCTAACCCTAAGCCAGACTCTGTAGACTCTTAATTTTGTTTGACTGTTATTTATCTGTTTGATAATTGCTAGTTAATTGTTTATCTATTTCCTGTATTAATTTTATTGCTCTATAGCTAGTTCTATGTTTTAGTTTTTGAGAGACTTAACTCAAATATGGGGAGATTGTTGGTACCCTAGTTTGATTTGAGTTTAGTCGTCTCCTTTTGTCCCTTGACCCAAGAAATATCTATGGTCAATGGTTAGTGGTCTAGCTGTAGAGTCCTCGCTTTTCCAAATGAAGAATTTGGTTAAGTAGTTTGTTCGTTCGACTATAGTCGAACGCCGCTCGACTATCGTCGACTAACTGTTCGACGATCGTCTATCAGTTGTTCGACTTTCAGTCTGCGAGGATAGTTCGACTATCGGTTGATAGTTCGACTATCTGTGTGCTGAGATAGTTCGACTATCTATTGATAGTTCGACTATCTGTTTGTTTGATAGTTCGACTATCTGCTTGGATAGTTCAACTATCTGATAGCTCGACTATCTGTTGATAGGTCGACTATCTGTTCTGCGTTGATAGTTCGACTATCTGTTGATAGGTCGACTATCGGTTTCGTTTTGATAGTTCGACTATCTGTTGATAGGTCGACTATCTGTTCTGCGTTGATAGTTCGACTATCTGTTGATAGGTCAACTATTGGTTTCGTTTTGATAGTTCGACTATCTGTTGATAGTTCGACTATCTGTTCTGCGTTGATAGTTCGAATATCTGTTGATAGGTCGACTATCGGTTCTGCTTTGATAGTTCGACTATCTGTTGATAGGTCGACTATCTGATAGCTCGACTATCTTCTGATAGTTCGACTATCTGTTGTGATAGTTCGACTATCCCCTTTGATAGTTCGACTATCTGGATCGTTCGACTATCTGTCCGATAGTTCGACGATCTCCGTGCGTCGGTCGACGATCTCCGAAGGTCGTTTGACGTTTTCTGTCTGCCTTTATATTTTGTATTTATTTATTATATTTAATTAATTAATACATTATCTGGCATGTTTTATTTCAATTGTTTTGTGATAATATTTCCAGGCAATATCTGCTCCATCCCTTTTGCCTGAGTCAAATCTTTTCAGATAAAGTTGTTTGTCTTATTTGCTGACATTGTATTTTACTTTATCTGCTGTCAGTCCTTTATAGTCATTAGACTGAAAAGTCTTTCTTCTGCTAATAAAGAGTTTGTTTCTGATGTGACTTTATTTAGTACTTTATTATCAGATTGCTTCCTGCAGCTTCTTCGAAAGAGGTTTATCCCTTTTATAGAATGTTTTTGCTGTAGGGATTGTTTGCCTTTTTGATATTTGCAGCCCAGGTCTCAAGTTTCAGAAGAAGACAAACAATTCAAATTGAAGAGAGTCGTTGCTTGTTGCTGCTATAAAAGGAATCCTTTGGAGAAGGATTTCAGCTAGCTAACCAGTTATTCATTTAAGCATTCAAGCCTTCATCAAGATCAAGTTTACTGCTCTCAGCAATACTCATCTAACTGAGAAGTGTTAAGATCTTCTGCTCTTCTTCAACCTGAGTTCTTCTGCTTCCAGGAAGTTCAAACTCAGAGTTCTTTTGAAGAAGAAGAAGAAGAAGACAGCTGCTTGAAGATTTCTAATTTTATTATTTATTATCTTCTTGTAGTTTTTCCTTCAGATCTTTCTGAAGAGTTTTCTGCACTGAAGCAAGACTTCACCTGGACATTTTTGAGCCAGGGGGAGCCTTGATTCCTTGAGCTTTCTAGCTCAGTGCAAGTCTTTGTGCTTCTCTAATCTATTGAAAAATAGAGAAGACATCTTAACCTTCTTTTCCCCTCATGTACAGGGTTATTACTCCCTTCAAAAGTATCCCTTGGTGGCAGGGCACCTAATCAAAAACCTGTGTTCGGTTTATAGACACCTGATCAAAAGTCTAAAGGGTTTCTGGATCTACCTGAAGCAGATCCTGTTGGTGGCAGGGCACCTGATCAAAAACCTGAGTGGATTCCTACCTTGTTGGTAGAAGAGTGGACGTACCCAAGTTATTTGGGGAACCACTATAAATTCCTTGTGTCGTCTGGATTGCCTTGTTTAATTCCTGCATTGTGGCTGTGAATAGATATAACTAGGTTTGCTAGTTGCTGATTAGGTTTTCCAAGCCTTAACTGTAATTACAGTTAGCTTGAGTTTGTGCACAACACTTGTGTTAGGCTATAGGGTTAATTCTATATCTATAATCTTTTCATTCCGCATTTCACTCCAAGGGAGTTGGGTAGACCATTAAGTTTTGTCTAGTGCAAAATTTGATAACTCTATTCACCCCCCCCCCTCTAGAGTAGTATCTATCCCTTCACTTTCAAAATGAAAGATTGTCTCTTGAGATTACAGCCAGGCGGTAGAGCTAGCGCTGGCTGTATCTAGCTGGTTTAAAATACCAGTCTCTCTGTACGGTACTTCACGGAGGTAGTGTGATACCGCATCACGCTAGCCAATGAATTAATTCAACCTTTGTCTCTAGAAGGTACCGCCCGACGGTAGGGGTATCGCTAGCTGTAGGACGCCATCGTGTCATGACGTGCTGAGGCAATCATTGAGAGGCAAAGCAGCACTGGATGATACCACCGCCACCTCCATAGTTATTGTGCGGTGGTAGCGAGTTACCGCGTGATTGTAGCTATTTTGAAATGAAATCTCAATTGAATCGTGGCTATCCATTTTTTCTGAGCTTGATATCATGTGGCTAGGGGAAACTCGTGTGGGTTAACCTTGGGAGTAGGGGAGAGAAGGTTCATTTCATCTCTTCCAATCTCTCTCTTCAAGTTCTTATCTCTCTCACTTTCTCTCTTGCACTTTGAGAAGAGAAGAATGAAGAGATAAGAAGAGAAAGAAGACGAGGAAGGAGAAGGTTGAACCAGCCCTAATGAAGAGCTTTGGAGGTGTTCTTGTAATCGAGGGAGCAAGCCGAAGCTAGATCCGTCGAGAGGAAATTGTTGCGTTCATTTCCATCCAGATCATGTGCAAGATCATGGCTCCTAAACGATCGACAAGGGTAACGATTTTGCTTCTTGGACATTTGAAGTCCTTAATTTGGCATAGTTGCATGAAGTCCCCCCTTATTGGTGGAGAGCGAAGGGATTTCCAATGGGTTGATCGATGATATCCCCAGTAGAAATTGCATATAGAATCTGAAATCAAAGTACGGATGAGGCATGTTGTGAGAATCCCATCTGGACAGGTTGGTGTAGATTTATGATGGTTATCTTTTCTTTGCGTGTTGGAGAAGACTTCGTGGTTAAATGTGTGGTTTACGGAGTCATGGGGTATGTAGGTTGCTGTAGTGAGAGTACTGGAGTTGTCTACAGGAAAACACCCAAGTTTTTGGGAAGAATTATTGTTCTGCTCCATCCCACATGGCGGTAGCTCCCAAAAGGCTGATGATTATGGTTGCATTGTGTGTGTCCACGATACTAGTTGGGTAGCATGTTGAGCTAAGATCCTGGAGTGTCCAGCTATAGTGGCCATGAGAGCCAACATTGAAACATAACATGGTTATGTATTTTGTAAATAGGAAAGGGGAGGCCGACCTGCGTCATGCCGACCGCCTGATGGCATGGCAATTTGGGCAACGGGAAAGCGCTGAGCTATACCCGTACTATGTCTCTTGACAAGATAGCCTAAGGTAATTAGTGCGGTCAGGGGCATAAGAGAAATTCATTAGCATTAGTTTATGCATGACTATAATGGTCAAGTTTTATCATCGGTCTGGGACTGAGGATGGTGGTGGGCCTGGGAAAGTCCAGAACACCTAATTTTGACCATCGGTCTGGGACTGAGGATGGTGGTGGGCCTGAGAAAGTCCAAAACACTAAAAATATGCCCTAAGTGCACGGGACGTGCGGTCGTGCATGCCAACGTTTATGATGAATGGTGCTTAAATTGCACATATATGCATATAATGATATTGTCATGTTACTTGTATAGAGGGAAGGATCATTCCGCCCCAAGAGAGGGGTCGGGGCGTTATACTTCGATCATCTAGTCCTAACGGTTGCCTTGTTTCGCCACTTTGTAGGTTCTAGAGAGTCAAGAGGTAAGTAGTGAACTGAAGTTCCTTTGCTATGCTGGCTGGCTCTTGAGGGCCGAAAGGCGAACTATTTACTATTTTCATGTGTCATTGGCCTGTGATCCGATGTTTGTAAACACATTCGTTAATAAAACAGCTTGTAAGGACTTAAGTTAAAAATACTTTATGTATTTTCTATATCATTCCCACAGTTTGATAGTGGACATTCCTGGTCTTGGATTCGACAGACTTTGTTCAAGAGTAGCTATACACCTAGAGGGGGGGGGGGTGAATAGGTATGTTTAAATTTTTTAAATCTTTGGAGCTTAGGTCTAGTTGTGTGCTAGATTTTGTTGTTTAGCTTTCAATATTCATCACAACAAAGGAATTTATAGTTGTTCCCCTATCTAGGGTACATCTACTTTCTCCCTTAACCAATATAGTAGTGAGCTAGATCCGTCTAACTTCTCTTTTTACTCGTCTCCTTGAGCTTACATATCAGATCCCTCAGGATGTAAGACCCCCTTTTTTGCACTGGGGTCTTATGCCCATAACCGTCGCTTTTTGGTGACACCAATCTCCGAGAAGATCGCCACTACAAAACGCCGATTCTGCCGACAAATTCTCAACCATGTACCGTCGAAGAAACATAAGTAATCATATAAATATAACAAGTCCACAATCACAATAAAATACAAATAATTCCACCAAGGTAAAGCTAAATAACACAAATGGGCTTTTGCCCAGTACATAAGACCCTCACTACAAAACGCTCGTGGAAGAAATGCTACTAATCACTCACGGATCGCGTGGCTACTCCTACAACTCTTGAGTTAGGCTGGTTCACCTCGTCCTGCATCGTAGTCAGGTTGTGTTGGGTCCCCTAGAGCTGCACACTGTCTCCCAGCTAGAGAATCTTGTGTTATACCCATCAGGTCGTTAGTCAAAAAGACTAAGTCTTGGTCCACCTCCCCTCCCTCTACGACTCCTAGGCACCATACGAGGGAGGAAGTAAGAGGAAGCTTTTTAAAGTGGAGAGTAAACAAGATCAGGCGACACTGGACCTAGCTACCATTTGATAATAATATCTATCACAATATTTACAGGTGTATATATATGAAGCTGCAAGTAAAGGAACCGAACAATGGAAGCAGTAACATGAAGTAATGGTAAAGCATATAATTATCAACACAGAGAAAGTAACCTTAATTTATATGAATACCCATACAAACTTAAAAATTAAGGGGTCATTTTGAAAGGCCTAATGTATAAAAATTCCATAATAATTTATACGTTAGGGGTATAAGTTTTATACAATATTATGTATGACATGAAGTTCTATGCATGCTAAATGATATGTCTCACACAAGTGCAACACACCCACACGACTCTATGCACACAGACCTTTAGTTCCCCCATTTGAAGTTAGGTAAGCTCTCAGGTACCTATCGTAGTGTCAAACGGAGGTAGTGGGTTGGGCCTCCCCACACCTAGGTCGGTATTCACACTACCAAGCCTAGACCTTGGGTAATACTCAGTACACCCATAGTTAGGTGCTACAGAGTTTCTTGTACTGATGATGGCAAATCCACCAGTCTTTTGTTGGCTAAGTGAACACTTATAATTGTCGAGTCAACGTATTAACGTAGGTGTGAACGATCGTACAATATCAAGGACCAACCACTTTAATGCGCAAGCACACATGCTAATAAGGAGTTCCCGAGCCATCGGCTCACCGGACTAGCCCATCCATTCCATCAAACACCGAGTCCATCGCTCATGGGACTAAACAAACTATCCACCCAAAGTAACGGGGTGATTGAATGTGTGTGACGATAAATTATTAGTAGTTAATCTTTTAATCTACTTATCCCTCCAATTTAGGGTTAACCTTTGACTGCCCTGAGCATGCCCGGTGAAGGGCTCTCAATGGCACTAGGAACTACAATGGGCTGAAACAAAAAAGTTCCCTATCTCAAGACACTTACTTTTATGGGTATCTATTTAATTCCAATCCCCTCCCCACATTACACTTGAGCAAACCCTAGGTGAGTTACTGCTTTTAAGGGAGAGACGATACACCAGCGACTCCGAACACAACTCCGTCCCCATGGTATTCAGGCTACCTAGTACTTGGCCTTATGGGTGACCTCATCTAGACTCCATAAAAAATTTAGGTGCACCGACAATGTTACAACCCATGTGAGACCACAACTCCATCTTAAATCCCTCCATTTACTATATGCAGACCAAATGAACTAGATTGGACGTATGAAAGAGGATACTCCAATTACTTCACCAAAAACCCTATGATTATTTCTAGGGGTCTATAATGACTTGTTGTGCTTAAATCCAAGGATTTGTATTTTTCATATTTAATTCAGTCTTTTTAATAATTTTTGTAAAATCATGCCACCTATGACTTTGAACATGAGGTACAACTTCCTGTTATGCAAAGTTCTTAATAAAATTTATACAACATTATATTGGCTGAACAATAACAATGTATAAATTTCAAAAAATTTCCAAAATGATTTCCATCATAAATCACAATATTGATTATTTAACCAAAACAGAATTAAACAAAGGACCTACCAGAGATTATTGTCAAAAAATTGAGATTAAATTATCAAAATCTATAATGACCAGAAAGTGTCACTGACCAAATTTCATGATCTTCTAAGTTCATTTAGCCACATAATTAAATTAATAAAGAGAATTAAACCTTGGGCAATTTGTGAAGGAACCACAACATAATTTCTTCCAAATATTATAACAAAATTTAAAGAGCATCAAGATGACCTAAAAAGTTTACTGGCCAAGTATCATAATTTTGCAGTACACAATTAGTCCTAAAACCAATTTATTTATCTGGATAAAAATTAAAAAATTATAAAGTAGGTACTGCAATTCTCCAACTAAAAATTATAATAAAATTTGAAGAGATATATAACATCAGTATAAGCCCATTACTCAAGTTTCATGGTCTCTCAATACAGTTTGGTCATGTACTATGCATTTGAAAGAAAAGTTCTCATTCTAAATACTAAGTGTTTAGAGAGGAAAAATAGCTATAAAATTCCAAATAAATTATCCTTGGTGTCTTTTCATCCAATAAGACTATCTACAAAGTTTTGAGCCAATCATTGGAGATGTGACTATACTTCCTTCATTAACCTTAATAGGAAGCCCTAAGGTAAGAACTATAATTTCAGGGCATTCCAACCCTAAATACTCCTAAAATTTTTCATTGGGGTGTTTCCTGTGATAATAATGCAGTGGCCAAGGTTTCAACTAGTTTGGTTGAGGGATAGGTCACATAACTCCACTCTGTGCACTTTTAATGAACTAGGCTTTTCTCTCTCTGGGTGAACATCTTTGATCACTAGGTTAGCCCATTAAATTAACCTCAAATGGGCTGAGATTTTTTTTCATGGCCATACAAAGACCCCTCTAGTCATCCACTAGAGATTTGGGGAAATTAAAGGTCCATAGACCCTATATTTATCACATGTAGGGTTTATTAAATTATTACAAAAACTATGGAAAAATTATCTCCAAAAATTTTGATTTTTGGATATGATAAGGGTCATGGCCAGACCAGCCATGGGTCAAATATTTAGACCATTTGACTGTGTGGTCCACTAGGGGCACTCATTTTAATTTCTAATTATCCTTTGGACACCTTGCACCAAAATGAGTGCTGAAGAAAATCCAGTGAGCCAAATCGAATGATTCCAAATTTGTATTAAACTAGACCTCAAGAGCTAACTTTTCTCTATTGGGCATTTCAACAGAAAAGGCCTCTAAATATTTTTAATAAATAAAACCATCTGACTGAAATAATGAGACAAAAAGTAAATGATTTATAATTAAATATTAATTGTCCTTCGTATAACCGATCAAGCCGATCCAACGGCTCCTGGTCATCATCCCCTATGAGCCAAGGGTCAAGATTGCTTCGTCCTGGAGCTTTTCTAGTGCCATTTTTCGGCCATCCAGCCACCTCCCTGGTCGGCCACCGCCACCAACACCTTCGTTGAGGTGGTGGCTATTGCCTAACGGCGGCACAGCTGCCAAAGAGGCCATTTCCGGCGAACCCGAGTGGTAGAAATTTCAACAAAATTCTCATTCTTCTCATCACTGATCGGTCTCGATTGAGCCCTATTTATCCACCTAGCGATCTACTAATGTAGCATAGTGGAAGGGGAAGAGAACTAGACCTGCAGGCGGGCTTGGCGGCGAGTGTGGTGGTGGTTTGCCATGTCCGACAACCTCCAAGATCCTCCTTGCTGATTTCTTAATCCTTCACCCAAATTAGTGATGTAAAGGCTCATTTTCATTGCTTGAGAGTTTCTAAAGATGATAAACAAGGGAGTGGGAGGGTCAAGACATTAATGGCCATGAATGGCTTTTAATGGCCATGAATGACCATTAATGGCCATGAATGAAGGTTTTCGGCCACCTCCAAACACTTGAAATTCTACCCCTAGGTGGTTGGGAAAACCCTTCCATCTCCTCCAAATTGATCAAGGGGGATGAATGAGGCCATTAAATGGGGGGGTGAGTTCCCCATGGCCTTCCAAAGACTTGAATGCTCCTCTTTCTCTCTCCTCCCTTTGGGTAAAACTTTCACTTTCTCTCTCCTATTCACCCCTCTAGAATTTGAGTGATATTTTAGGTAATTTAACTTTGTTTTAGCTAATGGGTCACCATAATTGGGCTTAGCCTGATTTGATCTAAGTTGGGTTTGACATTTCTCCCCATTTTGGGCTTAATTAACCCTAATTAATTAGGCTCAACACTAGGTCAAGCTAGGTGATGTGGCTTACCTAATTGGGAGTTCATGGGTCCCTTGATACCACCCAAGTCCATTTGTGACTTCATGTAATCAATTTGGGTCAAATTAGGGCAATTTAACCAAGCTAGGGTTAGGGTTGACCATGGCCAACTTTACCTCCTTGGTTGATCCCAATGAGTTGTTAGTGCTCTAAAGGACTCCTTATAAGATTGCAAGAGTGATGGTGGGGTCAAATAGTCAAGTTGGGACCCAAAAGCAAAACCCTAGGCTAGGTAACCAGAAATTTCTATTGGCAGACCAAGGTGATTTCATCTTTTTGTCCTAGGTATTCATGGTCCTCTCGGTTTTCTTAGGGCTTTGTCATGACCTAGTCATGAAAAAACTTCCTAAGGGTCTGGTTGTTTGTGGGATCATACAAATTCCAATACATAAAATGTTAGGTACATTGGAAAATATGTACCAGATTTGTAGAAGCCACAACTTAGTCAATGGTATGAATCAATTTGTATTTGATAGAAGTTCGAGTTTCATTGTGCAGGTTTAAGAATTTAAAGAAAAATTTTCTAAATACAAGTGTCGACACTTGTGAAGAAACTGTGTCGACACTCAGGGAACTTGTGTCGACACTCAGGCAAGCTGTGTTGACACACAGACAAATTGTGTCGACACTTATAAAGAAGTTGTGCCGACACCCAGAATTTGTGTCGACACTTTTAAAGAAGCTGTGTCGACACTCAAAGCTATGTCGACACCTAAAGAAGCAGTTGTGTCGACATCCAGAAATGTGTCGACATCTGAAGCAGGACTTGTGTCGACACTTAAAACTGAAGCTGTGTCGACACTCAGGAGATATGTCGACACTTGAAGCAATTGTGTCGACACACAAGACTTGTGTCGAGACACCAACTCTCAAAATGCTGTGTCGTGTTCAGAAGTAATTGTGTCGACACACAGGACTTTTGTCGACACACACTCAACGCCATCTAACAAACACTCAACGCCAATTGTCTGCAACAGAAATGTCGAGACAAAAAGCTGTTGTGTCGACACACCGGACTTGTGTCGACACATACAACAAAAGCAGTGTCGAGAAGCAAAAGTAAGACTGTGTCGACAGTTGGAGTAATTGTGTCGACACCATGAAGACTTGAGTCGACACTTAGTCTATATGTGTCGACACATGTGAAGCAGTCTGTTGAGTGTTATATGCTGAGTTGAAAAGAAATTGTAGAACTTGGTGACGTGACTGGGGACTTGATAGCTGTCATAACTAAATGGTCTGACACCCCTGTCAGAACTGTCAGAAGTCCATTATAAACCAGATCAGCCGGTAACCATGGAGCAAGCTCTATATAAGAGATAGATAGGAAACGACAGAGAAAAAAAATCAACAAGAAAAATCAATAAGAAGAATTCTGACAGATCAAGGGCTGTCTTCAAGAAAGATTCAGAGTTCAATCTGAATTTAAGGAAGAAGTTGATTGAAGATCAACTTCAACATCAAGAGAAGATCCACCTTATTTTGTTCTAATCAATAAGATTTGAAAAGCTAAGTTAGGTTGGATCAGAAGGATCATTCTATACAAGAACTGATCAAGAAGACAATATCAATAGAGAAATCTAGCTGGTGAAGTTTTCAGTTACTCTTTACTCACAAATTCTTATAGGATCTACTGTTAGATCTGAGATTGTAAGCCTAAAATTATAAAGGCTGAGGTATGGCTGTGTGCCTGAGGTAGGACTTGTGGAGATTCTGAGTTGTAAGCCTAATTATAATGGCTGAGGTTGGGCTGAGGCCTGAGGTAGGATTCTTGAGGAGAATCTGAGATAGGACTTGTGTTAAGTCTGAGGTGTAGGAACCATCATGGGTTCTGAGATTGTAAGATCTGTGGATCCAAGCCAGTGGAAGGAAGTTAGGATGAATCCAGTTATCTGCTAGATAGGCGAAGGGGGAAAGTGGATGTACCCATATCTTGGGGAACCACTATAAATTTGGTGTTTGCTGTGATGTGTTTATTTTCTGTAGATTGATTAATCTGTGCTGAAAGAAGTCATATAACTATTTGCCTAAAGAATTAGAAAAGAGACACAAAAATATTAGAACCTATTCACCCCCCCCCTCTAGGTGTTTAGGCTCTTGAAATAGAGTTTTTCAAGTGGTATCAGAGGGAGGTTCCTCAAAATTTGACCTAACAGTCAGAGGATTTCTCCAAGGCAAATAACAGATAACAAGAATGGGTTTAAGTGAAAATCAAAAGGAATTTGGATCTATGAAATTGCCCATATGCAGGAAAGAATCTTTTGGCATTTGGAAAGGAAGTGTCAGGCTGTTTATGTAAGCATCTGATTCAAGAATTTATATAACAGTACAGGAAGGCCCCTTCATCCCAATGAAGGTATTAGTTCTTGATGCAAGCATTCAAACTCCAAAGAGTTATTCAGAGACGATAAAGGATGAAATCATCTTGGCTACATTAGATAAAAGAGCTCAGAATATAATTGTAAGTGCCATAGATGATGCAACATTCCAGAATCTTGTACACTGTAAAACTTCCAAAGAAATGTGGGATACATTAATTATCTATATGGAAGGCACAGAAGAAGTCAGAGAGGACAGAAAGTCTAAGCTGAATCAGGAGTATGAGAGATTTAGGCAGACTAAAACTGACAGCATAGCTGAATGCTATAAAAAGTTTTTCAGAATAGTGAATGAACTAATGACATATGGAAGAGTCTTCAGTACTTTTGAACTAAATGACAAGTTTCTTAGGTCTCTAACAAAGGATTGTGATACTAAGATATGTGCCATCAGGGAAGTGGCCAAACTGGCTGACACACCTCCACCTATACTTTTTGGAAAACTGCTTTCATATGAAATACAGCTTACTATTAGGAAAGAGGAAGAGAAGGGCAGCAGATCTTAACATAAAGAAAAGTCAGTAGCCTTCAAGGCTGAGGGCTCAAGGAAGGGTAGGATAAAATCTCCTTCTCCACCTAGAAGGAGTACTGAAGCAGAAGACGTAGTTCCTAAAACTAGTACATCAGATAGTCACACATCTGATGAAGACTTTGCTGCCTTCACAAGACAATTCCAAAGGTTCATGAAGAAAAAGAAATGGAGAACCAGGCCTTCATCAACATCTTATTCCAAGGATGAATACTACAGGAAGAAGAAAACATCTAAGGAGGACAAGTATGCTTCTAAACCTGGTAAACAATCTAATTCTAAGATTATGTGTTATTGCTGCAACAGGTCTGGACATGTCATAGCTGACTGTCCTGACAAAATAAAGGAGTCAAAGGACAAGAAGAAGTAGCTGGTCAAAGGCAAGAAGGAGAAGTCTCTAGTGGCTTAGAAGGAGAAGAGTTTGACAGACTCTTCATCTTCAGAATCTGAAGAAGAAGAGGCAGAAGCATATGTTGGATTCTTCTCAATAGAAGAGGATTCTAGGGAACTATAATTCCTATAGATGCTGGACTCCATAAATGGAGTGGAAGAATATTGCTGTAAAGGGCTAATGGCACAATATGAAGAAGAACTGTGCCAGGATCAGCCTTGACCAAGTAAGGTAAACAATTCTTCCCCAGTCTCAGATTACTTTACTGGATCAGAATCAGAAGCACCTGCTTCACAAGAAGTTGATGGATCTGAGTCTGAGGGGGATATTAACCAACTCATTGATGAGTATGGTGGGTTGTTGCATGCCCTAAAGAAGAGCAAGTTTCTTATTAAAGAGCAGGCCAAAGAGATTGAGTCTCTTAAACTAGTTGCAGCAGATTCAGCAAAACTGCTGGATCAAAAATTGAATGAGGTTGCCAAATTGAAGAACATTATAGTTATTCAGATGGGATCAATCTCATTCAAATAGAATCATATCAAGAAACTAGAGGTAAAACTCCAGCAAGAGAGAGAGCTAGTGGCTAAATTCTCCAAGCAAAAATCAGTCTTACCTTTGATAGATAATTTTGTTTCACAAAAAGGGAAGACTGGTCTAGGCTTTAAGGGAAGAACTAGGGCTACCAATTCTCATAGAAAAGGTAAAGCCACAGTTCAGCCTCTTGCTGTTAATCCCCCTATTTTCTTTAAGAAGGTAGTGAATCCTACTAACAGGTATGATCATGACATTACACATGGTCACTGTGAGCATGAAAATTTCATGAGCAAGGGTGCTAATGTCAGTAGACCAATTGATAGGCATGCCTATCATATTCAAGTGGAGTTATTGAAGAATACTGTTCCAGCGCCAACACTTAATAAGTCTGCTTGCAACAAAGTAAGAAGGCATGTACCTAAGAATAGGTATAATAAGTTTAAGTGTTGGTGTTATGGCAAGGTGGGCCACTTTTCCATGGATTGCTGGTTTAAATCAAGTGTTAAAACCAAAAGTAGAATTCCTGTTAGATCAGTTATAGGATTTAAAACTAACAAGGACCTAAGACCCACTAGCAAGTTGGATTCTAAGGGTAAGTGATTCTTTATTTATTGCAGGTGAATCCAAGTGATCATACCCCTATATGGTACTTGGATAGTTGCTGTTCCAGACACATTACTGGAACCAGGAGAATGTTAAGGGACTATGTGCCTATAGAGAATGGACTCAAAGTAATCTTTGGTGGATCAGAAAAGGGAATCATAAAAGGATTTGGTAACATCTCTTGTGATTCAATTACAATCACTAAAGTGGCTTATGTAAAGGATCTAAAACATAAACTGATTAGCATAAGTCAACTTAGTGATCTAGGTTATGATTTTTCTTTCCTCAAAGGGGAGTGCCTAGTAAAAAGGTCAAGTGATCAAGAGATCATTTTGATTGGTACTAGGAAAGGAAATGTGTATTGCCTTAACCTAGATTGTGAGTCTAACTGCTCACCTATTTGTTTGGTTGCTGGAGAGAAAGCTTCTCTATGTGTCAAATGGAACAAGAGGCTAGCTCATCTAAACTATAAGTCAATAGGACTATTGTTCAGCATGGGATTAGTGAGGAATGGTCC
Source organism: Platanthera zijinensis (assembly GCA_039513925.1). Lineage (NCBI taxonomy): Eukaryota > Viridiplantae > Streptophyta > Magnoliopsida > Asparagales > Orchidaceae > Platanthera > Platanthera zijinensis. The sequence goes on along the minus strand of CM077097.1, from coordinate 70,130,823 downwards.
TCAAGTTAAGTGCATAAAAGAGGGTGTGTGTTCAGCTTGCCAAAAAGGCAAGCAGACTAAGTCCTCTTTTCAGTCACTTGACATCAAAGATTTAAAGAGATGTTTGAATCTCATGCATATGGATTTGTTTGGTTCTATGCCAGTTCATAGTCTTGGTAGGAAAGCATACACACTTGTTGTTGTGGATGACTATTCTAGATTTACATGGGTTTTCTTCTTGAGGCAGAAATCTGAAACTCCAACTATTTTTCAGTCTTTGAAAGTGAAGGGATAGATACTACTCTAGAGGGGGGGTGAATAGAGTTATCAAATTTTGCACTAGACAAAACTTAATGGTCTACCCAACTCCCTTGGAGTGAAGTGCGGAATGAAAAGATTATAGATATTGATTTAACCTTAAAGCCTAACACAAGTGATGTGCACAAACTCAAGCTAACTGTAATTACAGTTAAGGCTTGGAAAACCTAATCAGCAACTAGCAATCCTAGTTATATCTATTCACAGCCATAATGCAGGAATTAAACAAGTGAATCCAGACGACACAAGGAAATTTATAGTGGTTCCCCAAACAACTTGGGTACGTCCACTCTTCTACCCACACGGTAGGAATCCACTCAAGTTTTTGATCAGGTGCCCTGCCACCAATAGGATCTGCTTCAGGTAGATCCAGAAACCCTTTAGACTTTTGATCAGGTGTCTAAAAACCAAGCACAGGTTTTTGATCAGGTGCCCTGCCACCAAGGGATACTTTTGAAGAGAGTAATAACCCTGTACAGGAGGGGGAAGAAGGTTAAGATGTCTTCTCTATTTTACAAAGATTAGAGAAGCACAAAAACTTGCACTGAGCTAGAAAGCTCTAATGAATCAAGGCTCCCCCTGGTTCAAAGATGTCCAGGTGAAGTCTTGCTTCAGTGCAGAAAACTCTTCAAAAAGTTCTGAAGGAAAAACTACAAGAAGATAATAAATAATAAAATTAAAGATCTTCAAGCAGCTATCTTCTTCTTCTTCTTCAAAGGAACTCTGAGTTTGAACTTCCTGAAAGCAGGAGAACTCAGGTTGAAGAAGAGTGGAAGATCTTAATACTTCTCAGTTAGATGGAAATTGCTGAGAGCAGAAGACTTGATCTTGATGAAGGCTTGAATGCTTGAAAATATCTGGATCACTAGTTAGCTATATGCTCGCTTGAATCCTTCTTCAAAGGGTCCTTTATATAACATCAGCAAGCAACGGCTCTCTTCAATTTGAATTACTTGTCTTCTTCTGAGACTTGAGACCTGGGCTGTAAATATCAAGAAGACAAAACAATCTCTGCAGCAGAAACATTCTATAAAAGGAATAACCCTTTTTCTAGGAAGCTGCAGGAAGCAATTTGATAATAAAGTACTAAATAAAGTCATATCAGAAACAAACTCTTTATAGCAAAAAGAAGACTTTCCAGTCTAACGGCTATAAAGGGCTGACAGCAGATAAAGTAATTTATAATGTCAGCTAATAAGACAAACAACTTTATCTAAAAAGATTTGACACAGGCAAAAAGGATAGAGCAGATATGCCTGGAAATATTATCATAATACAGCTAAAAAGATATGCCAGATAATGTATTAATTAATTAAATATAATAAATAAATACAAAATATAAAGGCAGACAGAAAGCGTCGAACGACCCTCGGAGATCGTCGACCGACGCACGGAGATCGTCGAACTATCAGATAGATAGTCGAACGATCCAGATAGTCGAACTATCAAAGGAGATAGTCGAACTATCACAGCAGATAGTCGAACTACCAGAAGATAGTCGAACTATCAGATAGTCGACCTATCAACAGATAGTCGAACTATCAGGGCAAAACAGATAGTCGAGCTATCAACAGATAGTCGAGCTATCAGATAGTCGACCTATCAATCAGATAGTCGAACTATCAAGAACAAACAGATAGTCGAGCTATCAACAGATAGTCGAGCTATCAGAAACAAACAGATAGTCGACCTATCAACAGATAGTCGAACTATCAGATAGTCGAACTATCAAAGCAGATAGTCGAACTATCAAGCGAGAACAGATAGTCGACCTATCAACAGATAGTCGAGCTATCAACGCAGAACAGATAGTCGAACTATCAACAGATAGTTGAGCTATCAGATAGTCGACCTATCAACAGATAGTCGAACTATCAAAACCAAACAGATAGTCGACCTATCAACAGATAGTCGAACTATCAGATAGTCGACCTATCCAAGCAGATAGTCGAACTATCAAAGCACACAGATAGTCGAACTATCAACCGATAGTTGAACTATCTACGCAGACTGAAAGTCGAACAACTGATAGACGATCGTCGAACAGTTAGTCGACGATAGTCGAGCGGCGTTCGACGATAGTCGAACGAACAAACTACTTAACCAAATTCTCAATCTGGAAAAGTGAGGACTCTACAGCTAGACTACTAACCATTGACCATAGATAATTCTTGGGTCAAGGAGCACAAAGGAGAGGACTAAACTCAAATCAAACTAGGGTACCAATAATCTCCCCCTATTTGAGTTAAGTCCTTCAAAGTCTAAAACATACAGCTAGCTATAGAACACTATAAACAATACAGGAAATAGATAGCAAATAACTAGCAGATTATCAACCAGATAGATAATAAACAAATATAACACAGCAGTCAATCAAACTATTAAGAATCTATAGAATCTGGCAAAGGGTCAGAGGAACTAGGAACAAAAGAGATTTTCCTTAGAGGATCATCAGATTCTTTCTTTGACAGCTTCAAGTCCTGCACACCAATGATCTTCAATTCTGCAGCTCTTGGGACTACTGCTTCAGGATGCTTTTCCATATATTTTGAGGGGTCAAATACATCAGGATTGACCTGGAACTTTTCAAACTCTTTCTTTCTGAAAGCAGACATGGTGGTTAAACCAGTAGTATCTTTTCCTTCTGCTTTTGCTTTTCTTATTTGAGCTGCTCCAACTAGTTCGTGAAAACGAGCCATCCTAAAGTTAGGATCAAGCTCTGGACTTTCATAAACAGGCTCAGGAGGAGCAGCATCGGATTCTTTATCTAGATAAGATATTGGAGCAGACTTAGCAAAAGGTTCTTGCTAGAATTTTAAAACAAAGTAAACTACTTACCTTTTAAAACAACTTTCTCAGACTGAACTGGTATTAGAGATGGAACTCTTTTCTTTGGAGAAGGAGGAGGGGAAAAAGTTGGTCTTTGAACCACAACCTCCTTCACTTGTCTTTGAGAGCCAGAATACGATCTGTCTTGCGAGCTTTGATAACTTTTCCTTGGCTGAGGCTGAAAAGATGCAGATTTTCCAGAAGAGGCAGAAGGGTTAACAGATAGGTTCCCAGAGGCTCCTGCACTGGGAGGTGGAGGAGGAGGACCTCTGGGAGTCCATCTTGAAACAGGACTATCATACCTCTTAGATCTTTTCCTTTCTTTCTGCTGGTTCTTTGAGAACCACATTCAGTGCTGAAATTCCTTTGACTTAGGGTCAATGCCCTTCAGAATATAATAAGGAATATCATTGTCTTTACTGGGAGGAGGAGGAGCCGCAGCTTTCCTTTTCTTTTGAGCAGCTTTCTTTTTCCTTGATTTCTCAGATACATCAGAATCATCTTCATCATCAGAGTGAGATGATGGAAGATTATCATAAGGATCATAGGCTTCAGAAACAGCCTTTTCTTTTAACTTCAGAGCAGATTTCTCTCTTTCCTCTTCCATGGCATCCAGAGCTAGAAGGGAATCTAAGTCCAACCCTGGTGAATCATCCCAAATGGTTGACTTTTCAACTTGCAGCTCCTTTTCTTTCTCTTTTAACAAAGACTGTACTCTTAGATTCCAGGCAGCTCTTGCTTGTACTTCTTCCATACTCAGAATAGGAGTGTCATCTTTGACTTCATCTTGATTCTCAGACTCATCTTCTCTATCATCTAGAAAAGAATCCAATTCTGGATCTACTTGGATATCAGGAACACTTGGGGCAGCCTCTAAGACAATTACTATTATCTGAGCAGATAAATCTTCTCTAATAAAATCTGTAGAATTATGAATACAGATCTGCTAAATAAGCAATAATCATTCCTTCAAGGTATTCACTAGCAAGCAAATTAATTGACTCATCAATAAATCGAATAAGTGAATTACCTTCATACTTGACCATCTCCCATGATTCATCTAGATATGAAGTTATAATACCTTCTAGGAAACTAGCAACCACGGGAGTGGTGAGATCTTCTAGGCAGACTTTTACAGCAATTTCAGATAGCATGATTCCATCAGCTATTTCCTTATCAGATAACACTGGAACTACTTCTTTTTCAGCTGGAGCAGACTCTTCCAGGGCTGTCATCACAGTATCTATTATAGCTGGAAGGGAGGCAGGAGGTTCTGAGGCATCTTCACAGAACATCTCCCCCTACCTGATTTCAGTGGAGACTGAAACCAGGCCCCTTGAGGAAGATGGCTCAGCAGATTTGGAAAGAGATTTGATGGAGGCAGTTAAGATATCAATGGAGGATGCAAGGGGAGCGATTGCCTCTTCAATCATGGTTTTGATTGAAGGGGTAATCAACTCCACAATGCGGGAGATAAGTTCAGGAGTAATCTCAAAAGATGATGGAAGTGTAGTGGATGGAGCTGCAGCAGATATGGTTGTAGTGCTGGGATGAAGAATGGTGTGGACTGGAGATGGAGGAAGAGAAGGAGCAGGAGAGTTAACATGAGTGTTAACTGGAGAATGAATGGGAGACAGAGGAGGAGTAGGAATCCTCTCAGATCCTAACAAATCAAAGCTAGGAGCAGATATCCTAGCCTGATGAGAAGGAAGAGGAGATGCTGGAGGGGAAGAAAGAACAACCGTAGTTATTTCTCTAACAGGAGAAGGGGAAAGTCTTACTTCAACTGAAGTTGATGGTACTTCAACTGAGGCAGACAACATAGCAGAAGAGGAAGAGGGAAGAGCTGAGCCAGCTTCAACATGGTGAGGAGCGACCGAATCGGTCCTGGTGCTCTCAGATGTTGCTGGAGCAACCCCTGTGAGAGCGGGTTTCACAAAGGTTCTCTTCCATTTGGAGAACAGGTTTGGATCCATTTTCTTGCTTGCGTTTATTGTTGTTGCGGTTGAACTCAGCAGCTGGGGGTACTTTTCCTTCAGGAAGATTCCAATAACCCTTCCGAGGGTAACTTCCTTCTTACCATTCTTTTTCCTTATTAAATCAAACATCACTCCCGCCCAATCTATCCTTTTCCGATTAACAATCGCACACATCAGTGCGAATTGTTTCCTTGTGATATTATCATGAGCAGAGTGCTTACCGAGGAGCACTTTTCCTACCAACTCAGCAAGAAACTTGATCTTGAAAGGGAAATTTACTTTGAGCGGCTTCGTGGGAATGCCCTCAGCATGTCCCAGCTCAACTAACATTCTTCCGAATTCTTGAGCATCTTGCTCATAATCCTCTTCACCATTTATTAAACCAAAAATATCAGTCAGAACGGCCGGAGTTAGGATTACCTCTTCTCCGCCGATGGTACCAGTCATCGAGTCGTCGGTGGAGGACGACGTGAAGGCCCATTCCTTGATCTCTGGGATGTTTATCTTAATCCTTGAAGACATTAACCTCTCGAGTCCTTGATCCCTGCACAGCTGAAGAACTTCCACGATCCCGGCTTCGCAGCTACTAAACGCGTCGAAATCAACGCAAAAGCCTGCATCGAACTTCACAACTGCTAGAACTGCTGGAGAGACCGCCATTGATTCGCTGGAGAAAGCTCGAGAAGGACGGAGAAGACGAAGGAGGCGAAGCGGCAGAAAATCGCAAGCGGGAAGACAGAATGCAAAAAGTCACGCTCCGTCGACGATAAACAAAAGATCTTTTAACCTAGGTCGACTATCGGCTTTATATTAGACCGGAAATAGTCGATCTATTAAAAAGATACTAGACCCGATAGTCGAACGGCCGTTCGACGATCGGCTCAGAAGTAGAGTAGTCGAGCCATCGTTCGACTATTTCTGGCTTCTCAAACAATAAGCTGTCGTCGTTCAGAGATCGACGATAAGCTAGACCTGTTCGACGATCTTCGAACGCCGGTCGACGATCTTCAAACAAATAAGCTACCATTAACTAGAGGTCGACGATAGGCTTAATCCGTTCGACGATCTTCGATCATCGTTCGACGATCTTCAAGCAGATTTCAACATAGGCAGATAAAGTCACACTTAGTCTCGTCCATTGATCATGCCTAGTTGAACTAAAAAGAACAGATGCTTCTGTTCATCTAAAGGCTTGGTGAATATATCACCTCTCTGAAACTCAGTGGATATGAACTCAAGACAAATCTTGTTCTTTTCCACACAATCTCTCAGGAAATGGTGCTGAATCTCAATATGCTTCGTTCTAGAGTGGTGCACTGGATTTTGTGCAATTGAAATAGCACTGGTACTATCACACATGATTTTGGTGTTCTTGTGTGAGTAACCATAATCCACAAGCTGGTTTTGAATCCACAGGATCTGTGAACAACAACTAGCAGCTGCTATATATTCAGCCTCTGCAGTTGAAGTTGAGACAGAAGCCTGCTTCTTACAGAACCAAGAGACCAATCTCTCTCCCAGGAACTGGCAAGTTCCTGAGGTGCTCTTCTTGTCAACTCTGCAACCAGCATAATCAGAATCAGAATATCCAATTAATTCAAATTCTGACTCAGCTGGGTACCAAAGTCCTAGATCTGGACATCCCTTCAGGTATCTCAGGATTCTCTTTAGAAGAATCAGATGAGATTCCTTGGGGTTGACCTGGAATCTAGCACAAAGGCATGTAGCAAACATTATATCAGGCCTACTTGCAGTTAGATATAATAGGGAACCAACAATGGTCCTATAATTCTTTTGATCAACTGGCTTGCCGTGATCATCAGAGTCAATAACTACATTAGTAGCCATAGGTGTAGGCATTGCTGAAGCATCAGCCATCCCAAATTTCTTTACCAATTCCTTGGCATATTTGGATTGGGAGATGAAGATACCATCAGCATCTTGCTTAACTTGGAGACCAAGAAAGTAAGACAGCACACCCATACTACTCATCTCAAACTTAGAGTGCATCAGGTCAGAGAACCTTTTGCAAAGTTTGGGATCAGTGGAGCCAAATATAATATCATCTACATACACCTGAACTAACAGGATTGTGTCCTTGTGATGCTTGACGAAAAGGGTTCTATCAACTACTCCCCTAGTAAAGTTGTGCTCTAAAAGGAAACTAGCTAGAGTCTCATACCAGGCTCTGGGAGCTTGCTTTAGTCCATATAGAGCTTTCTGTAACTTAAACACATGTGAGGGCTGAGTTGAAGAAACAAACCCTGGTGGTTGTTCAACAAACACCTCTTCCTTAAGCTCACCATTCAGGAATGCACTTTTGACATCCATTTGGAACACCTTAAACTTCATGTAGGCTGTATAGGCCAAGAAGATCCTTATTGCTTCTAGCCTTGCAACAGGAGCAAAGGTTTGGTCATAGTCTATACCTTCCTCCTGTCTGTAGCCCTGAGCTACAAGCCTTGCTTTATTCCTTACTATAATTCCATTTGCATCCAACTTGTTTCTATACACCCACTTGGTGCCTATGATCAGTTGGCCTTTAGGTCTTGGAACCAAAGTCCAAACTTTACATCTCTCAAACTGATTGAGCTCCTCTTGCATTGCAATGATCCAGTGGGGATCTAGCTCTGCATCTTTAAAGGTGAGGGGCTCAACCTGTGAGAGGAAACAAGCATGCATCACATCCTGTCTTAATTGGTGTCTTGTTTGCACACCAGCTGATATGTCTCCAATCACTTGAGATGTCGGGTGATCTCTAAGTGTGACAATATCAGCAGGTGGGATGTGATCTTCAGCAACAGTTGGGATTAATTCCTCAGGAGGAATTTGATCTACTGTTGGTGGAATAGCAACTGCTTCAGCAATGTCTTCATCACTGTCTGATTCAGTGATCTGAAGAGTTGATAGTTGAAGAATTTCTTGAGGGGCATCAGGTACCTGCAATGAACTGGAGGAAGGAGAATTTTCTTTCTCCTTGTAAAACATCTGATGCTCATCAAATGATACATGCACAGATTCTTCAATCTTACAGGTAGATTTGTTATAAACCCTATAAGCTTTGCTTACTTGGGAATATCCAAGCATAATTCCCATTGAAGCTTTTGCTTCAAACTTTCTAATATATTCTTTATTATTATTATGAATATAAACAATACAGCCAAAAACTCTAAAATAATTAATTTTAGGTTTCTTTCCTTTAAGCAACTCATAAGGAGTTTTACACTTAAGCTTGTGTATCAAACTTCTATTCAAGACATAATTGGCTGTGCTAACAGCTTCTGCCCAATAGGAGAGAGGCATGTTAGCATCTGCCAATAATGTTCTAGCAGCTTCAATGAGTGTTCTATTCTTCCTTTCAACTACCCCATTTTATTGAGGAGTTCTAGGAGCTGAGAAACTATGTTTGATACCTTCTCTCTCACAGAATTCTTGCATGAGAAGAGAGTCAAACTCAGTACCATGATCACTTCTGATCAAGGCCACATGAGTAGAGTACTCAGTCTGCACACATAGTAGAAAGTCTGTAAGGGCTTTGAAGTTATCAGACTTAGTTCTCAAGAAGAAAACCCAACTGAACCTAGAGAAGTCATCTACAATTACTAAGGTGTAATACTTCCCTCCTAAACTCTGTACATTTATTGGGCCAAAAAGGTCCAAGTGTAATAGATACAGGATTCTAGGAGAATCACTCTTATTTACAGATTTAAAAGAGTTTTTGGTTTGCTTGCCTAGCTGACAAGCCTTGCATAGGCTCTCCTTCTTGTAGGGGCAAGAAGGTAAACCTCTGACAAGGTTGTGTTTAGATAACCTAGATATATTTTTAAGGTTAACATGACTAAGCCTCTTATGCCACAAAGAATTATTATTAATTGTTACTTCATTAAACAGGCAGATTTCAGAATGAGATGAATTGAAATCTACTAAATAAATATTACCTATTCTAATACCTACTAAAACAACAGTATTATTTAAAGTAATATTACAAGAGGAGTTAGAAAATGAAACCTGGTAGCCAGCATCACATAGCTGGCTGACTGAAATCAAATTATGCTTCAGTCCATTGACATATGCAACTCTCTTGAAAGTAACTGCTCCAATTGTGATCTTGCCATAGCCTTCTGTCTGACCACAGCTGGAGTCTCCAAAGATAACCTTTGGGCCGAGCTTAGCTTTGAACTTTGACAGAAGATCTTTATTTCCTGTCATATGCTTAGAGCATCCACTATCCAAATACCACTTATTTTGAGTGATTGGATAGGCCTTCACCTGCAAGACATTTATTTAGACAGTGTGGACCCAGGTAACCTTGGGTCCCTTGTTTTTCACATAAGAAAAACTGGAAATATATGAGAATGCAGGCTGAGGGTGATAACCTAGTGGGTGAGATCTCTTAGGTGGGATTCTCCATGCAGATGATGGGTCAACAAACCTAGGGTTTCTATTTTCATTTAGGTTTCTATGGTACTGATTATGATTTTGAAAATCATGTTGAAAACGTCGATCGGCGTTCGACGATGGGCGCTCAGATCGTCGAGCTTCATTCGACCATTGAGCTTCCGATCGTCGAGCGGCGTTCGACGCTCTTTGCATTTCTTTAAAGAATTTCTTTCTCTTTTCTCTCTTAGCTTTATTTAAAGTTTTGTTAACTAGATTTACTTGCTCAGTATTCTTCATTCCACTAGCTGAAATGAAGTTTACTGGAGTTGAAAGATTATTTTTAAGTAGAACTGGGGGTTCACTGGAAGAAGCTCCTAAGCCTAGTTTGTCATTACCTGACCTAGTGTTAGTCATGCTGGTAATTTCTAACAACTTAAGGCTTCTACCATTAAGTGATTCTTCTAGCCTCTTAGACTTAGCTAACTCCATTTTAAGAAATTTAATTTCTTCACTACAAGTAGTGAGATCTTCCTTTAACCTAACATTTTCAGTAGCTATTGATTCTGAGTCAGCTAACCTATTTCTAAGTTCTTTTATTTCCTTTTCTGAGCTAATCAAATCTAAGCATAAAGATTTAAATTCTAATTTAAATTCTTCTGAAGTAAAATCATAAGAAGAGAGTACCTCATCTTCTGTAGGCATCTCTTCATCAGAATCAGAACTCTCTGCAGCAGAGTGGTTGCTGCAGGCATCTATTGCCATTAGGCAAACTTCTTTTGCCTTCTTCTCTTCCTCATCCTCACTGGAGCTTGATGAGGAGGATTCTTCATCAGAATCACTCTAGGTTTCAGCAATGAAACCTCTCTCCTTCTTCTTGTTTTTGTAGGAGGATGGCTTGGAGTGCTTCCTGTGTTGTTCTTTTTCTTTCCTCTTGTCTTTGTTTTTCTCCTCTGGACACTCTGGCAAGATATGTCCAGGCTTCCTGCAACCATAACAAATAATTTCTTTAGCAGGGGAGCGATCATACCTTGGTTTGTCTTCATAGCGTGAAGACTTCTTTCTGAACTCCTTTCTTCCCATCTTGAGAAACCTCTTGGCAAACAATGCCATTAGTTCCTCATTAGATTGGCTGCCTTCAGAAGCATCAGCAGCCTTAAGAGCTAGAGATTGCTCTTTTCTTGTTGGAGTGGGGGTCTTTGCTTCAGCTTCTGCTTCCCTTGTCTTCAGCACTTGCTCAAAAGACTTGAGCTTGCCGAGGAGGGCTTCAGTGGAGATCTCATTTGTACTTCTGGCTTCCTTGATGGGCCAGATCCTTAGATCCCATGTGATAGGGAAGCACATAAGAATCTTATCATTGACCTCTGTCAATGATATGTCCTTGTCCAGGGTCCTCAGCTCATTGATGATTGAGCTGAGCCTGGTGTACATGGCTTCAACTGATTCAGCATCAGTTTTCTTGAAATTCTCATACTGTGAGATCAGGTTGGACCTTCTGTCCTTCCTTTCATCAGCTGAACCAGCTACAATCTGGTTCAGTGTGTCCCACATGGCTTTTGCTGAAGAGCAGTCAGCAACCTTCTGGAATACCTCATCAGACATTGTCTGAGCCAGTATGTTCATTGCCTTGGCATCTACTATTTTGGCCTTCTTGTATTCATCATTGTAATCTGGAGGAGGCACTGCGCTCATATCAGATGATGAGGCAGTAGCAGCAGCAGGTGCTCTTGGGAGACCTGACAAAATAGAAGCAAAGATGCTTTCATCAATAGAATTCATATATAATTTGATCCTTGCCTTCCAGATGCCAAACTTAGCTAAGTTGCATGTTGGAGGTCTGGTACTAGAATAATCCTTGGACTGGGCCATGATAGTGAATATCTATAAGCTTTGGTATCTATCAGGATCTTGTGACTTAGGTGTTAGCCTATTCAGTCAGTCAACCTCCCTCTGATACCAATTGAAAGTGAAGCGATAGATACTACTCTAGAGGGGGGGTGAATAGAGTTATCAAATTTTGCACTAGACAAAACTTAATGGTCTACCCAACTCCCTTGGAGTGAAGTGCGGAATGAAAAGATTATAGATATTGATTTAACCTTAAAGCCTAACACAAGTGATGTGCACAAACTCAAGCTAACTGTAATTACAGTTAAGGCTTGGAAAACCTAATCAGCAACTAGCAATCCTAGTTATATCTATTCACAGCCACAATGTAGGAATTAAATAAGTGAATCCAGACGACACAAGGAAATTTATAGTGGTTCCCCAAACAACTTGGGTACGTCCACTCTTCTACCCACACGGTAGGAATCCACTCAAGTTTTTGATCAGGTGCCCTGCCACCAACAGGATCTGCTTCAGGTAGATCCAGAAACCCTTTAGACTTTTGATCAGGTGTCTAAAAACCAAGCACAGGTTTTTGATCAGGTGCCTTGCCACCAAGGGATACTTTTGAAGGGAGTAATAACCCTGTACAGGAGGGGGAAGAAGGTTAAGATGTCTTCTCTATTTTACAAAGATTAGAGAAGCACAAAAACTTGCACTGAGCTAGAAAGCTCTAATGAATCAAGGCTCCCCCTGGTTCAAAGATGTCCAGGTGAAGTCTTGCTTCAGTGCAGAAAACTCTTCAAAAAGTTCTGAAGGAAAAACTACAAGAAGATAATAAATAATAAAATTAAAGATCTTCAAGCAGCTATCTTCTTCTTCTTCTTCAAAGGAACTCTGAGTTTGAACTTCCTGAAAGCAGGAGAACTCAGGTTGAAGAAGAGTGGAAGATCTTAATACTTCTCAGTTAGATGGAAATTGCTGAGAGCAGAAGACTTGATCTTGATGAAGGCTTGAATGCTTGAAAATATCTGGATCACTAGTTAGCTATATGCTCGCTTGAATCCTTCTTCAAAGGGTCCTTTATATAACATCAGCAAGCAACGGCTCTCTTCAATTTGAATTACTTGTCTTCTTCTGAGACTTGAGACCTGGGCTGTAAATATCAAGAAGACAAAACAATCTCTGCAGCAGAAACATTCTATAAAAGGAATAACCCTTTTTCTAGGAAGCTGCAGGAAGCAATTTGATAATAAAGTACTAAATAAAGTCATATCAGAAACAAACTCTTTATAGCAAAAAGAAGACTTTCCAGTCTAACGGCTATAAAGGGCTGACAGCAGATAAAGTAATTTATAATGTCAGCTAATAAGACAAACAACTTTATCTAAAAAGATTTGACACAGGCAAAAAGGATAGAGCAGATATGCCTGGAAATATTATCATAATACAGCTAAAAAGATATGCCAGATAATGTATTAATTAATTAAATATAATAAATAAATACAAAATATAAAGGCAGACAGAAAGCGTCGAACGACCCTCGGAGATCGTCGACCGACGCACGGAGATCGTCGAACTATCAGATAGATAGTCGAACGATCCAGATAGTCGAACTATCAAAGGAGATAGTCGAGCTATCACAGCAGATAGTCGAACTACCAGAAGATAGTCGAACTATCAGATAGTCGACCTATCAACAGATAGTCGAACTATCAGGGCAAAACAGATAGTCGAGCTATCAACAGATAGTCGAGCTATCAGATAGTCGACCTATCAATCAGATAGTCGAACTATCAAGAACAAACAGATAGTCGAGCTATCAACAGATAGTCGAGCTATCAGAAACAAACAGATAGTCGACCTATCAACAGATAGTCGAACTATCAGATAGTCGAACTATCAAAGCAGATAGTCGAACTATCAAGCGAGAACAGATAGTCGACCTATCAACAGATAGTCGAGCTATCAACGCAGAACAGATAGTCGAACTATCAACAGATAGTTGAGCTATCAGATAGTCGACCTATCAACAGATAGTCGAACTATCAAAACCAAACAGATAGTCGACCTATCAACAGATAGTCGAACTATCAGATAGTCGACCTATCCAAGCAGATAGTCGAACTATCAAAGCACACAGATAGTCGAACTATCAACCGATAGTTGAACTATCTACGCAGACTGAAAGTCGAACAACTGATAGACGATCGTCGAACAGTTAGTCGACGATAATCGAGCGGCGTTCGACGATAGTCGAACGAACAAACTACTTAACCAAATTCTCAATCTGGAAAAGTGAGGACTCTACAGCTAGACTACTAACCATTGACCATAGATAATTCTTGGGTCAAGGAGCACAAAGGAGAGGACTAAACTCAAATCAAACTAGGGTACCAACAGTCTTTTGTCAGACAAATACAGAATGAATACAACAGTTCAGTGGTCAAAATCTGAAGTGACCATGGAACTGAATTTCAGCCTGAATGTATGACAAAATTTTGTGAAGAACTTGAGATTCATCAGGAATTCTCTTCACCAAGAACTCCTCAGCAAAGTGGTGTTGCTGAAAGAAAGAATAGGACTCTAATTGAGGCTAGTAGAACTCTACTAAATAACACTACTCTCCCTAAATACTTCTGGGCTGAGGCAGTAAATATTGCATGTCATGTGCTCAATAGGGCCTCCATCAACAAGAAACATAAGATGACTCCCTACCAGATTTTGAAAGGCAGAAAACCAAACATATCTTATTTTAGAATCTTTGGTAGTAAGTGTTTTGTACTAGTCAATGGTAAACACTACCAAACTAAGTTTGCTGCCAAATCCCTAGAAGGGATATTTGTTGGGTACAGTAACCAAAGCAGAGCAAACAAAATCTACAACTTGACTACTCAAGTTGTAGAAGAATCTGCGCTTGTTATATTTGATGAGTCAATGTTTATTAACAGTGAATTGTCTAGTTTTTCAGTTAGTTCTAAAGGTCTAACAGATAAGTTGGACAAGCTGACCATCAATGAAGATGTTCCTGCTAAACTGGATGAGGATAAAGATGCCAGCTATCTAGGGGGTGACCATGTCCCTCTGGGTGAAGAATAAAATGTGGAGCATCAAGATGAGGAAACTGGAGATAGCCATAATGCTGACAGAATTCCTCCAGCAAGGAGACACCTGAAGGATCATCCAACTCACCAAATCATTGATGATGCAAGTCAGAGTGTTCTAACAAGGAGCAGGATCATGAAAATAGTTCTATGTTCTAGCTTCTTATCTCAGATAGAACCCAGGAAGATTGAAGAAGCAATGCAAGACACCAACTGGATTGATGCAATACAAAAGAGCTCAGTTAGTTAAAAAGGTGTAAGGTATGGGAACTGGTGCCAAAACCTAAGCATCATAACATAATAGGAACTAAGTGGATCTACAGGAACAAGCTTGATGAGAATGGCACTATAGTCAAGAACAAGGCTAGCATGGTAGCAAAAGGCTACATGCAAGAGGAAGGTATTGATTTTGATCAAACCTTTGCTCCAGTGGCAAGGCTTGAGGCTATAAGGCTGTTCTTGGCCTATGCTGCCTTTCAAGGGTTCAAAGTATATCAGATGGATGTGAAATCAACATTTCTAAATAGTGATTTAAAAGAAGAAGTCTATGTAGAACAACCCTCAGGTTTTGTAGACTCTCACTTTCCTGATTATATATATAGGCTTAGGAAAGCACTATATGGTTTGAAGAGAGCTCCAAGGGCTTGGTATGAAACCATGTCTGCCTTCCTCATTGAGAATAAATTCTCTAGAGGAAAGATAGACAAAACTCTATTCTATAGGGAATCAAAAGGCAAGATAATACTAGTCCAGATATATGTGGAAGACATTATCTTTGGTTCTACTAAAAACAGCCTTTGTAGGAAGTTTGCCAAATTTATGCAAGGGAAGTTTGAGATGAGCAGTATGGGTGAGCTGAAGTTCTTCTTGGGACTTCAAGTTAGACAGACTGAGAGTGGGTTATCCATATCCCAGTCTATGTTCACCACGGAGTTGAATAAGAAGTATGGTTTGGACTCAGCTTCTACTATGAAAACTCCAATGGGATCAAGTATGCCTATATGCAAAGATGAAGCAGGGAAACCTGTTGATGAGTCTTTGTATAAAGGGATAATTGACTACCTACTATACTTGACTGCTAGTAGACTTGATATAATGTATGCAACATTTGTCTGTGCTAGGTATCAAGCAAGCCCTAAGGAATCTCATTATGCTATAGTTAAGAGAATATTGAGATATCTTAAGGGCACTCCTAATCTAGGCCTTTGGTGCCCTAAGAATAGAGATTTTTTATTAACTGGTTTCTCAGATGCAGATTTTGCTGGATGCAAAGAAGACAAAAAAAGTACCACAAGAACCTGTCAATTCCTGGGCAGGAGGCTGGTATCACGGAGCAATAAGAAGCAAACCAGTGTAGCTATATCAACAGCTGAATCAGAGTATATAGCTGCAGGTAGTTGTTATGCACAATTGATGTGGATAAAGCATCAATTGGAAGATTATGACATCCAGGTAAGTAGAATTCTACTATTTTGTGATTCTACAAGTGCTATTTCTATTGCTAAGAATCATGTATCACATAGTAGGACCAAGTATATAGAAATAAAGTTTCATTTTATCAGAGAACATGTAGAGAAGGAAAATATTAATCTAGAGTTTGTAAAAACTGATAATCAAATAGCTGATATTTTTACAAAACCTCTGGATAAAACTAAATTCAATAATTTCAAAATTGAATTAGGTATGTTGAACCTAGAATAGGTTAACACAAGTTTCTATAAGTAGCATATGTAAGCACCAAATTTCTATTGAAATTTGGCTAAGTACAAAGTTTGTGTCGACTCAAGCAAATTGTGTCGACACACTCAGTATGTTGTGTCGACACAGAAAAAGGATGTGTCGACACAGAAACAGTATCTGTGTCAACATAACCTTGTTCAGACTATATGTAGAGAGGATATTTGTGTCGACACAAAAAAGTTGGTGTCGACACAACTCTGTTGAGACTAAAGTGGTCAGTGTCGACACAGACTCAAATATGTCGACACATAAATGTGTCGACTTAAAATACGTTTTGTCGACTTAGACATTAGTATGTCGACACATAGTCGTGTCGACTTAACTTAAGTTCTGTCAAGACATAGGTCATATTTGTCGACACAAAAACTGATTTGTCGACTTAGGCCCGACTTTTGACCTGCCCTTGACACAAGTACTATAAATAGGTGAATCCAAAATCTGGTCGACTCTGCTATCAAAATTTTTGAATCTACACCTTCTGTCGACATAGACATTCTCTTCTCTTCTCCTCTAGCACTTACGTCAATGGAGCCACACCAAGAAGATAAGGTTAATGAAGGCTATGAACTGGTTTACGAAGGGTTCACGACTGCTTCTTATGAAATTTAGGGACTTATTGCCCTAACTTCTGAAAATGGATTAGAATTCTTGGTCTCTGAACTGACCAAAATATGGAAAAAGGAAGTCATGGAGTTCTACTCAACAGCTACAATGGACTCCGAAGGAAAGAAAATCAAGGCATCTATTCAAGATACCCGGGTGAAGCTCACTTTGAAAACTATCAAGAAAGCACTACATCTTCCTTTGGTCAAGGATACAGATGAAAAAACTCCTTCCCAGATAACTGAAGCTTTAAGCTGGTGTGGACTGAGTCCCAGTATTAAGATTGGATCATCTATCAATAGAAGAGGGATGAATTCCCAGGGAAAATTTCTTTCAGAAGTTTTGGGCAAAGTGATTATCTGCAAGACTGGTGGACATAATAAGATTTCTGCTCACATGTTCAATCTTAT
The DNA here is from genome assembly GCA_039513925.1 of Platanthera zijinensis. Classification (NCBI taxonomy): domain Eukaryota; kingdom Viridiplantae; phylum Streptophyta; class Magnoliopsida; order Asparagales; family Orchidaceae; genus Platanthera; species Platanthera zijinensis. The sequence continues at coordinate 70,113,657 of CM077097.1, read as the reverse complement.
GGTGAGGGTTATATTCAAGATAAACACTGACTGGGCAGCAATGGTGTTTGATAAAATTCAAGAAGGAATTAAGAAACCTAACCTGGGAAGGATCCTCAGTTTATGCTTAACATCAGAAAATTCCAGATGTTCTGAAATAAGCAAATGTCTCTAAGATAAATCACATGAGGAAATGGATGTGAGGATACTATCAAGATGGGACAGAGTTCTGACCAAGGAAGTCGCTACTCTCAAGGAGCAAACTAAGAAAGACAATAAGAAAAAGAAAGTGGTTGTACAGGCTGACTCCTCTAGTGATTCTGAGGAGGAAGTGGTCTTTAGTTCTGATGAAGACAAGCACCAATAGGATGCTCATGATCAAGAAAAGGACAGTGAGCCCCAGGAGCAACAAGTTAACTCCACTCTAGGGGGAGAAAACTTAGAACAAGAAACTGAGCTGCCTACCCATAAGGGAGGTATTCATGATGCTGTCCTAGATAGTGACTTAGCTGTAGATACAATTATGAATGTAGTATATAAAATCAACACTACAGCTGAAGAAACTGATAAGACAAATGCTCAAAATGAGCCAGTAAGTATCTTGTCCACAGTATAGTGATATATGATGGGATTCTCCTCAAAAAAAAAATTTTTAGAGGACACTTTTGTTTACACAAAAAATATTTCAAGTGGTATTAGTCTTTTAAGTATTACTTTAAAACTAATCTTATTCCTTCTGTATAGATACAACCGGAATTTACAATGGAAGAATTGTTTCCTGATCCTCCTCAAGATAGGACTGAGGGGGAGCATATTGAGAAAGGAAAAAATATTTCAAGGACTGAGGGGGAGTTATCAAAGGATACTGAGGAGGATGCCCCAGCTAAAAAGAATATTGTTAATATTAAAAGTACAACTGAATCTTCTAAAGATGAAGAAGCCACATTGGCTAAAAAAAGAAAGCTGATTGTGTTAAAGAAAAAGAGTCCTGGATATAAGAAGGCTTTATAAAAGGGAACAACACCATCTCCATCAAGTTTGGACTTCAGTTCTTTACTGGTCCAGATGCAGATAAAATTAGATAATCAAAGACAGACAATAAGGAAATATGTGGATGAAACTCATAAGGATTTACTGTTTTAGTTGGCCCAGGACATCAAATCTATTAGGTTTGAAGTAAATCAAAATAAGAAGGAGATGATAGATTGCTTCCATAAAGGAGGTAATGTTTTGGTGTTCTTGGCCAAGCAACATCAAGATATCAAAGCTACAATGGATGAAATTTAAGTGAAGCAAGGCTATGTACTGGAGAATCAGATCAGAATGAATGAAAACCTTAAGGATTCACATCATGCCATATTAATAAAGCTCACTGATTCTAGCACTACTCTGAAGGCTGAAATCTCCAAGAAAATCCAGGAAGATATAGCTACTGTCAAAGCCACATTTCAAGATTCTCAGGAGAAAATTAAAACTTTCTTGACAAAATTCAGAGATTATTTTAAGGAGGGAACTGAATACATAGCTGATCAAGTCAGATTCCAGAAAGAAGATTTGAGGGATCATATTACACGAGAAGTCATAAAGGGGGAGAGATTACTAGTCAAAGCCAGCTCTGACCATGCTAAATGGACTTCCAATAGTATCAGAGCTATTCTTGGATATCCTCCTATTTGTGATGATGATAATGTAGCAGAGTCTGGGATACAACCTGCATATTTTGAAGGAGATCAGCCTGAAGTTGCTCAGGTGATCTACCCCCCAGCTGATTTTGAGATGGTTCAAGAAGAAGTGCTGAAAATGTATAGTCCTCCACCAGAGGCACAAAATGTAATTCTAGAAAAGGTTGAGATGTCAGAAGCTGCATTATAAGCTCAGAAGGAAGCTAACCTTTCCAAGAAGAGGTTCAGAGAGTAGGCTAAATTGAAGCTAGATTTTGAGCAGTGGAGCCCAACTTCTAGAAATATCATACTTACTGTCTGGAAAGCTGTAAAGGATAAAACCCATGACAGGGGTAAGTGGTATTCAGAGAAAGAGTGGAATAAATATCAAGCAGGACAAGAAGCAATTCTTCAACATAGAAGAAGAGCTACGGCTAGGAAGCTACCTGCTAATGCTCAAGAGCCAAGCAAGTACTTCCCCAAACCTTTCCACTATTTTGAAAGACAAAAGATCAAGGCTGAAGAATTAAAGAAGAAAGCTCTAAAAGTGAAAAAGCCAGCTGAGGATGCTGAACCTTCTAAAAGGGCAAAGGAATAGTTTTTAAGGATCCTAGTCAGTAATAGGATTGCTAGGTTTATGTAATAGAACAATATACTAATTTGTTTCTTTTGTTCTATAAGAAATTCTTGTAAACAAAAATTTTACTATTTAATGAAATCTGTTTCAGTATTAATTGTTTGTTTTTTACAATGATTATGTGATAACCTGCTCTGAAATATTTTTACATCTATTACAATTTTGTTTTATCTTAAGAAATATATATCTTCGACTAAGGGTTATGACTTCTCCAAATAGGGGGAGATTGTTTGGTACATTGTAAAATGTGTACCAGATTTGGAGAAGCCACAACTTAGTCTATGGTATGCATCAATTTGTATTTGATAGAAGTTTGAGTTTCATTGTGCAGGTTTAAGAATTTGAAGAAAAATTTTCTAAGTACAAGTGTCGACACTTGTGAAGAAACTGTGTCGACACTCAGGGAACTTGTGTTGACACTCATGCAAGCTGTGTCGACACACAGACAAATTGTGTCGACACTTATAAAAAAGTTGTGTCGACACCCAGAATTTGTGTCGACACTTATAAAGAAGCTGTGTCGACACTCAAAGGTTTATCGACACCTAAAGAAGCAGTTGTGTCGACATCCAGAAATGTGTCGACATCTGAAGCAGGACTTATGTCGACACTTAAAACTGAAGCTGTGTCGACACTTAGGAGATATGTCGACACCTGAAGCAATTGTGTCGACACACAAGACTTGTGTCTACACACCAACTCTCAAAAGGTTGTGTCGAGTTTAGAAGTAATTCTATCGATACACAGGACTTGTGTCGACACACACTCAACGCCATCTAACAAACACTCAATGCCAACTGTCTGTAATAGAAATGTCGAGATAAGAAGCTGTTGTGTCGACACACAGGACTTGTGTCGACACATACAACAAAAGCAGTGTCGAGAAGACGAAGTATGACTGTGTCGAAACTTGGAGTAATTGTGTCGACACCATGAAGACTTGTGTCGACACTTAGTCTATATGTGTCGACACATGTGAAGCAGTCTGCTGAGTGTTGTGTGCTGAGTTGAAAAGACAATGTAGAACCTGGTGAGGTGACTGGTGACTTGACAGCTGTCATAACTAATCGGTCTGACATCCCTGTCAGAACTGTCAAAAGTCTGTTATAAACCGGATCAGCGGGTAACCATGGAGCAAGCTCTATATAAGAGACAGATCGGAAACGACATAGAAAAAAAATCAACAAGAAGAATCAATAAGAAGAATTCTGACAGATCAAAGGCTGTCAACAAGAAAGATTCAGAGTTCAATCTGAATTTAAGGAAGAAGCTGATTGAAGATCAACTTCAACATTAAGAGAAGATCCACCTTATTTTGTTATAATCAAGAAGCTTTGAAAAGCTAAGTTAGGTTGGATCAGAAGGATCAGTCTATACAAGAACTTATCAAGAAGACAACATCAATAAAGAAATCTAGCTGGTGATATTTTCAGTTACTCTTTACTCACAAATTCTTGTAGGATCTACTGTTAGATCTGAGATTGTAAGCCTAAAATTATAAAGGCTGAGGTAGGGCTGTGTGCCTGAGGTAGGACTTGTGGAGAGTCTGAGTTGTAAGCCTAATTATAAAGGCTGAGGTAGGGCTGAGGCCTGAGGTAGGATTCTGGAGGAGAATCTGAGGTAGGACTTGTGTTAAGTCTGAGGTGTAGGAACCATCTTGGGTTCTGAGATTGTAAGATCTATGGATCCAAGCCAGTGGAAGGAAGTTAGGCTGAATCCAGTTATCTGCTGGATAGGCGAAGGGGGAAAGTGGATGTACCCATATCTTGGGGAACCACTATAAATTTGGAGTTTACTGTGATGTGTTTATTTTCTATAGATTGATTAATCTGTGCTGAAAGAAGTCATATAACTGTTTGTCTAAAGAATTAAAAAAGGGACACAAAAAGATTAGAACCTATTCACCCCCCCCCCTCTAGGTGTTTAGGCTCTTGAAATAGAGTCTTTCATAAAAATAAAAATTTCGTCCCCGGAATTAAGGTTAGGCCTACGAGGTTGGCACTAAAATATTTGAATGTGAAATTCTTGGGTAGTTAAATTTATACCTGTTGTGAAGAGTTTTGGGTACTTCTACTGCATAAGGTCTAGGGGCTCCCAAGTGTTCTCCTCCTATCCGTGATTTGACCACAGGACATTTACCAGCAGAACCTTCTTTCACTGAAAGGCTTGTACCTCTGTATCATCTATCCTGACAGGCTTCAGACAGACTGGTCGTGTTGGGTATTATATCCACAATAACCCTGATTTGAATAAGTGTCCTGTTAAGTTAAGATGAATCAAGATTGTATTTGATGTTGTATTATCAGTTATGTACTTGTAGGTCTACATTGCTAAGTACACACCAATGTTAGGTTACGGTGGGTCGGTAAACATAGGACTATATAATATAATTCTTCATTGTGTAGGCCAATGTGTTGACTCACGTATAATCTCTCGATTGCGGTGTACTTCTATCCCAAGTTCATGAGGAGGATCTAGGAAGGAGAAAGACTTGGAATCAGAAGAACAGAAATTTTACCCAAGTAAAATTCGTCGAGTATTGTAAGGGATTTTCGTCGAATTCGTCGAGTGTACTCGTTGATACTAGTCGAATTCATCGTGTATACTTACTAACACTCATTGAATTCATCATATTGTACTTGAGGTAAAATCTCTGAGAGTTGGAAAATCCAGCAAGTAATATTCGTCGAGTTTTCCCGTGTATACTCGCCGAATTCATCGAATATACTGGTCGATACCCAACGAATTCATCGAGTCAATTCAAATTTACTTCTCAGGATTTTCTAAGTCAAATTCATCGACTATCACTTGGTCAAGCGTCGAATGCGTCATGTGAGCTAGCCGATACTCATCGAATTCGTCGAGTATGACTTCTGCCTGGGGTTCAGTGGCAAGTTGGGATGACCTAAATTTCTCTAAGTGAATTTTGTCGAATATCACTACTAGTTTGACAAGTATACTCAGCTATGCTCTATGATACTCGATGATAATGACTTGGGTTATTTTTCCATCTGGTTTTTCAAAATTCAGCTCGGGTTGAACGATACGCCATGTACAGTGTCTTCAAAGGTCTCGTTTTGGAAGTCCTTTTATAGCTGTTGCAATTGAGTATCTCTATAAGTACTTAGGGTGGATTTATCATCAACCCTAATCGTGCTCAACATATTCTAAGAAAGATCCCGTGCGAATTTATCCCGTCGGCTCCCGTACATATTCTCGCGAATTCCAATCGGCCGACACTCATTGTTGAACAATTAGTTCATCTTCAACCTATTCAACTAGATCCCTGCATTCTGAAGGCTTCTATTCACCTAGATCTAGTCGATCCATGGTTCAAGATCTAAGTCCTCAAAGTTTCGGGTTCAAGTGTTTTTCAAGATATCCAAATTCATCCGCTATCAAAGAACGAAGACTCAAAGACCTTAGATCTTGCCTAGATTATTTGTAATTATTATGTGTAAACTCTTTTACATTTGTAGGAGTATTTCCCTTCGAGTTGTAGATCCGTTTATGGATCGAGTTTTACATCCAATTTTGAATCGAGTAGTAGGAGAGGTTGTTCCCCGAGTGGTAGGAGCGTCGTATCTGATTTGTAGGAGTTGCAGCTTCGAGGTGTAAGAATTATTGAAATATGAGAAAAGTGAAGTAGCTGAATCTAGCCCTTCGTGGTAGATAGGAGAGTCGGGACAGTGGACATATCCAACTCGGGTAACCACTATAGATCTCTATGTTCTATGTGTTTCTATTTTTAAAGTATTTTTATTCCACAAAAAGACACAGACCTCACCTATTCACACCCTCTAGGTGATTTAGGTAGACACTAGATATTTTCAATTGGTATCAGAGGGAGGTTGTTCGACATAAGGTTAACACTTTGAAAAAGATCTCCCATCTAGTGTCAAGAGATTCCTCTTTGTGTCTATGGATAAGAGTAAGGACATGTCTTCTATGAAGTTATGTGTGTGCACCAAAGAGAACTTCCCTATGTGGAAAGAAAGAGTCAGATTCTTCATGGAAGCAGCAGATCCGATGATATTTCTGATTGTGGAAGAAGGACCTCATATTCCTACACAAGCCTCAGCTCTGAACCCTGCAGTTATGATCCCTAATAAAATGATGGATCTAACCAAGGATGAAATCTCCCTTATCTCCTTGGACAAAAAGGCAAAAAATATTATAGCCAGTGCAGTGGATAACTCAATTCTTCAAAACTTATTCTGTTGCAAATCTACCAAGGAAATGTGGGACTGTCTGGTTGTGCTCATGGAAGATACCGAAGAAGTTCGAGACAATCACAAATCATTACTCAATAAAGAATATGAGGCATTCAAGCAAGGATCAAATTATACTATTGTAGATAGCTTCGAGAAATTCTTAAAAAATGGCAACGGCCTTAGAAACTATGGTTGTACATTCACTAATGGTGTCACAACCCACATTCTCTCCGAACTTAAAGAATTATCAGAGTATGAGAAAACATGCGTCATGATGCCACGTCAAGTAGGGGATAACTGCTGAAGCTCAGGCAAAACCATCTACTATACATTATGAAAGAAATTCATGAGTTTAATGATTAGAAAATCAGTTATACTTAGAGGCTGTATCCCTCGGCTCGGTGGATCACCTAGTACACAGTTAAAACAATACTTAAGTGCTGCGGAAAAATACTTTATTCAGGTTTGACATCCTAAGAAGTGCATAAGAGCCCTAAGAGGACCACTTATGCTATGCAAGACTCTACATTTAATTTATATTATATATAGGAAAACGATCTTTATACGCTGTTTGGAAAATAGTGATTTACTTTTATAAAACATGCTGATTATGCAGTATACTTATAATAATAATTTTATTTTTAAAATAACTAGCAGCCTAGCATAAAACCTTCACAGAGCAAGTAGACTATCTCCATAAAATGATAGCAGCAAAAGTAATATATCTAGTTCAAAGGTAAAAACTACCAGTGGGTGCCAACAACCTGACACGAACCCACTGACAAATATGTATGTCTGTAAGAAAAGTAAAGAAAAACTACCTCACTAACAAAGCAACAGGATCTCCAAGGTCGAAGAGACCACCAGCAACACCACCGCAACCTAGCCACCAAACTGGCTACTACTCAGAACCTGAGGCATTCAAAAGAAGAAACAATACCTCAGCAAGCAAAACAAGAAAAACTGTATAAAAGTGTCAACTAGAGGGGGGGGGGGTAAGTAAAAGAGGAAAACACACAATAGCAAAAGTCACAACTACCCCAAGGCAAGATAACAAGGAAAGCACTACGTACGAGGAAACAACATCAACCCTGCCCAGAAACTACATCCTGCAGGGTCTACTAGGCTACCAAGAGCCCAAAATGCTGCAATCTACCAAGGAAGAAACACCTAACACCCTAAGCTGTGGGAGATGGTAGTAGCAAAAACAACCAACATGGATCCGGGTTGGAGGCAAACTCAGTCCCCCAACCTCCATTTCCAAGCCAACAAGCTCAAGGGTCTACATGTGAAAGCACAAGGGACCTTCCACCCCCTTGCCCAGCCCGTACCTGGAGCAAGATAAGAAGAATAAGGGTGGCCTTGGCTAAATTACACAACACCTCCCCCATGAAGAGCTTCAAACCACCACTACTAACCACGACCCACGATTCGGCCTTTAGGAAAGAAAAACATGGCCGACAAAGAAACTCAAAAAAATGTAATCAAGGAATTCACTCGGGAACGAAAATCGAGGTAGAGGAAAAGTGTTGAAATGACTCAACACGGCTTGGCGTTGAGTTAGACCCACTCAACGCCTAACCAGACCTTGGCGTTGAGTGAGTTAGCCTCACTCAGTGCCAGAACAGCCATGGCGTTGAGTGAGAATCACTTACTCAATTCCCTACGCAAAAATAGCTCTGGCGTTGAGTGATCTATCCTCACTCAACGCCAAAATAGCCATGGCATTGAGCGAGGTCCACTCCCTCAACGCCTTCAGCAAAAAGAGGCAGTGGCGTTGAGTGAGCTAACCTCACTCAATGCCAAAACAGCTACGACATTTAGTGAGGTCAACTCCCTCAACGCCTTTAGCAAAACCACAAAACCCAACAGTGGCGTTGTGTGAGTCCACCTCTCTCAACGCCAAAACAACTTTTGCATTGAGTGAGGTCAACTCACTCTGCGCCAAAGTTCATTCCCGCAGGAAAACCCTAATCCATCGCCAACAAGAAGAGGTCGGCGGGAATGCCGACTGATTCTCGCCGAATCGGCGGGAATGCAGGATGATTCTCGCCGAATCGGCGAGAATCCAGGATGATTCTCGCCGAATCGGCGGGAATCCAGGATGATTCTCGCCGATCGGCGGGAATCCAGATTGATTCTTGCCGATCGGTGGGAATCACTGACGTTACTCGTCGAAATCAGCGGGAATCACTTGGTGATTCCCGTCAATTTTGACTTAGACGTAAATTCTCACTCAATCAGCCCACCACTCTGCCGCAAAGGACAGACCAAATTATGGCTTTGAGTGTGTCCACCCAACTCAACGCCAAGCCCGGGTGGCTTTTAGCTTTGAGTGTGTGCACTACACTCAACACCAAAACCCAAGAGTCTACCAAGACTTGTTCTAACCAAAGCCCTACCACAACAACCTCCCTCACTCTCTCTCTCAGCTCCACCTGCCAAACACCAAACTAGAACTACAAATCTGGTGTCTAAATGGTGAACGCAACTAGCAGGTTGAGCAAACAGCACAAGGAGGGGGGCTCATAGGAGAATCTAAGACCTAAATTTAGCAAGATAAAGGAGAACATGCTTGGTTTCTACCCTAGGGCTAACCGGGAAATATTCCAGAATTCAAAAGAACAACAATGGCAAGGGCAAGAATACCACTTGCCTCGATTTCTGGCGAAGTTTGGTCGCCTTTCCCTCCTCTTCGTTCTGCACTAGAAGGAGCAGCACCGACGAAACGAAGAACTGAGCGAGAGCAAGACAACGCCGCTTTCGGAATCGAAATCCATCCACGAAAACTCTCGGAATCACCGACCGAAGGCTAGGGCTAACCGTCGCTTCCGCCTCTGCTTTCCGCGAAACAGGAACATCAGTTTTCTTTTGGTCTCGGGAAGAAGGAGGAAGGAGAAGTGGGCCCGCCACTTCTTAATAAGGCTTTTATAACTGCTTGGCCATGTCGGTTCAGCCTAACTGCAGCCCAGCCACCGGTTCACTCAGCTAAAAATCAAATTTCTAATTTGATTTTACTAATAGCACACCCAAAACGATGCGAAAACCGAACTACCTCGGAATTCGACAAAATTCGCTCTGTAGCTAAATATCCACGCTACGAACACAACGACGAAGTTGAAATTAATTTTCGATAAACAGAACTCGAGTTATACCCACCTAAAGCCAAAACACAAGCATCCCCCGAGAGGCCACACCGGGTCACCCAAAACGACTCGGCTTGCTAGGGAGACCTTGCCCATAGGCTACAAAATAGGCCACTCAGTTCTAAGGAGCTAAACCACACTCCACAAATGGCACAAGCCACGAAGACGCGTCACCGCAACGCCGAACGAGAATAAAAATAGTCGCAAAAAAATCGGGGTGTTACAGTCACTCCCCCTAAAAGAAAGTTTCGTCCCGAAATTTTACGCACAGCACTCCTACTAAAGAAGAAAAAGTAACAAATAGGAGTTACAAGAAGGAAAACATACCGATCAAAATCAGGGAAAAAGGTGAGGGTAAGCTTTCCTCATTGCCGACTCTAGCTCCCAAGTCGCGCTCTCCAGATCCTGATTCCTCCAAAGAACTTTCACCATCGAAATGGACTTCTTTCGCAGCACCCGTTCCTGAGTATCCAAAATACGGACCGGCACTTCAATAAAAGAGAGGTTGGGCTCCAACTGGGGCACAATGTCCAAGACTTTCCCATTGCGGCGCACACACTTCTGCAATTGACTAACATGGAAAACATTATGAACACCTGGGAAGTTTGCTGGAAAATCCAACCTGTAAGCTGACACGCCAATCCGCTCCAAAATCTTAAACGGGCCCACATACCTCGGGTCCAATTTCCGATTCTTACCAAACCTCCATACACCCACCATCGGGGAAACCTTAAGAAATACAAGTTCCCCTACAGAAAACTCCATGGCAGACCTACGCCGATTGGCGTTCTTCTCGTATCTCTCCTGAGCTATACGAAGCTTCTCACGAATAAGCTTCACCGCGACTTCCATTTCCTCAAGAGCATCTCGACCCAACAAAGGCCTCTCACTAGCCTCAGCCCAAAACAACGGAGTTCTGTAGCGCCTCCCATACAAGGCTTCAAAAGGAGCCATCTGCAAGCTTTCATGATAACTGTTGTTGTATGCAAATTCCATAAGTCGCAGCCGCTCATCCCACGCTCCACCGTGGTCTAAAATGTAGCATCGGATCATATCCTCAACTATTTGATTCACCCGCTCCGTCTTCCCATTAGTCTGTGGGTGGTACGTAGTAGAATACCTCAGATCCGTACCCAAACCCTCCTGCAGACTCTGCCAAAAATGAGAAGTAAACCGGGAGTCTCGATCAGAAATTATGCTAACCGGCACACCGTGCTGTCGGATGACTTCATTCAAGTACAACTCCGCTATCTTCTTCATCGGGTAATCAATCTTATATGGCACGAAGTGAGCACACTTCTTCAGTCTATCCACTATGACCCAAACGGAATCAAATCCCCTTAGAGATTTTGGTAGGCCCGTGATGAAGTTTATAGAAATACTTTCCCACTTCCAAGTCGGGATCTCCAACGGAGTCAACTTGCCACCAGGCCTTCCATGATCGACATTCACACGCTTGCAAGTGTGGCACTCAACAACAAATCAGACTATATCACCTTTCATGCCATACCACCAGGCAATTTGCTTTAAGTCACAATACATCTTCGTAGATCCTGGATGGTAGGCAACAGCTGATCCATGAGCCTCTCTGCAAACCATACTCCTAATGTCCCCAACCGTGGGGATGCAAAATCTGTCGCGGTACTTCAAAGTTCCCGCATCATCGATGGAATAATCCGGCAACTCTCCTCTCTCAGTCCTGGAGAATAAGTGTAGAAGATCCGAGTCGTCCTTCTGGTGCAGTCTGGTCAAAGAAATCCAAGACGACTCTGCCACTGACAAACTACTCTGCAAGCCACAGCATCCCACTGATATATCCATAAGGAGGAACTCCTCCACTAAACGATCAGCGGTGAGATTAAAGATCTTTCCCATCTTACAGCTCAGGGGCGTCGGCCACAATATTGGCCTTGCCTGGATGATACTGGATCTCTACGTCATAATCGGCCACATACTCTAGCCACCGACGCTGGCGCAGATTTAACTCCTTCTGCGTGAACACGTACTTCAGGCTCTTATAGTCGGTGAAGATCTTGCACTGAGCCCCATAAAGTAGGTGTCTCTAGAGCTTCAACGCATAAATAACCGCTGCGAACTCGAGGTCATGCGTAGGGTAATATCTCTCATGATTCTTCAGTTGCCTTGACCCATAGGCAATCAACTTACCAAACTGCATTAATACGCATCCCAGACCTACATGTGAAGCATCCACGTATACATTATAATCCACACCCTCAGTGGGAAGGGTCAGAACGGGGGCAGTGCACAATCTCCTCTTTAACTCCAGGAAGGATTCTTCGCACTTCTCGCTCCAAATAAAAGCCACGTTCTTCTGAGTCAGCTTAGTCAAAGGTGCAGCTAGGGTAGAGAAACCCTCCACGAACCTCCTGTAGTAGCCGGCCAACCCTAGGAAGCTCCTGATATCCTTAGGCGTGCCCGACCTACTCCAATCCATCACTGCTGCGATCTTTTCTGGGTCAACCGAGATCCCATCCTTATTCACCACGTGGCCCAAAAATGAGACATGTGGCAACCAAAATTCGCACTTGCTCAGCTTAGCGAATTACTTATGGTTCCTCAACTCCGATAGAACCAAGCGCAGATGCTGCTCATGCTCCTCAGCACTGCGAGAATAAACCAACATGTCATCGATGAAGACCACCACGAACTTATCTAGGAAATCCTTGAACACCCGGTTCATCATATCCATGAATGCTGATGGAGCGTTGGTCAATCCAAACGACATCACTAAGAACTCAAAATGTCCATGTCTCGATCTAAATACAGTCCGTGGAATATCTGCCTCACGGATCCTAAGCTGGTGATAGCCTGAACGAAGCTCAATCTTGGAGAAGACCGTGCTACCGCGTAACTGGTCAAATAAATCATCGATCCTCGACAGAGGGTACCTGTTCTTAATTGTGACTTTGTTCAACTCCCTATAGTCGATGCAAATCCGCATTGACCCATCTTAATTCTTCACAAATAGAACAGGAGCACCCCAAGGCAACGAACTCTGCCTGATAAAACCTTTCGCCAACAACTCATCTAACTGGACTCACAACTCCTCTAGCTCTCGAGGTGCCATCCGGTACGGCGCCTTAGCAATAGGATGCGTACCCGGCTCTAAATCGATCACAAACTCAACATCCCGCTCGGTAGGAAGACCAGGAAGGTCATCAGGAAAAACATCGGCGAAATCACGAACAACTGGAATCTCCTCCAAGCGCGGTACACTAACAGCGGTCCCAACCACCGCGACCAAACAAGCAAAACAATCCGAAAGAAAAAGCTTCTGACAACATACCGCAGAGATGACAGGAGAATCCTGGCTCAGATCTGCATACACGCTTCCGGGCTGATCGTCGTCCCTGATGAAGTCCAAGCGCTTCCCTTTGCACTGAATGACTGCATCATACCTAGACATCCAGTCCATGCCCAAAATAACATCGAAGTCCTCCAGATCAATCATCTTCAGGTCTGCCTTCGCAAGGAAGTCCCCCAACAAAACAGGGCAATCTAACACGCCCAAATTTGATAACAAAGATTCACCAAAGGGGAACTTGACACAAAAGGTATCCCGAACTCGATCTAAAGTCAACTGATGTCGCTCTACAAAGTCTCTAGCCACGAACGAGTGGGTAGCGCCGGAGTCAAACAGAACACGCGCCCAACGGTTCTTCTCCTTAAACTTCCCTATATGAACATATATAACAAAGGAACTACCACAACAATACTACAAACATTCTAGCAAGACAAGAACAAAATATTCAGGTTGGAAAGACAACTAACCTGAGATGACCTGAGTCGAAGCTTGAGCCTCCTCGGAAGAGATCACGTTCAGCTTTCCCTTTTTTCTGTCCACACGCTGAGGTGGAGGTAATGCCTGCAGAGGAACTGCAGGAAGAGCATGCTAGACCTGAGGACACCTAGACTTGATGTGTCCCTTCAGCCCACACTGAAAACAGACCTTATCCTTGGACCAGCACTGGGCAACATCATGCCCGGGTCTCTTGCAAACAAAATAGGATACATCTCTCCTAGGAGCACCCTGAATCACATGAACCTGCTCCTTCCTCTGAGTTGCTGCCCTCTTGAAACATCTCTCGACAGAGTGGCGTGACCGGCCACAGAAACTGCACACCACTTTGCTCTTCTTTCCCGGAACACTACCGGGTACCTGTGGTTTCTTCTCCTCCACAGACATCCTCTTATCCTTCCTAATTTTCTGTCCTCTGCTCTTTGTGGTCTCAATAGCCTCCACCTTCAGAGCAGCCTCCACTACTCCTGCATAAGCCTCTGACCCATAAGCACTGGTCAACTGCTGCACCTCACTTCTCAAACCACCGAGAAATCGCTTAACTCGATCAGCCTCCATGCTGACCAATCCAGGTGCAAAACGGCTCAGCTTGCTGAACTCTATCTCATACTCACCCACTGTGAGCTGCCTTTGCTTTAGATGGAGGAAGTCGTTCATGAGGCGGTCACGCTCGACCGAGGGTAAGAACTTCCTCAATAGCATCTCCTTGAACACCTCCCAAGAGCATCCAGCTACCAAGCTTTCCTTCTCTCTTAGCCACCAACTCTTATCCAAAACTTTAAGCTGATAGGCGGCTATCATCACCCTCTGATCGTCTGCAATCCCTGAGTACGAGAACATCTCCTCCATGGAGATCAGCCAGTCGTCTATCACCATGAAATCTGCCTTTCCGTCATAAGTGGGAGGGCTCAGCCTCTGAAACTGCGAGATGAAGGCCATCTCAGCCGGCACCACCACTAGAGGTCTTAAGGGTGTTGGAGGAGGAGGGACAACTAACCCCCCTACAGGACCTTGCACACCTTGAGTCTGACCTGCCACAACCGCCACCAGGGACTGAATCTGGGCCTGCATCTCTAACATCTGCCTGCTCATGGCATCGCTACTCTATCGCAGGCTCTCGATTACCGCGTCATTCTAAGCTCCAGATGACTCACCCTCAGACAGGGGAGTCGATCTAGTTGAAGGATGTCTCGCCATCCAAAAGTCATAGCAACACTAGTTAGATCCTAGTACAACGGCTAGACCCAACTACAAGTACAGACAATACATATATAGATATGAACTTAAAGCTGCTAAACTTGCTCTGGGAGTTTATCTTTTTACAAAAATTGATGGTATGTCAAACCTAGGATGGTTAGCCACCACCATACTAATTCTTGTGCCTAGATCGGGAATGCATGACTTTATATTATTTTTGACTCGAAAACTTATGTGTGTACATATGTCATCTTGCCAGTCTTTAGCTTAGCACGTTGTGCTCATGCAATGTTATGCTATGCATGTTTGTGCTATGCATTTTAAAAAGGCCCTAATGCATGTTATGAGCGGCGTACGCATGAAAATGTTATACATCTCATACTACATAACATTCGCATGCAACGAAAAAGAAAATGTGCTAGTCGCATCCATGTGGTGAGTTTATGCATCCCATACTACATAACCCTCACATGTTGCCCCTATGGTGGATCAATATACGAACACATATTATGCATCCCATACTGCATAATATGCTCCGTATACTTCATGTTATGCTATGAGTGTAGTGTTCGTGCTTTTGCCAAGACGTGCTGATGACATATCGGTGTGTGAATGACATGATGCTGAACTACCAAAGCAATCAAAGGAAGGTTGCACGACTAACTTGTCAAGCAACCTCCCTCTGATACCAACTATCACAACCCGGATTTTCTCCGAACTTAAAGAATTATCAGAGTATGAGAAAACACGCGTCATGATGCCACATCAAGCAGGGGATAACTGTTGACGCTCAGGCAAAACTATCTACTATACTTTATGAAAGAAATTCATGAGTTTAATGATTAGAAAATCAGTTATACTAAGAGGCTGTATCCCTCGGCTCGGTGGATCACCTAGTCCACAGTTAAAACTATACTTAAGCGCTGCGAAAAAATACTTTATTCAGGTTTGATATCCTAAGAAGTGCATAAGAGCCCTAAGAGGACCACTTATGTTATGCAAGACTCTATATTTAATTTATATGATACATAGGAAAACGATCTTTATACGCTGTTTGGAAAATAGTGATTTACTTTTATGAAACATGCTGATCATGCAGTATACTTATTATAATAATTTTAGTTTTAAAATAACTAGTAACCTAGCATAAAACCTTCACAGAGCAAGTAGACTATCTCTAGAAAATTATAGCAGCAAAAGTAATATATCTAGTTCAAAGGTAAAAACTACCAGTGGGCACCAACAACCTGACACGAACCCACTGGCAAATATGTATGTCTGTAAGAAAAGTACAGAAAAACTACCTCACTAACAAAGCAACAGGATCTCCAAGGTCTAAGAGACCACCAGCAACACCACCGCAACCTAGCAACCAAACTGGCTACTGCTCAGAACCTGAGGCATTCAAAATAAGAAAGAATACCTCAGCAAGCAAAACAAGAAAAACAGCATGAAAGTGTCAACCAGGGGGGTAAGTGAGAAAGGAAAACACACAGCAGCAAAAGTCACAACTGCCCCAAGGCAAGATAATAAGGAAAGCACTACGTACGAGGAAACAGCATCAACCCAGCCCAGAAACTACATCCTGCAGGGTCTACTAGGCAACCAAGAGCCCAAAATGCTGCAATCTACCAAGGAAGAAACACCTAACACCCTAAGCTGTGGGAGATGGTAGTAGCAAAAACAACAAACATGGATCCGGGTTGGAGGAAAACTCAGTCCCCCAACCTCCATTTCCAAGCCAACAAGCTCAAGGGTCTACATGTGAAAGCACAAGGGACCTTCCACCCCCTTACCCACCCCGTACCTGTAGCAAGATAGAAGAATAAGGGTGGCCTTGGCAAAATTACACAACACCTCCCCCATGAAGAGCTTCAAACCACCCCTACTAACCACGACCCACGATTCGGCCTTTAGGAAAGAAAACCATGGCCGACAAAGAAACTCAAAAAAATATAATCAAGGAATTCACTCGGGAACGAAAATTGAGGTAGAGGAAAAGTGTTGAAATGACTCAACACGGCTTGGCATTGAGTGGGACCCACTCAACGCCTAACCAGACCTTGGCATTGAGTGAGTTAGCCTCACTCAGCGCCAGAACAGCCATGGCGTTGAGTGATAATCACTCACTCAATGCCCTCCACAAGAACAGCTCTAGCGTTGAGTGAGCTATCCTCACTCAACGCCAACACAGCCATGGCATTGAGCGAGATCCACTCCCTCAACGCCTTCAGCAAAAGAGGCAGTGGCGCTGAGTGAGCTAACCTCACTCAATTCCAAAACAGCTACGGCGTTGAGTGAGGTCAACTCCTTCAACGCCTTCAGAAAAACCACAAAACCCAACAGTGGCGTTGAGTGAGTCAACCTCTCTCAACGCCAACACAACTTTGGCATTGAGTGAGGTCAACTCACTCTACGCCAAAGTTCATTCCCGCAGGAAAACCCTAATCCATCGCCAACAAGAAGAGGTCGGCGGGAATGCCGACTGATTCTCGCCGAATCGGCGGGAATGCAGGATGATTCTCGCCGAATCGGCGAGAATCCATGATGATTCTCGCCGAATCGGCGGGAATCCAGGATGATTCTCGCCGATCGGCGGGAATCCAGATTGATTCTCGCCGATCGGTGGTAATCACTAACGTTACACGTCGAAATCGGCGGGAATCACTTGGTGATTCCCGTCGATTTTGACTTAGAAGGAAATTCTCACTCAATCACCCCACCACTCCGCCTCAAAGGACAGACCAAACTATGGCTTTGAGTGTGTCCACCACACTCAACGCCAAGCCCGGGCGGCTTTTGGCTTTGAGTGTGTGAACCACACTCAACACCAAAACTCGAGAGTCTACCAAGACTGGTTCTAACAAGAGCCCTACCACAACAACCTCCCTCACTCTCTCTCTCGGCTCCACCGGCCAAAGCACCCAACTAGAACTATAAATCTGGTGTCTAAATGGTGAACGCAACTAGCAGGTTGAGCAAACAGCACAAGGAGGGGGGCTCATAGGAGAATCTAAGCCCTAAATTTAGCAAGATAAAGGAGAACATGCTTGGTTTCTACCCTAGGGCTAACCGGGAAATATTCCAGAATTAAAAAGAACAACAATGGAAAGGGCAAGAATACCACTTGCCTCGATTTCCGGCAAAGCTTGGTCGGCTTTCTCTCCTCTTCATTTTGCACTAAAAGGAGAAACACCGACGAAACGAAGAACTGAGCTAGAGCAAGACAACGCCGCTTTCAGAATCGAAATCCGTCCACGAAAACTCTCGGAATCACTGACCGAAGGCTAGGGCTAACCGTCGCTTCCGCCTCTGCTTTCCGCGAAACAGGAACAGTAGTTTTCTTTTGGTCTCGGGAAGGAGGAAGGAGAAGTGGTCCCGCCACTTCTTAATAAGGCTTTTATAACTGCTTTGCCATGTCGATTCAGCCTAACTGCAGCGCAGCCACCGGTTCACTCAGCTAAAAATCAAATTTCTAATTTGATTTTACTAATAGCACACTCAAAACGACGCGAAAACTGAACTACCTCGGAATTCGATGAAATTCGCACCGTAGCTAAATATCCACGCTACGAACACAACGACGAAGTCGAAATTAATTTTCGACGAACAGAACTCGAGTTATACCCACCTAAAGCCAAAACACAAGCATCCCCCGAGAGGCCACACCGGGTCACCCAAAACGACTCGGCTTGCTAGGGAGACCTTGCCCATAGGCTACAAAATAGGCCACTCTGTTATAAGGAGCTAAACCACACTCCACAAATGGCACAAGCCATGAAGACGCGTCACCGCAATGCCGAACGAGAGTAAAAATAGTCGCAGAAAAATCGGGGGCGTTACAAATGGCAAGCTCAACGACAAATTTCTGAGATCCCTGACAAAGGACTGGGACATAAAAATTGTAGATATTATGGAGTTTGGGAAGTTGCCAGAGATTGACCCTCAGAGCCTTGCTCTCCTATGAACTCCAGATGAATACCAAAAAGAAGGAGGAGCAAAGCAGCCGAACTTCAAGCAAAGAGAAGTTGGTGGCTCTGAATGTTGAAGGTTCGATAAAGTCTAAAGTTGTGTCAACAATAAGGATACATGCTCCAGACACCCCAGAGGACTCTGAGCCAAGCATGTCAGGCTCTGAGCTATCTGATGGAGAGTTCTCACTCATCTCTAAGTAGTTCAAAAGATTGCTCAGCAAGAGGAGACAAATGAAGAATCATTCATCCTCCTCTTAGTTTAGAAGATCACATCGTGATGGTGATTGCTCAAGAAGAACTAAAACCGAGAGGACAGGTATAAATCTAAACTAAATAAAAATTCTTCCTCTGATATTGTGTGATTTTTTTGTAATAAGACAGGACACATGATTGCGGAGTGTCCGTACAAAAAGAAGGAAGGATCCAAGAAAGAAGAGAAGAGATCCTTTAAGGGCAAGAGGAAGGAAGAGAAAATCATTGTTGCTAAGAAGTCAAAGACTCTTAGTGATATCGACTCATGCGAATCCAGTTCATAGAATGAAGAAGCTTACTTCGGGCTTATGGCTCGATCAGATGAGGAAGTTGGCGACTCTGAGTATCACGGGAAGGTAAAATCACACACGATAATCTCTGAATTGGAAATATCAACAAATGGTCTTAAAAGCTAATCTTCTGAGGAAGACAATTCTGACTTGATAGCTCAGCATCAGGAACTTTTGAAAGCTTTTGACAAATGCCGCAAGGTATTCAAAAAGAAATCAAAAGAGATTGCCTCCCTCAAGGCAGTGAAAACAATCCTGGAGGAGGAACTTTAAAAATTACTTCCTCTCAGAGATGAAGTATACTTCTTGAAAGAGGAATTGAAATGCTTGGCTGAGACATTAAGCCTAAAGGTGAAATACTTAAATGAGCTAGAAGAAAAGCTCTTGGTGGAAAGGAAACTTGTTGAAAGCTACTCCAAGCCGAGAACTATTCTCCCTCTCATCGATGAATTTTTCGCTCCAAAGAAGGGTAGTGGTCTTGGCCACATTGCTGAAAAAGGTAAGGCTGCTAAGAGAGCCTCCGCCAAAGATAAAGGGAAGGCACCTCAGAGTCAACACTCCTTTAAGAAGGTTATTTTCCCCGACAAACAAATATGACTCTGAGACGTCCTATGTGCACTTCACTAGGCCTACCTGTGTAGAGCCAAAAAAGTGCTATCAAGGATGGACCCGTCCCCAAGACTTTGGGGCAAGTGTTTTGAAGGCTCATTACAAAGAGATAACTCTAAAAGAGTATGGTCCTTATGTTTATGGATCTAATGATAAGAGTGCACCGAAATCCAAACCTATTGTATCCAAGGATAAGGAGACTGAGAAGCCTTATGTTTTTTGTAACCAAGAGGCTTCCACCTCCAAGTCTGTAGCCCCTGCTCGACCTCAAATTCAAAAGGTAAAGCAAGAGCACAAGAGAAGGTATAACAGATTTGACTATTGGTGGTGTGGCAAAATTAGTCATTTAGGCACAGATTGTTGGTTTAACCCTGGTAATTTTAAAGCTCCATGAGTTAACAGTGCGAGATCAACCACTCGCAACGTTAATGTTCCTAGTAGTGTCAAACTAACAAAGACCCAAGACTCAAATATGTTTGGGTTCCTAAGGTAAAATTACTTATGCTTGTTGGTATGTCCAAAGGTCAATAAAACTCTGATCTTGTGTTTGGACAGTGGATTCTCTCAGCATATGACCAAGACAAGAAGCCTACTGTGAGAATTCACCCCAGTTTAAGACAGATTAAAAGTTATCTTTAGAGGATCTGGTAGGGGAATTACGAAAGGCTACGGTATGATCTCCAACGACATAGTCTCTTTCATAGACATGGCTTATGTTGAAGGATTACAGTATAATCTGATAAGATGAGTCAATTATATGACAAAGGATATATCGTTGATTTCTATAAGGACAAGTGCCTGACAAAATCGTCTGCTAATTTGGAGGCTGTCTTAATAGACACTCAGAGTAGAAATATCTTTTGTTTAAATTTTCTATATCTAAGCAACTCTACACCAGTGTGCTTTTTGGCTAAAAGTAGTGCGTCTCTTTGTGACCAATGACACAAAAGATTAGCACATATTAATTTCAAAACAATAAACTTGTTATTTTCTCACAACTTAGTGCATGATGCCCCCAACATTAAGTGTCGTAAAGAGGGTCCATATCATGCATGCTAGATGGGTAAGAAGACAAGGGCTACCTTTAAATGCATTTCTAAAAAAGATTCCTCTAGGAGTTTATACCTACTTCAGATGGACTTATTCGGTCCTATGTCAATTCACAGTTTAGGGGATAAATTATATACGTTGGTATTGTTGATGATTACTCTTGTTTTACTTGGGTGTTCTTTCTGAAACACAATTCAGACACCTTTGATTTTTTCACTAATTTTGTCTGGCAAATCCAGAACGAATTAAACCACTTAGAGGTCAAAATTAGAAGTGATCACGGAACAGAATTCGAGTCTGGTGTTGATGAGTCGGCTTGTGCAACGGTCGTTGTCAAGAAATAATTTTGGGAATAGCTTCCCCGAATGTCAATCTCGAGGGAATGCAGGTTGAGTGTCGTGATAGCGTCGTAGAAAGATCATTACTAAGATTTAAATGAAATAATAGGGGTTGGCTTTTGATCTCTAACGCTACAGAAGACAAAAAGAAAACTAATGTAGGTCATAAGCACTTCTTCGCTTGGTGGATGGAACTAGTGCAGGCCGCTATGCCTTTCTTTGTTAGGCGAATGGACGGAGAGCAAGTGGATGGAATGAACACACGCGCGGAGAGTGAGGGTCGTAATCACCTCTTCAACTACCAACACTAGCCTTTGCTAGAGTTGTTCTTGTGCGCGAGTTGAGTGATATGAGGCGAGTGCATCACAGCTAAGAACAAAGGATGTAACTAACCAAAGCAAACTTCATTCATAGAGAAATAAAAGCAAGTTTAGGTTCATTACAAGCTTAAGAATACACTTCACTATGGAGGAGAGGTAGAGTAAACCGAAAGGGGGAAAGCCTAGCCATGGTTCTTGGCTGGAGCAGTGGGTTGTCAGTCCACTTATCGACTCGGACCGTGGTAGCGTCCGGAGGTAAATGGGTTGTCAATCCACTTGTCTTCCTCCGTCTTCTTCTCTTGTCTTCAGTCTTTTCTCCCTATTTGCCCAAGTGAATAGTACTGGAAACCTATGTTGCACACTATTGGTGGCCTGAAACTCTCCGAAGGGTTGAAGATGGCTTCGGATCGCCGGAGAAAGCTTCCCGGAGGGTGGAGATGAGTGGAGGACCTGTGGGGGCAAGAAAAGGAGCTTTTGCGCGCAGCAGCTGGGCGGAAAATGATAAGCGTGGAGCTAATTCACAGAGCACAGTCTTAAATATGGGCAGCAAAAAATCAGAGCGCACGATCAATCCCGTACGACCGGTGGTCGTGCGCACTGATAGTTGATGATCGTGTGAACTACTCCAGAGAAACCTTCAGCTAGACAAAAAAATTAATATGTATACACACGATAAGTGGCGCACGACCCGAGGTCGTGCGCACTGGATCACATGATCATGCGATTAGAAATGATAGAACTCTAGAAAAAATGGGATAAACGCGCACGAGCAGTGGCGCACGACCAGAGGTCGGGTGCACTATGTATAATAGTCGTGTGATTGCCTCAGACAGAACATGGAAAAATGGAGAATACTGTGCACGATCAGTGGCTCACAACCAGTGGTCATGCGTTATAGATCCAATGATTGTGCGCAGTATTCCTGTACTGTTTGGGAGTCGATGAATAGACCGCGCACGACCAGTGGTCGTGCGCTAAGGAGTCCACTTACCGTGCGCGTGTAAAAAATGCACGATCAGTGGCCCTTAGGAGAAAAACATTCGCAAACTATTCCAGAACACACATACGACCTTTGTACCTGCAGTAAAAACAGAAGAGCCAATGAAATGCGCATACCGCATTCTACAGACATAGAAAAACACCATGTAAGGCAAACGTACAAAAACTACGAAATCACAATGAAAACGTGTCAAAAGTGCACTTAACATGGAATGGACGTAATAACAAATATGAACAACGCACGACCGACAGTGATGGCCCTAGCACTAAGTGGACTTGTTCCATGATGTGGTCCTACAGATAAGTAGGCACAAGAGCGGGGTTAGGAAATAAATTAGAAGAATGACAAAAAGTAACCTCAATCTTGGGGATGATTTAGGTGTCATCTCCCATCGATGGAATTTTAGGTGGATCTACACACCTGTCTAGGCAGGTGAAAGTAGGTGCTAGAGCTGCATCCGCTTCGTCCGCGCATTGGACTTCCATATATGGGACTGAGGAAGCAACCTCGGCCATGCAGATGTCCTCCTCGACTAGATACATCATGATGCTACAAGCACCAGCTTCTCCCTGCGAATCAACCTCCATAATACTGTTAGAAACAGAAAGAATGCTTTGCAAAGTAGAGGATAGAGGGGCAATGCTCGCTAAAAGTCAAGCACAGTCTCCTCACAACTAACAGACTTTATACAAGATGATATATGTACATTAGGAGTAAAAACATCCGTGTCAGGGTTTTGATTGGCACATGTATCTGTGCAAATACTAGTATTTCTCCCTTAAAAACCAGAATGTGGCACTAGTACGTACCCAGATATAAAAGGGGTGCTGCAAGTTTTCAGAGTGGAGACAATCTAAACATCCGGTTCATCATCCTCCTCCAACCGCGCCAAGTAAGCAACACACTCATTCAAAGAGTGATCCCAACTCCGACAAAATAAATACTGCTTAGCCGACTTTGTCGGTACAATGGGTACTGGCGTCGAAAGAAAGTAGTGCGGTAATGGAAGCGCGGATGAGTAGCTAACTGGATTATGTCTACCATATTGAGTACCAGATGAGGTTGGTGCTCCATATGTAGATCCTTGAGTGTCTTGGCAACCATACTCTTTAGGACATCAATCACTTGCATGAGAGATATCTCCACAATAGCGACAACGGATATTAAAACTTGCCCACATTACAGAGATAACTAAATTCCCGGATTAAACTACCTTGCATAGATTCTCAATAAAAAATCTAACAATTCCTCGATATAAAAAGATAAAATAGACTGGGATAAAACAAATTCAAAACAAGCAACTATGTCATAACTCTCATAATACTACAAAAATCAATAATATGCCTGCACTCCCCGGCAATGGCGCCAAAAAATTGATGTGTCGGCAAGTGCACCAGTCACTGTCAAGTAATAATTTTGGGAATAGCTTCCCCGAATGTCGATCTCGAGGGAATGCAGGTTGGGTGTTGTGATAGCGTCATAGAAAGATCGTTACTAAGAGTTAAATGAAACAACAGGGGTTGAATTTTGATCTCTAATGCTACAAGAAGATAAAAAAAAACTAATGCGGGTCGTAAGAACCGCTTCGCTTGGTTGATGGAATTAGTGCAGGCCGCTATGTCGTGCTTCGTTAAGAGAATGGAAGGAGAGCAAGCGGATGGAATGAACACACGAGCGGATAGTGAGGGTCGTAATCACCTCTTCAACTACCAACACTAGCCTTTGCTAGAGTTTTTCTTGTGCACAAGTGGAGTGATGTGAATGGAGGCGAGTGCATCACAGCTAATAACAAAGGATGTAACTAACCAAAGCAAACTTCATTCATAGACAAAAAAAGCATGTTTAGGTTCATTACATGCTTAAGAATACACTTCACTATGGAGGAGAGGTAGAGTAAACCGAAAGGAGGAAAGCCTAGCCATGGTTCTTGGCCGAAGTGATGGGTTGTCAGTCCACTTCTCGATTCAGACCGTGGTAGTGTCCGGAGGTAAATGTGTTGTCAATCCACTTGTCTTCCTCCGTCTTCTTCCCTTGTCTTCAGTCTTTTCTCCCTATTTGCCCAAGTGAATAGTACCGAAAACCTCTATTGCACACTGCTGGTGGCCGGAAACTCTCTGAAGGGTTCAAGATGGCTTCAGATCGCCGTAGAAAGCTTCCCGGAGGGTGGAGATGAGTGGAGGACCTGTGGGGGCGAGAAATGACGCTTTTGCGTGCAGCAGTTGGGCGGAAAATGACAAGCGTTGAGCTAATTCACGGATCACGGGCTTAAATATGGGCTGTAAAAAATCAAAGCGCACGATCAATGGCGCACGATTGGTGGTCGTGCGAACTGACGGTTGATGATCGTGCACACTGCTCCAAAGAAACTTGCAACTGGACAGAAAATTTAATATATATGGGAATGATCAGTGGCGCACGACCAGAGGTCGCGTGCTCTGGATCACATGATCTTTCAATTAGAAATGGAAGAACTCCAGAAAAAATGGGATAAATGTGCACGAGCATTGGTGCACGAACAAAGGTCGTGCGCACTATGTCCAATGGTCGTGTGATTGCCTCAGACAGAACTTTGAAATATGGAGAATACTGCGCACGATCAGTTGCTCATAATCAGTGGTCGTGCGCTATAGATCCAATGGTCGTGCGTGGTGTTCCTGTACCGTTTGGGAGTCGACGAATAGACCGCACACGACCAACAGTGATGGCGACCGCCACCAGGACGACCAACTTGATGATGAAGATGACGAGCATGGCGCATTGGTTGATCATGGAGTTACGGCGGATGATGATGATGATGGTGGTGGCCTTCCGGCTAAAGACTTGCGGCGCCGTGGCGGCCACGGCTATAATCTTCGTCCACACCGCAAGAATTAATTAATATCTTTTTTTATGATTGCTTAGTTATGGTTTGATTTTATTTATGGCTTGTATTTTTATTTTGAACTCTTGGTGTGCATCTAGCACTATTTTTGGACTGCTTATAGCGCTTGTGTTGTAAGGCCTATATAAGGCTATGACTCTTAATAAAATTTAGATTATTATTGCATGCTAAACAAAGCTTATTCCTAACCCTAATCTTCTCTCCTCTCTTCCTCCTACTTTCCACCCCCCCCCCCTTTTCATCTCTTGGAAATCCTCCTCCTCCAAAGGGTTCGGCCTCCCTCTCTCTCCCATCTTCTCTATACTTCTTCAACCCTCCTTCTACCCATTCCCTCCACGAGATTCACTCCCCACTTTCACCCAAACCGGCCACCCTTGGTGGAGTCAAGAGGAGTGCAAGAACCCAAGTATTTGGGTGAAACTTCACGATGCATAAGCGGGGAAGACGGTCGAGTTTCTTCATCCTTGGAGCAACGTCCGTGGAGAACAAAGGAGAGCGATCATTTCTAGTGGATCCAATATCTCGGATCTACTATTCCGTGAGGGGTAACGAAATTTCTACTCAAGAGTTTTCTCTTCTAGATTGTTTTGTGTGGTGGACGATTTTTGCGTGACTTTTGAAACGGAATAAAATTTCGCGTAGTTTTCTTAATAGATTTGTAGATCTTTCGTTTTAATTTTTGAATACTCTCGGAAGGATTGGCGATCCTCGTTATTTCTTGTTGGGGAAAGATCAACCGTTTTTCGAATCGGTGTTTTTTCTTGGTGGATCTTTCTTTGGTACAACATCGCTCACACGGACGCGATTATTCGTCCCTTTAGCTTGATCGAATCTCGGCCTCTAGTCGTGGTTCGATCTCTATCGGATTGTCTAACCGAACGTTGGCGCGTGAGACAAATAATTTAATTGGTACTGCTGCGTTTCGTTAGCGTGTAGAACGAGATTGTTTATCGTGGCGAGAGAACCCTCGACGCCATACGTGTAGGCTCTTGGACGGCCCTACATCAATTTTGGTATCAGAGGGAGGTTGTGTTGATTTATCAATCGACACCATCCTTATGCTTTCCTTTCTTAGGTCGTCGACCCACACTTGGTCGTACACGTTTCGAATTAGACAACGAAATTCTGAATTTTCCTTTGGTCTGCAAATAGCAAAATCCAAAAAAAAAAATTCTGCAGAAAATTACAAAAAAATTCCTGAATTTTCTCCTTATTTTTCTAAGTATAAAAGTCTAAAAAAATATTTTCATTATCCTACTTTATTAGTAACAAAAAAATCTTCTTTATAAAATATCTGGTCAAAATTTTGGAGTCCCTGTTGTTCATGCGCACTAGGTTTGGTACGGAGTATCTTCCCTCCACCTCACACATGGCCGACCACCATGATGATGAGCACGCCCCAGCAGCGATTGCGGCGCTTCGGGAAGAGTTCAATGCTAGGTTCGATGCACTCACCCAATTAATACAAGGGTTGGCCGTAAATCATGCGGCGCCTCATGATCCCGGCTTTGGGATAAATAGGCAGGGGCCCCCACCACAGCCCGCCAACCAACGCGACGAAAGACAAAATCACCCTCGTGATGAGGACGACGATTTCAATTTAACTAGGGCAGTGCGATTACATCCACCATCCTACGATGGCATAGGGGAACCTCAAGTTTTCCTAGATTGGATCATGGAGATCGAGTGCTACTTTGAGTGGCACAACCTGTCTGACGGTGATAAGGTGCGAGTGGCTCGAATGAAGCTTCTGAGTAGGGCCAAGACGTTCTGGTTGAACGAAGAGAGGCGACTGGGTACCGTGAATGGAGTACCCCCAATTGGGTGAGCTGCCATGAAAGCACTATTGACTGACCAATATGTCCCCGCGTATCACCGAACCCAAATGTTCGATGAGCTAGCCACCCTTCGCCAAGGAGACAAATCGGTAGCGGAGTACATGGGACTTATTAAGGACATGATGGTGAGATGCGATGTCCGGGAAATGCCCGAAGTAACACTATCACGTTTTCGTAAGGGACTCAGGCCGGATATCCAAGGCAAGCTTCTGCGTTACGGTCACACGGATCTTAACACAATGTTTAATGCAGCTTTGGATATTGAAAAACATAATGCCTATAAGTCCAAGGGCCGAGCTTTCCAAAAAGGAAAATCCATTTTAGGACCCCCACCCTCATCCTCCGTGCGAGAGAAAGGCAAGTTTTGATCAATCAATTCGAACTCCGTGGTCATTACCGCTAGGAACATCAAACACCCCACTGGTGAGAGAGTTCCCATAGGGCGTATTAATAAGACTAATGCAACCTGTTATTCTTGCGGAATCCAAGGGCATTATTCTAGTGAGTGCCCCACTAAAAGAAAACCCCTAGCCCTTTTAGTCTCCACGTCTGATTCTGCCGAGATCGTCTATAAAGCCGGTACTGAGTCTGACGCTGAGCCGAGTGATATTGATGATGACTCTTTTATGATGGTTATGAGATGTATTCTGAATACACCGCGAGTGACGGACGATTACAATCGGACGAATATCTTCTCGGTAAATTTTAAGAACGGTGATAAGTGGTGTAAGTTAATAATCGATAGCAGTAGTTGTATGAACGTCGTTTCGGAGAATGTCATCACTCGAATGCACTTAGTCACTGAGCCGCATCCACATCCGTATAAGATAGTGTGGGTGAACAAAACGTCAATTGCAGTTTCTAAACGATGCTTTGTACCGCTTACGGCGAAGAATTATGTCGATAAGGTGTGGTGTGATGTCATCCCTATGGATGTATGTCACGTTCTACTAGGCTGTCCATGGCTTTATGATTATGACGTGACCCATTTTGTTAAAGCCAACACCTACGAGTTCAAGTTCAATGGTAAGACCATTGTTTTGAAACCCACACCCCCTAAGGACCCGTAGATTGTTTCCAAGGATACCGTGGTGCCTGCGGAAAGGAAAACGATAAGTTTTATAGGTAGGAAGGAGTTAGAGCGTGAAACCTTTCTAGATGGCATCATTTACGCGTTAGTATGTATACAAGTAAAGGAAGATTCACCGTCTTTAGATAACCTACCGTTATCTCTGCGCACGTTGTTGGAAGAATATAAGGACGTCTATCCGGTAGATTTACCTTCCAAGTTGCCACCAATCAGGGATATTCAACACGAAATTGACTTCGTTCCGGGCTCATCCTTGCCTAATCTACCCCATTACCGACTCAATCCCTCCACACATAATGAACTACAAACATTAATTTCTGATTTATTAGCAAAGGGATTTATCCGCCATAGTAAAAGCCCTTGTGCCGTCCCTGCCTTGTTGGTCCCGAAGAAAGATGAGTCTTGGAGGCTGTGTGTAGACTACCGGGCCATCAATAAAATAACTGTCAAGTATAGGTTTCCCATCCCCCGTTTGGACGATCTATTGGATATGTTATCCGGTGCCACCGTGTTCTCAAAATTGGATTTAAAGAGTGGTTACCACCAAATAAGGATTCGGGAGGGAGACGAATGAAAACGGCCTTTAAATCTAAGGACGGGCTCTATGAGTGGTTAGTGCTCGGAGAGGGACTCACCAACGGCCCATGTACTTTCTCCCGGTTAATGACTCAAATATTTAAGCCATACATGGGTAAATTTGTCGTACTCTATTTCGATGATATTTTGGTGTTTAGTACCTCGCCAATCGATCATGAAATTCATTTGCGGACAATCCTTACTACATTGCGCCAAGAGAACTTATATATTAATTTTAAGAAGTGCGCGTTCGGGGTGACTTCCGTGGAATTTCTAGGATATATAGTGAGCGCTGAGGGTATTCATGTTGACCCTAAGAAGGTCCAAGTGATTAGAGAGTGGCCGGAACCGCAAAATATTAGGGATGTTAGGAGTTTTCATGGATTGGCCACATTTTATCGACGATTCATTCCAAATTTTAGTAGTATCATGGCGCCAATCACTGAATGTATGCAGAAGGGTGATTTTACGTGGACCAAATCGGTCGCTAGCGCGTTTAAAATGATTAAGGATCGGATGTCCGAAGCCCCCTACTACGGTTGCCGAATTTTAATAAAGTGTTTGAACTATCATACGACGCTTCAGGGATAGGAATTGGAGGAGTGTTAAGCCAAGAGGGACATCCAGTTGGATACTTTAGTGAGAAACTTGCGGGCCCAAAATTAAATTATTCCAATTATGATCGTGAGTTTTATGCCGTGATACGTTGTCTCCAACATTGGCGACACTATCTCATATCGAAAGAATTTGTAATCCTCTCGGATCATGAGGCGCTAAAATTTGTAAACTCTCAAAGTAAAATCAGCCCTCGACACGCCAAATGGGTCTCCTATCTTCAGGAGTACACATTCATTATTAAGCACCTTAAGGGTACGTTAAATTGAGTGGCAGACGCCCTCAGTCGTGTCACCCTATTACTATCTAAAATGGAGGTGACGGTAATAGGATTTGACCGCATTAAGGATGAGTATGTCCTATGCCCGGATTTTAAGGATATTTATTTAGCCGCTCAGGAACAGACTACCTCTACTATTTCGGCATACTACATTCGTGACGGTTATTTATTTAAGCTTACGCAATTGTGTATTCCCCGCTCTTCACTACGCCATTTCATTGCATGGGAGCTACACTGTGGAGGGTTAGGTGGACATTTCGGCCGGGATAAAACGATAACTCTAGTGGAAGATAAATTCTTTTGGCCAGGGCTAAAGCCAATGGTCCATAAAATCGTAGGGAGTTGCCGCGTTTGTCAATTAGCAAAGGGAAACAAAACCAATGCCAGTCTTTACACCCCACTTCCTATTCCGTCTGTACCTTGGGAGGACGTTAGTATGGACTTTATTTTGGGCCTACCTATGACATTTCGGAGACATGATTCCATCCTAGTCATCGTTGATCGATTTTCTAAAATGGAATATTTCATTGCTAGTCACAATACCAACGACGCGTCCCATGTTGCTAAATTGTATTTCAAAGAGGTCGTGGCGCATCGGGGCGTCCCCAAAACGATAGTGTCTGATAGGGACATTAAATTCACTAGCTATTTTTGGAAAACACTTTGGAAGCTTATTGGCACAAAACAAATGTTTTCGTCGGCCTATCACCCCCAAACGGATGGGCAAACGGAAGTGGTTAATCGTAGCTTGGGTAGTTTGCTTCGTTGCTTAGTTGGCGATCATAAAGGTACGTGGGACCTTATCCTTCCTTATGCTCAAATAGCTTATAATAATTCAAGGAATAGGTCCACCGATTTGTCTCCGAACGAGATCGTTCATGGTTATAATGCGCTCGTGCCTATTGACTTGGTCCCATTACCGCCATCTTTTAAGTCTAGTCAATTCGCTCAGGATTTCGCCTCCCACGTCCACAATCTCCATAAGCACATTAGCGAGACGCTAGCTAAACAATATGCTATTTATCAATCGAATGCCAACGTACATAGGCGAGCGGTCCCCTTGAATATTGGCGATTTGGTAATGGTTCGTCTCACCCCTACACGGCTGCCTTCGGGCGCTATAAAGAAATTGGCGAATAGGCGAGCCAGTCCTTTTCGAGTGTTAAAAAAGTTGGGCGAAAATGCATATTTATTGTAGTTACCCGCTGATTGGGGAATTTCCCCTGTTTTTAACGTTTCCGATTTAACGCTTTATATCACTCCACCACCTGAACTTTCTGTCTCGCCGTTTAATATTTCCACTAAATCTTCTAATGGGATGGGTGGTGAGATTGTTTCTGGATCGCTCTCTCCTGCGGACTCTACGGAAGGTATGCCGCCTACTGGTGATGAAACTTGCTTTTCTTCTTTGCCTAACGCATTTCCGAGGTTTCCCCGGACTGTTTTCTTGCCTGACAGGATTTTGCAGGATGCTATGTTTCCTACTCCCGACGGTGACATTCACAGGTTCTTGATTCGTTGGCGTGGTCGTCCTGCTTCGGATGACTCTTGGCTCTCGGCTTCGGAGGTGGAGCTACTTGACGCGGATCTCCTACACCGTTACGTTCCTGCCCACTCATCGGTGATGAGTCCTTTTGAGCGGGGGAGGATTGTTGGCGACCGCCACCAGGACGGCCAACTTGATGATGAAGATGACGAGCATGGCGCATTAGTTGATCATGGAGTTACGGCGGATGATGATGATGATGATGGTGGCCTTCCGGCTAAAGACTTGCGGCGCCGTGGCGGCCACAGCTACAATCTTCGTCCACGCCGCAAGAATTAATTATTATCTTTTTTATGATTGCTTAGTTATGGTTTGATTTTATTTATGGCTTGTATTTTTATTTTGAACTCTTGGTGTGCATCTAGCACTATTTTTGGACTGCTAATAGCGCTTGTGTTGTAAGTCCTGTATAAGGCTATAACTCTTAATAAAATTTAGATTATTATTGCATGCTAAACAAAGCTTATTCCTAACCCTAATCTTCTCTCCTCTCTTCGTCCTACTTTCCACCGCCCCCCCCCCTCTTTTCATCTCTTGGAAATCCTCCTCCTCCAAAGGGTTCGGCCTCCCTCTCTCTCCCATCTTCTCTATACTTCTTCAACCCTCCTTCTACCCATTCCCTCCACGAGATTCACTCCCCACTTTCATCCAAACCGGCCACCCTTGGTGGAGTCAAGAGGAGTGCAAGAACCCAAGTATTCGGGTGAAACTTCACGGTGCATAAGCGGGGAAGACGGTCGAGTTTCTTCATCCTTGGAGCAACGTCCGTGGAGAACAAAGGAGAGCAATCATTTCTAGTGGATCCAATATCTCGGATCTACTATTCCGAGAGGGGTAACGAAATTTCTACTCAAGAGTTTTCTCTTCTAGATTGTTTTGTGTGGTGGACGATTTTTGCGTGACTTTTGAAACGGAATAAAATTTCGCGGAGTTTTCTTAATAGATTTGTAGATCTTTCGTTTTAATTTTTGAATACTCTCGGAAGGATTGGCGATCCTCGTTATTTCTTGTTGGGGAAAGATCAACTGTTTTTCGAATCGGTGTTTTTTCTTGGTGGATCTTTCTTTGGTACAACATCGCTCGCACGGACGCGATTATTCATCCCTTTATCTTGATCGGATCTCGGCCTCTAGTCGTGGTTCGATCTCTATCAGATTGGCTAACCGAACGTTAGCGCGTGAGATAAATAATTTAATTGGTACTGCTGTGTTTCGTTAGCGTGTAGAACGATATTGTTTATCGTGGCGAGAGAACCCTCGACGCCATACGTGTAGGCTCTTGGACGGCCCTACAACAAACAGTCGTGCGCTAAGGAGTCCACTGACCGTGCGCGTGTAAAAACGCACGATCAGTGGCCCTTAGGCGAAAAACATTCCCAAATAATTCGGGAACACACACACGACCTTTGTACCTGCAGCAAAAATAGAAGAGCCACTGAAATGCGCATACAACATTCTGCAGATACAGAAAAACACGAAGTAAGGCAAAAGAACAAAAACTACGAAATCATACTGAAAATGGGCCAAAAGTGCACTTAACACGGAATGGACGTAATAACAAATATGAACAATTATGGTTCTAAAGTGTAGTGCATTAACGAGAAAACTAGCCCAAATGAGTCCAAAAATATGTATATAACTTGGACTCATCAGGTGCCATTACAGAATTCTGTAAAAATCAAGGTATCTTTCATGATTTTTCCTCCCTGCGTACTCCACAATAAAATGGAGTTGCCGAGAGAAGGAATAGAACCTTAATTGAAGCATGTACAACAATGCTGAATGATGTTTCACTACCAGAGTACTTCTGGGCCGAAGCAGTCAAAATGGCTTATCACATGCAAAACAGAGCTCTAATCAACAAAAACATCGTATGACTCCCTATGAGCTATTGAAGGGAAGAAAACATACTGTATCCTACTTTAGGATCTTTGGCAATAAATGCTTCGTACTTAATAATGGGAGTATTATCACATGAAGTTTAGTGATAAACATTTTGAAGGTATTTTTGTAGGCTATAGTAGCCATAGTAAGGCGTATAGGATTTTCAACAAGAAAACCCTGGTTGTAGAGGAGTCAATTTATGTTATATTTGACGAGACAAGCATGCTCCAAAGCAGCTCGTCTAGTGTTGTTGGTGCAGATGCATGTACAAGTTTCAAGGAACTAAGCTTGGATGAAGCGGTCAAGGAAGACACTCCAAGCTTAGTCAAGGTCGTCGACCCAAGTATGGTGGATGAAGAACAACTAGATGAACACAACCACAGAGGATGCACCTAATGCGGTAGAACCTGATGGTGGAGTTGGGCGAAACCTAGTGTTCATACACCTCAGAGATCACCCAGCTGATCAAATCATTGGATAGCCAGGAGACGGTGTTAGAACTAGAAGAGATACAGCTAATGAGATATTACATCTTAGTTTTTTGTCTCAGGTTGAGCCAAAGAAGTTTGAAGAGTCAAACAAGTGTGTCTCTTAGATCATGGCAATGCAAGACGAGCTCAACGAGTTTGAAAGGTGCAAAGTCTGGGATTTGGTTCCCAGACCCAAAGGACAGAACGTGATCGACACCAAATAGATTTTCATAAACAAGTTGGACGAACATGGACTTATTATCAAGAACAAAGCTAGTCTTCTATCTCAAGGGTACAGAAAAGAAGAAGGGATCGAATTTGATCTGACCTTTGCTCCAGTGGCCAGACTCAAACCGATCAGGTTGTTTCTTGCATATGCTGTCCTCAAATGTTTCAAGGTGTAACATCCCATTTCCAACTAGACCCCTGGGAGTGGTTTTGTCTTAACAGAACCTTAGGAAGCCCAGGAATTGAAGTTTGTCGACCAAGATTTTGAGTCAAGGGGTGGTCATGCCCGTGATCGACCCGTCACGCCCGTGACCTAGGGCGTGACCCCCTTTGATGATTGTCGACCTTAGGAAGACGATCGTCGAGCTCAGAAATTTCAACATAGGTCAGACACGCCCGTGACCGATCCGTCACGCCCGTGACCTTGGAATGGCGTTGAGTGAGCTCAGCTCACTCAACGCCGTGGTCTGGATGGCATTGAGTGATCGTAGCTCATTCAAAGCCATAAGCGGGATGGCATTGAGTGCATTGAGTGCACTAAACGCCATAAGTTGAATGGCGTTGAGTGCACTGACTGCACTCAACGCCATCTGGTGTCGACAGGTTGGCATTGAGTGAGCTGAGCTTACTCAACGCCGTAGACTGGATGTCGTTGAGTGAGCTTAGCTCACTCAACGCCGTAATCTGTCAGGCGGGATGGCGTTGAGTGCACTCAACGCCATAAGTTGAACGGCATTGAGTGCACTTACCGCACTCAATGCCATTTGGTGCTGTCTGGATGGGGTTGAGTGAGCAGAGCTCACTCAACGCCATAATCTGGACGGTGTTGAGTGAGCTAAGCTCACTCAACTCCATTACCTGGACGACGTTAAGTGAGCTAAGCTCACTCAAAGCCATAATCTGGACGGCGTTGAGTGATCTAAGCTCACTCAACGCCATAACCCGGACGGTGTTGAGTGAGCTAAGCTCACTCAAAGACATAATCTGGACGGCGTTGAGTGAGCTAAGCTCACTCAACGCCATAATCTGCACAGCGTTGAGTGAGCTAAGCTCACTCAACGCAATCGTTTAAAAGGGGCTTATTCTGGATGGCGTTGATTGAGCAGAGCTCACTCAACTCCATAATCCGGATGGCGTTGAGTGAGCTGAGCTCACTCAACACCATAGTCTGGGAGGCCATTCTGATGGCGTTGAGTGAGCATAGCTCACTCAATGCCGTAACTGGGATGGGGTTGAGTGAGCTGAGCTCACTCAATGTCGTAGTATGGATGGCGTTGAGTGAGCAGAGCTCACTCAACGCCATTTTACTTAGAATTTTTCTGGCATCTTTTTTGGCTGTGTGCTGGTTCAGCTGAACCGGGCTGGTCTAGGAAGTTGGCCAGAATGCATTTTTGGGCCGTTTTCTCTTATTAAGACTTAGTTAAGTCTTATTTAATGAAGTTTGACCGGCTGTGCCACGTGGCAGCCGTTTCCTCCTCCAGCCATGGCCGAACCCCAGCCTTCATGGCCGTCAATGGCATTTGATGTCATGGCCTTCCCTCTTCCACTTGAAATAGCTGGATTCAACTCCTCTCAGGGAGAGGAGGAGTTTCCAGCCCTCCTCCAGCTGTTACAAGCCATTTTAGCTCCCCTCCACCATGGGCGAGCTTGCTCTTGAAGAGGCAATAATGGCTGGACAGCCTATAACCGCCCACTCCCCATTTCTTCCCTTTAAAAAGGTCCCTTAGGCTCAGAGATTAAGTTTCCCACCCTGACTCGACGGATTGAAGCTTGTTCTGCGATGTAGAAGGACTCTGGCGACGCCACAACCGCGCAAATAGCATCCCGATGATCGGCTCGACTCCAAACCTCGAATAAAGGTCCTCCTCTACCTCTTCTTCTATGGATAGATCTTAGAAATCATTAGGAGAGATATTGGGCTCAAAAGAGCTAGATCGGGTGAGCGTTTCCATGGTTTTTCCAAAATTTCATGGTGGCGGGTTCGCCGGAAACCGCCTCTCCGGCGGCAGTGCCGCCGCCCGACGGTAGCCCTCACCTCAACAGAGGTGGTGGTGGTGGTGGCCGGCCAGGAAGATGGATGGGTGGCCGGGAAATAGCTTTAGAAAAGCTACAAGTTTTGAGCATTTTAGGTTACTGGTTCGGGCTTTTTGAGAAGATGAACAGTAACCTACAATACTAAATTATTATATTTATATATAAATGTAGTAATTTATCAAGCTCTCTTTTATGCTATTTAATGAGGTACTTAGAGGCTTTTTATGTAGAAGTGAACAACATGAAATCTATAGCCCTATGGGTCTACTACATTTCAAAATGTATTTGGGTCAATTTGGTCAACTGGTTTGACCAGGGCACCTCTTTTGGTGGGATCTAGACCTAGAGCTAGGCAGAGACAAAAAGGTGTGCCACCTTTCATCCTTTGCCCAAATTTTCTTGAAATTTGGGCAGGGAGTCTATCCTAACTATATCTAGGTCCTATCCAAAAATGAGAATTTTTGGAGAATATTTTTCTATAGTTATGGTAAAAATTTAATAATTCATGTATAATTTTATTAGGTGTCCTAAACACCTCAAAATCCCCCCAAATTTGGGTGGGAGGTCTTAGGGGGAATGTTAGAACTCTGGTAAAAATTCCACCTCTTTTGGAAGTGTTTTGATTGAGTTTTAACTCGACCCTAGGTTGGCCCTTACAGGGTTAATTAGGTTAATTCATTCCTTTTGGGATTTGAGTGGTCAAACAACCTCAACAGAGGCTGATATTTTGTCCACTGGCTTTTTGCGGCATGAAACACCCTCCAATGTAATTTGGGGTAGTTTGGGACAGGGTAGCCCTAGAACCCTAGGGTAAGTCCCTTAATGGGGATTTTAAGGGTTGTGAAGGTCATGGGGTCAAATGACCTTGGACTGACTTGAAATTTGGTAGAGAGGACCATGGGGCCATTATAGTTCTCTGGACAAAATCCTAGGGGCTTTGGAGACAGTTAGGCCACCTAACACCCTAACCCTAGTTTAGGTCACCAACTTTAATTTGAACTATTATGCTATCAACTGATCTACAAATCAAATACAATTTAAGCAGGATGATTTTCTGCTCTAAATGGCCATGATATAATTTTGTTGGGAGTTTTGGGTTTATTTATACTGTACTTCATTCATAACTCTTATTGTGCCCTAGATATATATTTTGATGATTTTGGAATTTCTATTCACTAAGATGTTATGAAATCTTGGATTAGGGCATCTAATAGCATGTTATACCTTATGTATTTTTCTTGGGAGTTTTATCTGATTATTTTGGATACTTGCTTCTTTAACGTACCAATTGTGATATGTAGTCAAAAATACAAATAATGCCCATTTATTATTTGTAAATTTATGAAATTTGGTCAGAGGGTGTTTCATACAATTATTGTCATCCTTTAAATTTCTCTGGATTTTTAGACAATTAAAAATAGTACCTCCCTCACTAAGCTAGGAAAATTAGTGTTTTACATTAAAATAAATTCAGAGCCCAAATATTATAGAAAAATTATGGGACTTGGTTTATGATAGTTTTAGGTCACCATGAAGCTTCTATAATTTTCTTGTGATTTTTAGATACAAATTTACAGTACTTGCTTCATAATATAATAAAAGTGGCCTAAAATGGTAAATTAGGAAATGTAGGCCTAAACACCTCTTAAATTTCTCAAAATTTGGAATTACTGCTTAAATACCACATAGGATTTTTACTGATTTTATAGCGATTTATTGTTGGCTCATTAGTGCACTTCATGTTCATACTAGGGCATTGGGAGGCTGAGAATAAATAAATTAAATGCCAGATGAAATAGGAAAATTATTATTTTCTGGATTTAGACTAATTATGTCATGGTAGACCTCCATTAAATATTATAGGAGATTCGGAAGACAATTTGGAGTACCACCCCTAGCATACCTCATAAAGCTTAGGATGGTCTGCGTTTAGTAAAACTGCAGAAGCTGAACTAGAGTGGGTAATGAACTTGGAAAATGGAATTTTGGTAGTTTTCTGGTTTGGATAGGGTGAGTTAAATCAAGTTCATTATTGGAATTCAGGACGGGTAGGGTGTGAGATTGACTAGTGTTAAGTGGTGTTCGGGTTCGACGGAAGATCGTCCTCCCCGAGAAGAGGAAGAGTCAAAGTCACCCTAGGATTAGCCCACTGTAATATGAGAAGGTAATGGGTTAAGGGAACCAATCAATTACAATAAGTGCCTTAGAAATGGAGCTTTGGGATTCACCCCATCATAGTTCCTAGTACCGCTGCGAGCCCTTCACCGGGTAAACCTCGGGAAGTCCAAGGTTAACCTTAAATCTTAGGAATAAAATGATCAAGAGTAACCCTAATAATAGTTGCACCTCACACCTACACTTGTACACTTAGGAAGAAGAATTAGCATGGAATGGGTAGAGTAGGTCCGTGTTCTAAGGGCCTACTAGTAATATCAATGGTCTGGTTTGTGAATGGGAAGTCCGGGGAGCTGGATGCTCGGGGACTTGGTATAAATTTAGAAATACAGGGAGCGGGATGCTCGGGGACTTGGTATATGCTTGGTATCCTGGAGAGCTAGAGGCTCGGTAATATGAGAACTTGTACAAATATAACTGTCATGATTGCATGTGCATAAAAGTGGTGGGTCATCGGTACTGGACGATCGATCACACCGACGTCGGTACGTTGACTCGACGGTGTGGGACATTTAGCCAAAGAAAGCCTGGTGGATATATCCAGCACTAGTACGCGGTTACTCTAGGTTGTGTTCTTCTAGGGGCGTACGGAATGGCTAGGCCTGGTGGTGTGGTTACCCGCCTAGGAGTGGGGGGCCCGACCCACTGTCTTCGTATGCCACCACGGAGGTTCCTGGGGGTGAAGCTAGTTGCCCGAACATGGGGAACTAAAGGTCTGCACGCATGGAGTCGTGTGGGTGTGTTGCACTTGCTTGTGCATTCCATAGCATATTTGTGTGTCATAGCATAAACATTGCCACCTATCGTATAAGATGGTATGGGACGTTTTATATGATAGGCCCTGAAAAATGACCCCTTGGTCTATAGGGGTAATCCCTAGAAATCAATGGTTATATTTCTTGTGCTTTTACTTACTTGCTTACTCCTTGCTATTTGATAACCGACACCCCAACGTATAAGTGTATGGGACACTTTATACGATGGGAGCCCTGCAAAAGATCCCTTGGCTTATGCACTTCCGCACATAAGTTAAGGTTACCTTTCCTACTTTCTGCTTGTCGTATTTACTATGAAATTGCTAGCATAGGTCCGCTGTCAGCTGCTTTTGACTTATTCTCCACCTTCATGTCCTTCCCTTTCTTCCTCTCCTCTCGGTACCTAGGAGCCATGGGGGAAGGGGTAGGGGATGATAGGGCTTAGTCTTTTAGACTAACGGTTTTTGAACCACAATGTTTTAGGTGTACTATATGGAAGGGTCACGGGTTTTGCAGTTTCTGATAGAGTTGACCCCGCGACCGTGTTACCATTGTCACCAGCCGGGACATACATGGGTCAAATGCCCCTTGATTGGTGGGATCCCACCAGCTCAGCAGCCAGGAGGCCAAAGACGTAGACGCAGACGTGGATTACGAGGCGGCGACTGCAGGCCGAAAAGGAAGAAGCACCCAGAGATGCAGCACCAGCAGAGTACGGAGTCAGTCGAGATGGGCCAGTCTAGCTTGGGTGCTCTCGGTACAGTGACAGTTACGGTGACGCTTAGTTTTAGTTTTGCTTCCGCGAGTGACTTGTAGTGAGGATTACATGTACTGGGCATAAGCCCTCCTTTTGTACTCTGACTATTATTATTGTGGACTCTCCCTTCGTGGAGATTTATTTATATATATGTGGTTATGGTAAACTAGATTTATAATTACTTATGTTACTGTTCTGCGATCGATTTGGCCGGCAGGATCAGCGTTTTGTAGTGACGACCTTCCCGGGCGTGATGGTGTCACCACAAAGCAGCGGTTCTGGGCATAAGACCCCGGTGTTTAAAAAAAAGGGGGTCTTACACAAGGTATATCAAATGGATGTAAAATCAGCATTACTCAACGGGAATCTGAAAGAGGAAGAATACATAGCACAACCCCTAGTTTTTGTCAACTCTACTTTCCGTGAATACGTTTATTTTCTTAATAAATCTCTTTACGGCTTAAAACAAGCTCCCTGAGCTTGTTGTCTAGCTTTCTTCTTGAGAACAAGTTCATAAGAGGAAAGATAGAAAAGACATTATTTCTTAAGGAAGTAAAAGGCAAGATTTTGCTAGTGCAAATCTATGTTGACGACATAATTATTGGCTCTACGGAAGATAACCTTTGCAAGAAGTTTTCCAAACTTATGCAAGGGAAGTTTGAAATGAGCAGTATGGGAGAGCTGAAGTATTTCTTAGGACTTCAGTTGAAACAATCTGAAGATGGAATTTTCATCTCTCAGACAAAGTTCACCAAAGAGTTACTTAAGAAATTCAGAATGGAGAACACAACCTCGATGAGGACTCCAATGGGTTCAACTATGTCTCTGGATACAGATGAGAAAGGGAAACCTTTTAATGAAACCAAGTACAGAAGCATAATTGAATCCTTGCTCTACCTCACTGTCAGTAGACCCGACATAATATTTTCAACATGTGTGCGCGCTAGATTTCAGGTGAACGCGAAGGAATCTCATTACATCGCTGCCAAGCGAATTTTAAGATACCTTAAGGGTACACATAATCTTGGCTTATGGTACCCAAGAAGTAATGATGTCTAGCTAATTGGATTTTTAGATGCAAATTTTGCAGGCAGTAGGGATGGCATGAAAAACAATTCCGGGATGTGCTAATTCCTTAGAAGAAGGCTTATCTCATGAATAGCGAGAAATGAAATTGTGTGGCAACATCATCTTCCGAGTCAGAGTACATCTCTACTGGAAGTTGTTGTGCACAGCTTCTTTTGATCAGGAATCAGCTTGAGGACTACAACCTGAAGTTTAAAGAGATTTTGATGTTCTGTGACTCCTCCAGTGCAATAGCAATTACAAACAATCCAGTCTCCCACAGCCGGACAAAGAACATCGAAGTAAGATATCACTTCATCCAGGAGCATGCGGAGAACAAGGATATAGCCCTTAGCTATGTCTCGACGGATAAGCAGGTCGTAGATATATTCACGAAGCCACTAGACGTGGCCAAGTTCACATTTTTCAAAATGGAACTGGGTATGATGAAAAAGGACTCGTAAAAATGGCCAAGAAGACAGGAATTCATTCGGGAAGTACTTCATAAAGCAGAAAATTTTGTACAAGGCAAATTCGTCGATTATCAGTCAGCAGAACTCGGCGATTCGTCGGATATACACACCTAAACTCGGGGAATTTAACACTGCGTCCGGTTAATTTTGCTGAATTTCACTTGGGTCAAACTTTCTTTCCTATATTGGATCTGAAGAGTCGCGACTTATCAGTCACTTGCCTTTCCCTTGTCAAATTTAAATTATATATATATGTACATAAGGGTTCGGGGCAAACCTTCACCATTTCATCGAAACCAAACAGCCAACTCGCCGAACAATCCTCCCGACGATTCCTCTTCCGGCACTGGTCATCGTCTTCCTTCGATCTTACTGCTCTCGTTATTCGTCGGTTAGGTCAGTGCAAGCTAAATTTGACAGTCCAGCAGAGTTCTCCAATCGATTTATTCCAGTGCTTTTATCTAGAAACCTCATTCCTCGTCGATTCCGTCCATGACAACAATCAAGTTCCAAGCTTACAGTTCAGTCTAGAGCCGAATCCTCAATTTTCAGATTTCTATCCTCCATGGCTCCTCGAAGCACCAGCGGCTTGCTAGGGTGCTGGGGAATTGGTTCGTATAGGATTTGCCTCTACATCTGATGAGTTCAGAAATGTTATTCTGATGTTGGAATCTGCTAGCCTTTCCTTTGTACTAGAACACAAATGCAAAATTCTAGACAAAAATCTCCTGGAATTCTTTCAGAAATGCTAAACTCCGCAGGGAGGATTCTGTGATAAAGATCAAAGTTCGACAGACAATGGTTAAAGTGAAAGCTTCTCTCCTTACCAGGCTTTTGAGGCTTCCAACTTGTGTTTAGGCATATCAGCTCGAAGAGGAGGACTTCACTAGAGCAATGCTATTCTGTGGTTTGCCCAGGGGTACTAAGGCAGTGAAGTGAAAATGCATGAATGAGGAAGGAAAGTTACTATCAGATATCATAGGTAAAGTTCTCCTATGCAAGACAGGATCACATGATTATCTTTCTTTAGTTATGTTCAAGATCCTGGTGGCTATTATCTGTAGGAAGAAACTGGATTGGGGTGCGGTGTTGTTTGCTATGATCAAATAAAGTCTTCGAACTTCCAACTTTGGAAGGATTATCAGCTTGTTCTTGAACCAAATGGATAAAGACAAGTTTGATATGACCAAAGGTGTGCCTATCCATCACGTAAAGAAAATCGACTCTTTTATATTCTCGAGGTGGGATAGGAGGATCCAAAGGCCAAGGGGAGCCAGAGATCTACCAAAGGGGGAGGAAGAGGATGTTCCTACTGATAAGATTCCTACTTCCACCCCAGTGAGATTCTTGACAGTCTGAGTACATGAATTGAGGGGGAGCTAGCTGATACACAAGTGGCTACTCAGAGAGTGCCCTTGAGTGTTTGTACTGAGACAGTTTCAAAAGTCCCAGCTGCAGAAGTGCCAGGTTCAATTTCAGTTCCAGATGCTCTAGAGACAGTTGAAAATTCAATTGATCAGCTACCTAAGGTCGCTGTTATAGGTCGTTTTGTTGCTGATGCGATAGTTCCAGATGAGGCCGAGGTTGAGACTGTTGCTGATGATGATGTTCCGGCTCCTTCTGAGCATGAGATTGATGATGATTTAGATGTTGTTGGTTATGAGATAGATACTGATGAGGTAATGGTAGCTGCTGATAATGTTAATGATGTCTCTGAGAAAGATTTA
This sequence comes from Platanthera zijinensis, assembly GCA_039513925.1. Classification (NCBI taxonomy): domain Eukaryota; kingdom Viridiplantae; phylum Streptophyta; class Magnoliopsida; order Asparagales; family Orchidaceae; genus Platanthera; species Platanthera zijinensis. Next base: position 70,070,777 of record CM077097.1, on the reverse strand, counting down.
GCAGAGGACATGATTGTCCCTCTTCCAGAGATTACCCCTGCTATAGTGTCTAAGGGGGAGGCAACCCAGTCTTTGATATCCATTGCTACACATGTTGATAGGTTTATCCGCAATATAGATAGAAGGGTTGCAAAGGTGTCCGTTATTCCTCTAGCTGTTCCAGAGGAAGTAATTGATATTTTTGATGAGGAAGGAGATGTAAAGGAGCATACTCCTGTCCTGCCTACTGAAGATCTCAGTTTGATGGCTAAGGCTCGTTTATCTCTGATAGATGAGTCCTCCAGTGATTGAGAAATCCATTCAGATCTTCCCTCTCTTCCCAGTGTTCCTACTAAAGATATTCCCAGCTCCAGTTCAGATAGTTCCATTCTGAAGGCAATAGAAGCCATGTTGGCTAAACAACAAGCACATCCTGACTCCTCAATACAGAAAGTTCTACAAAAGGTTAAGGAGACTGAGAAAGATTTGAACAATGGCCTTGCAGCTGTCAAGGTGTGTTTTGACAAATTAGATGCAAGGTTGGATTCTTGGTTCATCCAGGGTAGACAAGCACTAGTTCTTACCATGGCCGGGCTCAAAAGTAATCTGGACGTTCTTGTGAATGTTGATAAGAACGTAGTGACCATGATTGATGCTCAAAATAGATCAATGGCTCATTTTGAAACAACGATGGAAGTTTATGCCAATGCTGTAACTATTGAAATCCGAATGGGGGAGGATGCCCTCAAAGATAAGGTAGATGATGTTGAGGCTGCCGTGGTTGGAAACTTCAAAGGAGTCAATGAGTACGGTTATGACAACTTCTCTTGGCTACATAATGAGATTTTTGGCAGACCAGGTCAAGTTAATACAAGCTTTGCAGTACTCGTTGTGCATGCTACAGGAAATGTTGAAGTTCATCCTACTGAGGATTACTCTCAATACTGGACAAATACATAGGATTTTTCTCTGGACAGACTTGCTGCTACTGCTGCTGATATTCCAGAGGTTCATGTGTTTGAAGACATTCCTCCACCAATTTACAAAAGAAGAAAACATGGTGAAGGCCCATCTACTGTGAGATCAGAGCCTGCCAGAGAAATGCCTAACATAGAAATGGCAAACCGAGAAATGGTTGAGGTTTGGAGTCTGATTTCCAGAGGCATCATCTTAGACTCATTCACATTGGTTGATGTTGGAGGTGAAAATAGGAGGAATCACTATGATAGAGACGTGTGGCATAAGTATGAGGTGGAATGTGCAAAGAGAAGAATTCATTTCAGAAATCACAAGCATGATGATCCAATTACACCTCCAGCCCATCCAAGATACTATCCAAAGCCCAGGGCATATTTTGCTAGACAACGTCAGAAGAGCCAGGGCAGGTAGGGCATATGGTTTTATATATCTTATGTTGATATATGTTGATGTAATTGCCCCAAACATTGAACTCTTTGATATATATATATATATATATATATATATATATATATATATATATATATATATATATACATATATATATATATATATACATATACATATATATATATACATATATATATATATATATGATTTAAATTTTTTTACTAGAATGTGCGCTTTGTTTAATTTTTGTTAATTCATATATCTCTTCAATATTATTTTTTTTTTATTATTATTGTGCAATTCACCTTAGCTTGTAGGATTCTGATTTCTTCCAATAGGTGGAGATTGTTGGGTATTATATCCACAATAACCCTGATTTGAAGAAGGGTCCCGTTAAGCTAAGATGAATTGAGATTGTATTTGATGTTGTACTTTCAGTTATGTAATTGCAGGTCTATATTACCAAGTACACACCAATGTCAGGTTATGGTGGGTCAGTAAACATTGGACAATACAATGTAATTTTTCATTCTGTAGGCCAATGTGTTGACTCACGTGTAATCTCTCGATTGGGGTGTACTTCTATCCATAGTGAATATGAAGGATCCAAGAAGGAGAAAGACTTGGAATCAGAAGAACAAAAAATTTACACAAGTAAAATTTGTCGAGTATTGTAAGGGATATTCATCGAATTCGTCTAGTATACTTGTTGATACTCGTCGAATTCGTCGTGTATACTTACTAACACTCGTCAAGTTCTCCATATTGTACTTAAGGTAAAATATCTGAGAGTTAGAAAATCCGCCAAGTAAAATTTCTCGAGTATTCACGTGTATACTCGTTGAATTTGACGAATGTATCTAACGATACTCGCCGAATTCGTCGAATATACTGGTCGATACCCGATGAATTCATCGAGTAAATTTTAATTTACTTCTCAGGATTTTTTATGTCAAATTCGTCGATTATCACTGGGTTAGGCGTCCAATGCGCCGAGTGAGCTAGTCGATACTCGTCGAATTCGTCTCGTATACTAGCCGATAATGGTCGAATTCGTCGAGTATGACTTTTGTATGGCGTCGAGTGGCAAGTTGGAACAAGCTAAATTTCTCTAAGTAAATTTTGTCGAATATCACTACTAGTTTGCCGAGTATACTCAGCTATACTTGACGATACTCAACGAAAATGACTTGGGTTATTTTTCCGTCTTGTTTTCAAAATTCGGCTCGGGTTGAATGATACGCCATTTATAGTGTTTTCAAAGGTCTCATTTTGGAAGTTCTTTTATAGCCGTTGCAATTGAGGATCTCTATAAATGCTTTGGGTGGATTTATCATCAACCCTAATCGTGCTCAACATATTCCAAGAAAGATACCGTGCGAATTTTTCCCGTCGGCTCCCGTACACGTTCTCGTGAATTCCGATCGGTCGATGCTCGCTGCTGCATGATTCATTCGTCTTCGACATATTTGACTTATCCGTGCTTTTGAAGGCTTCTATTCTCCTATATCTAGTTAATCCAAGGTTTAAGATCTATGTCCTCAAAGTTTCGTGTTCAAGTTTTTTTCAAGATATCCAAGTTCATCCGTTATCGAAGAACAAAGACTCGAAGACCTTAGATGTAGCCTAGATTAATTGTAATTATTGTGTGTATACTCTTTTACATTTGTAGGAGGATTTCCCTCTAAGTTGTAGATCTGTTTGTGGTTCGAGTTGTAGATCCGGTTTTGGATTGAGTTGTAGAAGAAGTTGTTCTTCCGAGTGGTAGGAGCGTCGTCTCTGAGTTGTAGGAGTTGCAGCTCCGAGGTGTAAGATTTGTTGAAATCAAAGAAAGGTGAAGTAGCAAAATCTAGCCCTTTGTGGTAGATAGGCGAGGTAAGACAGTGGACGTACCAAACTCAGGGAACCACTATAGATCACTTTATTCTGTATGTTTCTATTTTTAAAGTATTTTTATTTCGCAAAAAGACACAGACCTCACCTATTCACCCCCCTCTGAGTGATTTAGGTAGACGCTAGATACTTTTAAATCGGTCAGATGCTACTAGGCCAACCATAGTGGAAATTTTCTGCTCTGGTCGTAGGAGAGCCTTCCTAAGAGAAGAGGTATGGAAGATGTCATGCAGGCCCGCCAACTCGGGCAGTAGCTCCATTCTATAGGCCAAGGGGACAATTCGCTCCAGAATCCAATACGATCCCATATATCTAGGACTGAGCTTCTTTTGCCCGCATACCCACGAGACTCCATGCATCAGACGTATCTTCAAGAATACCCGGTCTCCAACCTGAAACTCTACCTGATGATGCCGCACATCGTAGTATTTGGCCTATCTACTCTAGGCCTCCAGCATCGTGTCTTGAATTAGTTGTCCCTGAGAATCTATGTCTTCAACAAACTCCAAGTCAAGCGCCTTTGGATCCTCATCCTGGATCCAAGATAGTGGATTCCTGCACCGCCATCCATACATTGCCTCATAGGGGGTCATGCCTATACTTTACTTATGACTATTGTTATAAGAAAATTCAATAAGCGGCAACAGTCTTTCCCATGGCTCCCTGCAATCCAGGATACACAGGCGTAAGTGGTCCTCCAATGTCCGGTTGGTACGCTCTGTTTGCCCATCCGTTCTGGGGGTGGAATGCAGTGCTAAAAGTCAAACGAGAGCCCAGGTAATCCTGGACTGCTCTCTACTCCTTGAACGTAAATTGTCCATCCCGATATTATATGATCGTCCTGGCCACGCCATGATAGCCGACGAACTGCTCCACAAATCTCCATACAAAACCACCGACCAGAGCGTCCTTCATGATTGGAATAAATCGGGAAACCTTCATCAGCCTGTCAAAAATCACTCATATTGAATCATTTCCCGCATGGGAACAAGGAAGTTCATGTATGAAGTCCATCGCAATATCATCAAACTTTCACTCCGGCACCGGTAGTGGCTGCAACAATCTTGTCGGGCTCTTGCATTCAGCCTTTATGAGTTGGCAAGTCTCGTAATGTGTCATAAAGTAGGTGATCTCCTTCTTCATACCCGGCTAGTACATGGTCCTCTTTAGACCGGCCGTCATCTTCGTGATCCTAGGGTGCACTGAGTACCTACTATGGTGCCCTTCAGTCAAAATATCTTCCCGAATCTGGCCTCCTGCTGGTATATAAACTCTGTCACTGAAACATAGTAGGCCATCCTTCAGCGTGTAATCCCCAACCATACCTGTCTCCAAAGCCCTGAATATTGGCTCCAATTTAACATCCCGCTTTTACCTCTCCCTGATGTGATCATGTATGTCACTAGTAGTGCTCATCGATGCTAAATAATCCTCATAAAGTTTGGGATCCTCCTTGGACACCAAGGATATCTGAATATCCTCCAGCATCCGAACAAACTCAATGGACAAGACCTGGGGTTCTTCTCCTACTGTGGTAGCTCTTTTGCTAAGAGCATCTGCTACTACATTTGACTTCCTTGAGTGGTAGTTCATCGTGTACTGATAATCATAAATAAACTCCACCCACCATCTCTATCACATGTTTAACTCTTTCTGTGTGTCCACGTACTTGAGAGTTTTGTGATCGAAGAAAATTTCACAGTGGACTCCATAGAGGTAATGCCGCTAGATCTTCAAGGCGAAGATTACCACTCCCATCTCTAGATCATGCACCGGGTAGTTTTGTTCGTGCTTCTTCAGCTAGAGGGAAGCATAAGCTATCACGTGTCTGTGCTGCATTGGGACAACACCCATCTCCTGATAGGATGCGTTAGTGTAGACATGGAATCCTTCCTTCAAATAGGGAAGGACAAGGATGGGAGTCGAGGTAAGCCGATCCTTCAGCTCTTTGAAGGCAGATTCATACTGCGACATCCATACGAATGGTGTATCCTTCTTCATCAATGATGTAAGTGGGAGGGAAATCCCTCTACGAACTTCTGATAGTATCCGGCGAGTCCTAGGAAACTTCGTATGTCGGATGCCATCTTCATCGGCGATCAATCTTGCACTGCTTGGATCTTTGCTGGATCTATAGCTAGTCCCACTCCATTGATAATGTGACCAAAGAAGGCCACAACCTTCAAAAAAAACTGACATTTAATAAACTTAGTATATAGGCTGTGCTCCCGGAGTTTCTCTAGATTCAGTGCCAAGTGTCGTACATGCTCCTCCTCTGTCCTCGAGTAGATGAGAATGTCTTCTATAAATACAATGACGAAGATATCAAGATAGGCCTCCAATACACTATTCATCGGACTCATGAATGCAGAGGGTGCATTCGTGAGCCCGAATGGCATCACTGTGAACTCATAGAGGCCATATCGGCTACTAAATACGGTCTTCGGGATGTCCTCCTCCTGAATCTATAGCTGATAATATCCCGATCTCAAATCCGATTTTGAGAACCAATGAGATCCCTCTAGATGATCAAATAGTTTGTCTATTCTTGGTAAAGGGTACATGTTTCATACTGTCAGCCTGTTCAGTCCTCTGTAGTCAATGCATAGTCTGAGAGTCTCATCCTTCTTCTTTACAAACAATATTGTGGCTCCCCATGGAGAGGAGCTTGGTCTGACAAATCCATCTTTAACAAACTCCTGCAGCTGACTCTGGAATTCCACTAGCTCCTTTGGGGCCATGTAACGCACCGAAACTCAAAAGAGGTATGGGTTGTATTTTGAGCTAAGTATGGGACTTGGTAGAGGTCACACGGCCTAGGACACCGACGCGTCCCAAGGGCGTGTTGTGCTCGGGTTCGGCGATGGCCGAGTGGCCTACAAAATTAAAGTCGACGAGCATCGAACAGCGAACACGGCCTGATACACGGGCGTGTCCCAGGCCGTGTCCTACTCGGGTTGTTAGCCGAGTTGTGTTGGGGGAGAAACACAGCCTGAGCTCAAGCGTGTTCGGGTCCAACACTGGCGTGTCAAATTCGACACGGGCGTATCGAATACCCATGTTCTCCTCGGGTTAGTGCTGGACCTGTGTCGATGGAGGAACATGCCCAGCTACACGGGCGTGTACTGGATGATACGAGCGTGTCAAGCTTGACACAGGCGTGTCAAGTGCCCGTGTTATTTTCGCGATGCAATGGTTTTGATGGCGAATGAGGCACACAACCTTGAATACGGGCGTGTCGCAAGCCGTGTTCGGCCTAGGAAGTTCATTTTAAGTGCGAATCATGGCCGTCCGTTTCCTTATTTTGGGATCCAAAGGCTCAGGGCTGTTCTTATTGGGTTATACCGGGGAGTAGGGCTTAGAAACCCTCATTTCTTTTGGGTTCAATCTCTTTCTAAGTTCTAGAGAGAGGGGAGAGCAAGGAGGAAGAAGGAAGAGAGATCCGGTCGCCGGAGGAGATTCGGAGCGCCAAATCGCTAGCCGAGTCCAGATCTACGATGGCGAGATCATCGCGGTGCTTTCCATGCGTATATATTTCCATGGCGCCAAAGAGGAATGCTAGGGTAACGATTCTCTTCTTGAGCATGTGAAAACTCTCCTTCTTTTGCATAAGGAAACCCGCTCCTGCGAGTGTGCGGTGAGTGTGCGGTGTTCCTTGGGGTAGATATGAATTGTCCCCCTTGTTTGTATGTAGAGTCTGAAATCGAGATACGGACATAGGCATGGTGTGTGAAGCCTACCCGGACAAGTTGGTCTTGATCGGTGATGTTTCATTATGCATGTTTAGCCGGAGAAGACTCTGTGCCCTTGGTTGTTTTTGGGTTTTCTATGCGGTAGATTGCAACAGGGAGTCATGGGGATTAACTCCAAGGTGCACCCGGAAAACTGGGCGGAAACGCATTTCTGCCAACTTGGTGGCCTGGGTGCTAGCCTTCAACATAACTTGGTTATGTGCATGTTTAATTATTTTTTGGACTCGGGGAAGCTTGACCCGCGCATATGGCTTAAATTGACGTTGCGGTGTGAGCAATAGGTTAGGCGGAATAGTACCCACTCTGTGTCGTTCGGTTAAAGAGACCTAAAGTACATGACACTTATCGTTGGCATAGATGGAGGGTCTTGGGCTTAGGCCGGAAAGAATAAAATGCTCACGAGTATTGTCGTTCAAGGGACGGTGGTGAGACCACGGTTTTGACTGGGTTCACCGTGTAAGTGCCCTGAGAGCACGGGGTGTGCGGCCGTGTGTGCCTTCACCTGTGATTTTGTGATTATTCGCTATACTGCTTATTATGCTGATAAGTGAAGGGAAGGAGCATCTCTGCCCCGAGTTTGGGGGCGGGATCGTTATAATTTGGTAAGTTTTAGCTGATCATTACTTTTGTTTGCCACCGCTGCGGTCAATTGTGCTTGCAGGTGCTGCGGAGCCGAGCGACAAATAGCGGGCCAAAGCCCTTGTTACTGAGTCGGCCCTCGAAGGCCTTGTTGTGTTTATTTGCTTTAATTCATGTGTGACCGTCCTGCGAGCTGAAGTATGGAAGACACTATTTTAAATTTAGTGAACTCTTGTAAGGCCATAAGGCCAGGTACTTGGTGTACTTTGTAATTTCATTCCTGTTGGGGTTTGCTAGTGGACATTCATGTTTGTGGCTGGGTTCTTATTTCTTGCAACTTAATAAATTGCTTCCACTAGATGCTCTGTGTAGGACGTTACGATTGGAAGAATGGTTTCAATGAGTAACCCTTCGGTCTGTCTGTGGTATATGGTGTCGGGCCCCGGCCGAACCTACTGCTATCTGCTATGTGACGGATAGGGTGTTACAATTTGGTATCAGAGCCAGGTTTCGATCAGGCTTAAATGAATTCGTGGACGAATTCACTTTAAGGGGTGGTGAGCACATGTGTGTGCGTCATCGTTATAACATGAAAAGAACCCATGAATGTCCACTTATGAATGAAAATACACATGTTTGAGGAACCTGCGTGTTCCTATAGAGTTGATTTTTGCAATTTTGTTTGGTCGCTTAATGGTGTTTTGTATGACTATAGGTGACCAGGACTGGTGCGGGGCCGTTAAAAAATTTAGTTTCTGAGGCAAGTGGCGCACCAAACAATGCGCCAGCAACACCTACTTCGGCTGAGACCATACGATTGGAAGGTTAAGTAGTGTTTGCGATGATTAATGCACAGCCTGCGAGGCAGATGCAGTAGCCTACACCTGCTGTGGAGCAAGTACCGCTCCAAGCGGCGGAGCAAAGGAGAGTGGAGCAGGTTGTGGTGGAGCCAATGATGCCTAGGAGTGCAATGGAGAAATAACTCAAACATGTTATGGGCTTTAATCCTCCAGTGTTCTCGGGGACGGGAACCCCAACCCAAGAGGAGGATTGGCTCTCCAAAGTTAAGAGAGTCTTTATAGCTATAGAGACAGAAGAGTGGCAGAAGACCACTATTGCCACTTTCTTGTTGGATGGTGACGCAAGACTGTGGTGGGAAGGTTTGGAGTTACACCATTTGAGGGGTAGATAACTTACTGGCATCTTGATAGAAGAATTTTTGAGACTTTTCTTGTCTCGATACCTCCCCTCGGCTCAGAGGATTGTATTGGAGAATGAGTTTCAAAAGTTGGTGCAGGAAGAGAGTAGCGTGGATGAGTACCTCCACGAATTTTCACATTTGGGTCGGTATGTAAGTGCTACATTCGCTGATGAGGAGCGAAAGACAAACTGATTCTATGAAGGTCTAAGGGATTACTTAAGACTACTACTCTCGGGGTCGATGACGCAGGGCTTCTTGACCCTGGTCAACACGGTCCGGTATTTGTAAAAAGATATGAAGAACGTGCAGGCGAAGAAGGACTCCAGTCTTAAGAAGACAGAGTTCAAGGTGTCGACTACCTCAAAGTCTGGGTATCGTAAGTTCTTTAAGAAGGCTAGGACTTCGGGTCTAGCTCCTTCTTCTAGTGCTTCAGGAGCGACCACAGGCCGAACCCCGGGCGCTTGCTTTACTTGTGGGAAGCCGGGGAACTTTCCCGTGACTGTTGGAGCGGACGTCCAAAGTCCGAGAGGAAGCAGGGAGCAACTTACGAGGAAAAGGGCAAGGCAGTGGAGTCAACCACATCCCATTATGCTCCGACTCAACCAAGAGTCTACAATCTTGGCCAGCAGGAGGCCATCAGACAAGCAGATGTGGTGACAGGTACGGTTTAAATTTATAGCAATTTATCTTTAAATATTGTTACCTTGTGCTTGTTAGCTTATTACTGTTTGTATAGGCTTTGTTCTGATTTGTGATAATCCGACAAGAGCACTCTTTGATATGGGAGCTTCGCACTCCTTTTTGTCCGAAGGTTTCATATCACGCATCGGAGTCCCCTCTTCGATGGCGAAGGACAAATTGGACGTGTTGTTGCCAAATGGGTGTTCTATGCGCGCGGACAGAGTTTGTGCCGTAAAGATTCGTATTGGGAGTCAGGAGTTCTACTTGCTAGCATCATTAATGTCGCTAGTAGAGTTCGACGTCATTTTTGGTATGGACCGGCTTTCAGAGAAGAAGGCATACATAGATTGCAATCGTAAGGAAGTCAAGTTGGGAGCTGACCGGGAGACAACGTTTGCGGGTTTGAAGGGGTCGAGCAAGACCTTATTGTCTGCTCTTCAGGTATTCAAGGCAGTTCGTTCTGGTGCAGAGCTGTTCTTCACGCTAGTGGAGGCTGCGAATCCTAAGCCCAATTTGGGTAGCATCCCAGTAGTGTGTGAGTACCCTGACGTGTTGTCGGACAATTTTCTCAAAGCCCCACCCCAGCGGGAGATCGACTTCATGATTGAGCTAGTGCCATGTGCCAAACCTGTGTCACACTCTCCTTATAGGTTGGCGCCTAAGGAAATGGAGGAGCTAAAGGTTCAACTTGAAGAGTTGTTGGAGCAGGGTTATGTGCATCCAAGTTCGTCGCCTTGGGGCACCGTCCTCTTTGTCAAGAAGAAGGACAAGAAGTTTGTGGCTCTGTATCGACTATAGAGAATTGAACAAGTTAACGGAAAAGAACAAGTACCCGATCCCAAGGATTGACGATGTGTTTGATAAGTTAGTCGGGTCATCGATGTACTCAAAATTGGATCTTAAGTCCGGTTACTATTAGCTGAGAATAAGGGAAAGTGAAATCCCAAAAACAACGTTCAGCACGAGATATGGGCATTTCGAAGTTTACGGTCATGCCGTTCGAGCTGACTAATGTGCCATCAATGTTCATGGATCTGATGAACAGAGCGTTCAGGGAGTACTTAGACCACTTTGTGATCGTCTTTATTGATGACATATTGGTGTACTCGCAGTGCGAAGAGGATCACTTCAAGCATCTGCACTTGGTTTTGGAGACGCTGAGGAGGAACGAACTATACGCAAAGTTCTCCAAATACGAGTTTTGGTTACCCTCAGTAGCGTTCCTTGGTCACATAGTCAGTGGAGAAGGGATTGCGGTGGATCCGACAAAGATGTTGCGATACGGGAGTGGCCTATGTTGTCTATGGTAGCGGATGTCCGGAGTTTTTTAGGGCTTGCCAGCTATTACAGGCGCTTCGTAGAGAACTTCTTGCTGGATAGCGTTACCTCTTACTACTTTGATAAGGAAAGATCAGAAGTTTGTTTGGACGCAGGAGTGCGCGCAAGCTTTTGAAGAGTTGAAGGGTCGGTTGACCACGGTACCAGTGCTAAGTCCGCCGAGTGGGACCGAAGGCTTTGAGATCTACAACGATGCTTCGGGCAGTGGTTTGGGCTGCGTGCTGCTGCAACATGGAAGTGTTATAGCTTATGGCTAGCGTTAGCTGAAAGTTCATGAGAGAAATTATCCAGTATACGACTTGGAGTTAGCGGCCATGATTTTTGCTCTGAAGCTGTGGAGGCATTATTTGTACGGCGTAAAGGTTGATATTTATACCGACCACAAGAGCCTGAAATACCTGTTGGATCAGAAGGATCTGAATATGAGGAAACAGAGGTGGATGGAGTTCCTGGGGGACTATACATTCAAAATCTATTATGTGCCCGAGAAAGGCAATGCAGTTACAGATGCGTTGAATCGCAGGGCTCCTTCACAAGCCAATTGGTTGTCGGTTCATGACGAGCGGTTGATTTGGGAGTAGGAGGCGTTGGATATCTCTTGTGTTGACAAGCAGACTAGCGTCGAAGCGCTATTGAACTGGATAGAAGTTCAGTATGAACTGGCTGATTGGATTCGGCAGGCTATGGTTTTGGATAGCAACATGAAGCAAATCATGGAGGTGGTGTCGGATGGGTCAAATTCCCAATTTACGGTTGAAGATGGACTGCTAAGGAAGGACAGTCGTTTGTACGTCCCAAACGTGGGTAATTTATGGGTGGAGTTGATGTACGAGGCTCATCATACCAAGTACTCGATTCACCCAGGGAGCATAAAGATGTACCGAGATCTGAAGAAGTTGTTCTGGTGGCCAGGACTCAAGAAGGATGTGGCACTATATGTGGCGAAGTGTCATACTTGCGCCTTAGTGAAGGCAGAGTGCCAAAAGCCAAGGGGTTTCTTGAAGTCTTTTCCTATTCCGGAGTGGAAGTTCGACGATATCTCAATGGACTTTGTGCATAGATTGCCAAGGTCGCAGAAGGGAAACGACGCCATCTGGGTGAATCGTACATCGGTTGACAAAAGTGTCGCACTTCATTCCGAATAGGAAGGATGATTCAGTGGAGAAACAAACAAAGCTTTATGTGGACAACATTGTTAGACTGCATGGTGTGCCCCGCAGCATCGTGAGTGATAGAGATGGGCAGTTTATGTCCAATGACTGGAGGTTGGTGCAGCAAATGCTGGGAACTAAGTTTAAGTTCAGCACAGCCTTTCATCCGTAGACGGATGGTAAGACCGAGAGGCTCAATAGGACAATGGAAGACATACTTCGCATGTGCGTCCTGGATTTTGGGAAGTAGTGGGAAGATCATCTGTATTTAGTGGAGTTTGCGTACAATAACAGATACCAAGCGAGCATACATATGGCGCCCTTCGAGGCCCTATATGGTAGAAAATGTCGCACGCTGTTGTCGTGATTAGAAACGGGTGAGGCGAGGTTGTACAAAAAGCAAGAGGTGGAAAGCGCTGTAAGACCCCCATTTTTTTTCTTTTTAAACACCGGGGTCTTAGGCCCAGAACCGCCGCCTTGCGGTGATACCTTCGCACTTGGGAAGGTTGTCACTACGAAACGCCAATCCTGCCGGCCAAATCGATCACAACCGTAGCAATAAAATAATCAAGTCCACAAAAATCACACATGAATAGTAAATAATCTCCATGAAGGGAGTGTCCACAGATAAAACATATAACAGAATTCTTGGGCTTATGCCCAGTACATCAATTCCTCACTACAAATCGCTCATCGCGGAAGCAAACGAATATAACTACTAGCGATCGGAACTCACAGTCCCTATCGTCTGAACTCCGGTACTAGACTGTCCGATCTCCAAGCGTGCAGACCTCTGGGGCTGCTCCTCCATGTTGGGCTCCGTGGTCCCCTAAAATGATGTGGTTCAAAAACCGTTAGTCTAAAAGACTAAGTCCTATCGTCCCCCGCCCCTTCCCCCATGGCTCCTAGGCACCGAGCGGGGAGAAGAAAAGGGAGGGACATGAAGGTGGATAATATCAAATAGCAGATGGCGGTGGAACTAAACTAGCAGTTCTAAGGTAAAAGAGATGGTAATAATGGTATAAAGAACTGAATAAGAAAGTATCCTTAACTTATGTGAATACACATAAGCTAAGGGGTCTCTTGCAAGGCTCCTTATCGTATAAAAAGTCTCAAACCGATTTATACGATAGGGTGTCGGTTTTACTTGTAAGCATAAATGTGTAATACTGAATGAGAACCTTAACTTATAAGCACGCCCGCACGAACTTATAAACCAAGGGGTCGTTTTGTAGGGCCTAATGTATAGAGCGTCCCATACCACTTATACATTAGGTGTCAGGTTATATTCAATGATTATGCAATGAAATACAATTATGCCATGACGTGAACATGCAAGTGCAACTCACCCACTCGACTCTGTGTATACAAACCTTTAGTTGCCCCTTTCTGGAGCCGAGCCTCCCAGGATACCTCCGTAGTGGCAAACGGGAGCGGTGGGTTGGGCCTCGCCCACCTCTAAACCGGTAATAGCACGACCAGTCAGACCTATCATACGCCTCAACACTGGTGCACTAAGCAGGAGCTCCTGCGTACTCTTGCCGGCTGGCACATCAGACTTTATTTGGCCAGGTGCTAAACCACACTTGCCGAGTCCACGTGTTGGCGTCGGTGCATCGACCCTCCAACACCGAAGACCCACCACTTATACTTTATGCACATGCAATCTTATGTAACAGCTACCGAGCCAAAGCTCGCTGGACCATTCCGTCCGTCACTAATCAACAACCGAGACAAACCTCGCCAGGCTATCCTGCCCATCACAAACCATTACCGAGCAAAAGCTCGCCGGGCTAACCTGCCCATCCCAAAACCACTGGGCTTACTGCCCGAGTGACCCAACCTATCTCCCCAAGACATCGAGGTGTGAGAATGTGAAACCCTAAATTTACTGATTGCTCTTCATTTTATTTTATTTTTGCCTACGACTTAGGTTTAGCCCAGGACTGCCCAGGGAATTCCCCGTGAAGGGCTCTCGAGGGAACTAGGAGCTACGATGGGCTGAAGCCCAAAGGTCCCTTTCGCAAGGCACTTATTCTTATTGGTTGATACCCAATTCCAAATCCCTTAACTATTGCATTGGCTCTAACCCTAGTATTTTGACACTTCCTCCTACGGGTTAGACGATCTTTCGTCGATCCCGAACACTATCTAACATTTAGCCAAATCAAACCCTCTACTCATCCTACCTCCAATGATGAACTCATTCTAGTTTATCCAAACCTGCAACCACTATTCCCGACTCATGTGCCAAACTATGTACTCAAACATATTTTCTGTAGTTTTACTATATGCAGACCACTAAGGTTAAATGCCATGTAAAATGGGAGGTACATCAAATAATCATCCAGTACTCCTATAATAATTATTGGATGGCTATTATGACCTTTGTTGCTATTTAGACAAGATAATATTCCTCCAAATTTATGTTATATACAATATTAATATTTAACTTAATATCCAAAGTCTCTTAATTTTTCAGCAAGGTTTAGACCACTAATTTTAATTTTAAATATAACTCACAATAATTCATTTAAATAGATAAGTAGGGTAATATTACTTCCAAAAATTCAAGTAAAATTCAAGCATGATTATAAGGGCATATAAATGCTCTGGGTCAAATCTCATAATTTATTAACCAGTAAAGAGCCTTAAACAAATTATTGAGCAATTATCCTATTTACTAAGATTGTGAAGTAAGTACCACAAAAATGTATCCAAAAATTCTCATAAAATTAATATATGACTAAGAGTGTTTTAAACTCCTTCTGCCAAAATTTCATGACCTTCCAATGGACAGTGGGACCAAAAGGATCATATGATTAATTAGGGCAATCCAATATATTACAAAGGAAGTGCTACAATTATTGTTCAAAAATTTCCAATTAAATTACCAGAGGTTTGTTATATCCTTATGACTACTCTACACAAATTTCATCATATTTCAAGAAGTTTTACTAACCTATTCTAGCACTACAATGCTTGTGCCCTAAACTAGGGTTAGGGTTTTGAGGGCCCCACCCTTTCCAAAATCCCTTAATATTTTCACCAGAGGGTTTTAACCTACCCTAGTAAGTCAACTCTGTGATCTTAGGCTATGTTATTGCATTCCATAAGGATAAGTGCCAGATTAAGAGGTCATCTTAACAGACACTAGGAGTGGGAATTCTAATGCTTGAATTTTCTGTGTTTGTATATAGACTCTCATATTTGTCTAGTTGCAAATAATAAAGTCTCATACTATGTCCAATGGCACAAGAGACTAGATTATTTGAATTATAAGACTATTGGCAAGCTCTTTAGTGAGGAGCTAGTTAGGAATGGTCCCAAGATGAAATGCACCAAGGAAGGCATTTGCTCAGCTTGCCAAAAGGGAAAGCAGACAAAAGCTTCCTTAAAGGGCATTGGGACCAAAGACTCTGTGAGATGTTCATACCTCTTGCATATGGACTTGTTTGGTCCTATGCCAGTTCATAGTCTAGGTAGAAAAGTCTACACCCTTGTGATGGTGGATGACTATTCTAGGTTTACTTGGGTGTTCTTTCTAAAGAAAAAGAATGAAACCCTTGATATCTTCAAAACCTTTATGAAGCAGATTCAGAAGGAACATGACAGTTCTATAGTAAAAATCAGAAGTGACCATGGGACTGAATTTTAGTCATGAAATCATGACAAGTTTCTGTGAAGAGCGTGAGATTAATCAAGAATTTTCTTCAGCAAAAACACCCCGGCAAAATTGGATTGTTGAGAGGAAAAATAGAACTCTCATAGAGACTGGAAGGACCTTATTGAGTGACACATCTGTCCTAGAATATTTCTGGGTTGAGGCAGTTAATACTGCATGTCATGTCCTTAATAGATCCTCTATCACATAGAGCCACAAGAAGACTCCCTATGAGATCTAGAAGGGCAGAAACCAAACCTGGGCAATCTCAGGATCTTTGGTAGCAAGTGTTATGTGCTTCATAATGGAAATTCCTATGTGACTAAGTTTTTTGCCAAGTGCTTTGATGGGATTTTTGTTGGATATAATAATCATAGTAAAGCCTATAGGATCTACAACTTGAAAATCCAAGTTGTAAAACAATCCGTACATGTAATCTTTGATGAGTCTACCATGATTAATAGTGAGTTGCCAAGCTCCTCTGCTAGTCTTGTAGGTACAAAATTGTTGATCGATAAGCTAACCATCAATGATGTTGCTCTAATAGTCCAAGATGGAGTAGAGATTCCAGAAGAAGCACAAGACACAATTGAGATGGATGAAGATCAGTAAGAAGCTGCTACTGAAGATGATGTTGACAGAAGATAGCCTCCAGCTGTCAGGCATCTAAGAGATCATCCAAGATAATAGATTATTGGTGATACTAGCCAAGGAGTGACGATCAGGAGCAGAAGCATCAACACAGCACTATACTTAAGCTTCCTGTCACAAGTAGAGCCCAAAAGATTTGAAGAGGCCAAAATAGATTAGTTCTGGATTGTAGCTATGCAAGAGGAACTAAACTAGTTTAAGAGTTGCAAAGTCTGGAAGCTGGTTCCCAGACCACAAGGACATAATATCATTAGAGTCAAGTGGATCTACAGGAAGAAACTTGATGAAAATGGCATTATAATTAAGAACAAGGCTACGTTAGTAGCTAAGGGGTACAGACAAGAAGAAGGTATTGACTTTGATCAAACCTTTGTCACTATAGTAAGATTGGAAGCCATTATACTCTTCCTTGCATATGCTTCATTCAAATTTAAAGTCTACTAGATGGATGTGAAGTCTGCCTTCCTAAATGGTGACTTTAAGGAAGAAGGCTATGTTAAGCAACCTTCAGGTTTTGTTGATTCTAACTCACCTGAATTTGTTTATAGACTTAAGAAAGCTCTATATGGGCTGAAGCAAGCACCTAGAAGCATGGTATGAGAAATTGTCTAGCTTCCTCATTAAGAACAAATTCTCAAGGGGGGAGATAGACAAGACCCTATTCCTAAGGGAATCTGAGGACAAGATCATCTTTGTCCAGATTTATGTAAATGACATAATCTTTGGATTTACTGATGACAACCTTTGTAGAAAGTTTGCCAAACTTTTGTAAGGGAAGTTTGAGATGAGCAGTATGGGTGAGCTTAAGTTCTTCTTGGTCCTCCAAGTAAGACAGACTGATGATGGCTTGTCCATATCACAGTCTTAGTTCACCAGGGAGTTGATTCAAAAAGTTTGGTATGGAGAATGCCTCGACCATGAAAACTCTCATGGGGTCAAGTATGTATATAAGCAAAGAAGAGGCAGGGAAACCTGTTGATGAAACTTTGTATAAAGGGATAATTGGCTCCCTTCTATATCTTACTACAATTAGTTTTGACATCATGTATGCTATATGTGTTTGTGCTAGGTATCAGGAATGCCCTAAAGAATCTCACTACTCTGCTGCTAAGAGGATTTTGAGGTATCTTAAGGGCACACCAGATCTTGGCATATGGTCCCTAGAAATAGGGATTTTGAACTAACTGGCTATTCAGATACAGATTTTGCAGGCTGCAAAGAGGACATGAAGAGCACTTTAGGAACCTGTTAGTTCTTGGGAGGAAGACTAGTGTCTTGGATCAGTAAGAAGCAGGCTAGTGTTGCAATCTCAACAGCTGAGTCTAAGTACATATCAGCAGGTAGTTGTTGTGCACAGTTGCTGTGGATCCAGCATCAGCTCCAGGAATATAACCTCCAGATAAGTATAACTTTTTTATACTGTGATTCTACTAGTGCAATCTCAATTGCTAGGAATCCTTTCTCTCATAGCAGGACTAAGCACATTGAGATTAGGTATCATTTCATTAGGGAGCATGTGGAGTGTGAAGATATCAGTCTTGAGTTTGTCCCTATAGACAATCAAGTGGCTGACATCTTCACTAAGTCACTTGAAGAAGCAAAGTTCAACACCTTCAAGTTTGAGTTGGGTATGTTGAACCTGGTATAGCTTTAGTTTCTCCTTTTGTTGTTATTGTTGCAGGTTGTACTACTTCTTGTGGGTCTAAAAGACCTTCAGTGGTATGAAGACTTTTCAAGTGGTATACCTTCATTGGTATCAAAACTTTCAAGTTGAAGGATGCTAGAAGATGCTTTGCTGAGTGGGAGCAAGTCAAGATTCTCCTATTAAGGGAGAGCAAGTCAAGATGCTCCTATTGAGGGGGAGCAAGTCCAGCAGCTGCTCATATGGATCAATGATAGCAGCTAGCTTAAGTGGATCAATGGACCACTCAAGTTTCAAGTGGCTGCAATGATGTGTTGTATCAGTGGTATCAACACAAAAGTTATGTTCTCCAGTCAACTAGTTTGATCACTAGTGTAGTAGAAGTAGGCTAGGATCAAGAGATAGATTCTGCAAGTTGTATGACTAGGTCATGTTTATGTATGTCTATATATAGATCCAATCACCTCCCTCAAATGCTTATAGAAGAAGCCAGAAAGGGGGAGATGTGTGGCAATACTTGGAAAGGGGGAGATGTATAAGCAATACTTGGAAAGGGGGAGAGGTAGAAGCGTGACTAGTTCATGTTGAGTCTGTACATATTTTGAGGAAAGATTCAAGTAGTATGAGGAATGCAATGACTACATGTTTAACCATGTTGAGTCAGTGCATATTATGAGGAAAGTGCTTCTAGTGGTGCTCCATTTTAGTATTAAGTGGTATAAGGAGAGTGCATATTACTTGAGTAATTGTGCAAGTGGTATGAGAATGCATTGACTTAACATATTGAGTCAACGTAGTTAAATGGAGTACATTGAATTGATATGCCTGTAATTCAAGTAGCATAAGCTAGCAGATGTAGCAGATATAGCTTACAAATGCATTAAATTTATATGCTTTTTATGTTAATGCTTCTTAGTATTGTTGTGTATTCTGCCTTCTTCAAATAGGGGGAGATTGTTGGGAAAATTGCCCTCAATGTTCCCTAGATTTGAAAAGGCATCACAATCATTACTAAGAGCATAGTTGTATTTGATGTTGTTCAAGCTCATCATGTGCAGGATGTTCTATGGAACAAGTCTAGACATGTTGTCTAAGTGGTTGTGATAGGTGGTCACAAGGTGGAGAAGTGGAGAGATAGAAATCTGTCTAAGTCAACAGGTGTTGAGTGAAGCCAGTTCACTCAATGCCGAAAGTCAGAAAGATGCTGCAAAGGCTGAAAATCATCTAAGTCCACAAGCATTGAGTGAAGCCAGTTCACTCAACTCCAGATGCCACAAGGGACTAAGGGGTGGACAGTCAAAGCCCAGCAGTCTGCAAATCAATTCTACGGCTAAGTCCACAGGCATTGAGCGAAGGCAGTTCATTTAACACCATATATCAAGAAGCATCGAGTAAAGCTGAGTCTGTCAAAGCCTCAACATTAGCAATTTGGAAAATCAACTAAGTCTCGAATCGACTGAGGACAGCTCACTCAATGCTTGGTGAAAGAAGCGTTGAGTAAGGCTCAAGCAGTTGAAGATTCTGTCCAAAAATCTGGCTAAGTCCAGAATCGTCGAATGAATACAGCACACTCAATGTCAGACAAGAAAGCATCGAGTGATGTTAAATCTCAAGAAGAGATGGACAGAAAAATCTATCTAAGTACAGAAGCATTGAGTGAGGACAGCTCACTAGATGCACTCAACGCCTCAGCAAGTTGGTAGATTTCAAAGAAGCAGCTAAGTATAAAAGCGTTGAGTGACGAAGCTTCACTCAATGCTCCAATGCCTAGCAGATAAAGAAAGTTGCTGTAACACCCCAAAACTTGGAAGAGGAATCGACGGCGTCGTTTTGGCCAAGTTGGGTTTTGGGGGTAGGCACACGGCCTGTGACACGGCCGTGTCACAAGCCGTGTTGCGCCTGGGTCGTCGAGCCGTGTTGCGCCTGGGTCGTCGAGCCGTGTTGATCGACGACCGGCGAGAAGGCACACGGCCTTGGACACAGGCGTGTCCCTGGCCGTGTCCTTCTCGGGCTGTTCGCAGAATTTATTCTGCTAGGCGTGACACGGGTCACGACACGGCCGTGTCGGGGCTGATACGGCCGTGTCGGAAGCCGTGTCAAAGGCCGTGTCAAAGGTCGTGTGCTGGTTTTTGAATCGGACGAGACGGCGAATGGCTAACACGGCCATGCACACGGCCGTGTTGCAACCCGTGTTCGGCCCAGTTTTTGTGATTTTAGGCCGAATTGTGGCCGTCTGTTTCTTTGATATGAGATCCAACGGCTGGGGGCTAGATCTGAGGGATTAAACTCGGGAATAGGGTTTGAAACCCTCACTGTTCTCCTATCTTTATCTCTCTTGATTCTAGAGAGAAGGGAGAGCAAGGAGGAGGAAGAAGGCCAAGATCCGGCCGCCGGCGAAGCTTCGGAGGTCCGTTTCACGAGCGGAGTTCAGATCAGCGAAGGTGGGAGCGTTGCGGTGGTTTTCAACCGAGCAAATCTTCTCCATGGCTAGGAAGAGGGGACGGAAGGTAACGACACTTCTCCTCTCGGTTTTTAGGATTTAGGATGCATGAATAGCATCCCCTTCCTTTCGTATTTTGAGCAGCGAATCTCTCAAATGAGAGGGATTCGTGTAGCCTAGGTTCAAGAGGAACCTCCGGGTTGAGTATGTTCATCCCGGCATGCTTTGCATTAGAGATCCGCTCCGTTAGCAGATTAGGCATTGTGGGTGAAGCAGTGGTCGCGACCCTTAGTCCGACCCGGTGATGTTGCATAGCGAGCTTCGGGGATTCGGTAGAAATCCGTTGCGGCAATACGCCATTGTATGTATGCGTTTTCCCCCTTATATTTGAGTGAGTACTCGTGGTCGGAACCGGACAAGGTTAGCTCCGTGTTGTGCGGTAGATGGTTTCCTTGGAGCACGGGAAAGACACAGTGCGAGTGGCGATTGGGGTGGGGAAACCTTTGTTTGTGCTGTGCAAAGGCGCGGCTATGTCTCCGTGGTCGGCTGGCTATCCCGTGACGCGCAAGTCATGTGGGGGAAGTGTCCCGGCGAGACTAGCCCCTTGTGTGGACTGATAAGAATGTCGAGCGGAGGGCAAGCCCGGGCAATGTGGCCATGAGCGGGTGGGGTCCAGCAAGGCTTCTTAGAATCGGTCAGTGTGAGACGGAACCCTGACGTACGAAGTCAGAATGTGCGGGCAAGCCCCGGGGTATATGACCCTTGTGCGGGTGGGGCCTTTGTAAGGTTCCGTGTGACGGTGTGTGTGCCGTTAGGGACATGGTGGTTCCCTTGTGTTTGCGGCTTTAAGCCAATGGGGAAACGGAAGGACCCAGTGTTTGATGTTGTGCTAGATGTATACGAGCTAGGGTGCCTTGGGTGAAACCCGGGTTGCATTCATGTTGCATAGTAGGCCCCTTTCACTATGTACAAAACATAGAGAACATGTATGCTGTATGATACATCCAAGCCTGTTTTACCGCTTTATTATATATACTCTTTTGGTACACGAAGTGCTAACTTGTAGGTGGAGTGGTACCCCGGGGTCCGTTAGGGACGGCCGGGAGGAGATGTGTTTGTTACACAGTAGAGGTCATCCTTTGCTGACCCATGTTACTTCAAATCCTTACAGGGCAAGGATCGCATGTAGGAGCTAGCGTGCCGGGCGAAAAGCCCTAAACCTCATGAAGTGTTATTGTGCTTGGCTATTTTCTTTTCCTTATTTTGCTGTTGTTGTTTGACTATGTCCGGCTTGCGTGCCGAGGTAGCCTAGGGGTGCTTGGCACTTTTATATTTGGACTTATATTGTGTAAGGCCTTAAGGCCATTTGATACACTACTGTTAGTGGATAACTTCTGCCTATTAATGTTCTGTTTCCACTGTGTTTGTCTGGAGTTTTGAGATTGGGTAGTTTTCATATCATCTTTTAATACTAAAGCTGAGGCGTCCGTATGTTGTGGGGCCCTAGCCGGACCCATATTATATGATCTTTACAGGGGAGGTGTTACAATTTGGTATCAGAGGGAGGTTAGCGTTCCAATGAGAAGTTTCCCGGTCGAAAGTATAAGTCGAGTCGCGTATAAGAAATTATCCACATAGGAGTATCACAGGACCATGAGTGTCCTGGTGTTAGAGTCTTGCGATTAGAGACTGACTTGCGTTTTCTTGCTTGTGTTTAGAGTGCAAGCAACGAGGCTGGGACGTCGAGGCCAAGAGAAGAGCTCTCGGCAAGCAGTGCGGCTGCGCAAGGTTCGCTAGGGATGGGGGTCACACCGGCCGACTTCTGCTGTATGCTTGCAGAAGAGATGGTGGCGGCCCAAGCTGCAGCGACAGCACAGGTAGCAGCTCCCGTTGCTCAAGTAGCAACTCCTGCTACCCCGGACACGGCAGCGACCGTGCCGATTGAGGAAGTCAGGCGGGCAGAGCCGTAGGCTGAGAGAGTGGTTGTCGGGCATGGGGACCGGCAAATGAAGTACTTTCTGAGCTTCCACCTTCCAACCTTCAAGGGAATCGGCACGCCCACAGATGCAGAGGATTGGTGTGCTAGAATTCAGGAGCTTCTGAGGGCGGCAGAGGCGCCCGAAGAGAAAAAGGCAGAGTTCGCAGCCTCTATGTTGGAGGGAGATGCCAAGTTATGGTGGGTGAGCCACAGTGGCCGGCAGTTTCTAGGACGCACACCATCCATCGAGGAGTTTGGGAATGCCTTCCTGAAGAAGTACATTCCCGCCTCAACGAGGTTAGCCGTCCAGAGATAGTTTCTACACCTGGTGCAGCGAGACAAGTCAGTGGATGAGTATGTTCAGGAATTTACTCGCTAGGGTCGTTATGCAGGGACGACCATGGCAGACGATGAAGAGAGGGACAATCTCTTCTATCATGGACTGAGGGAGAATCTAAGACAACCTCTCATATCGATGAAACGTGCGGGTTTCAACGAATTGGTGGAGGCGGCCCAAATTTTGGAGAGTGACATGGAGCGATCCCAGCGTCGCAAGGGTTTCACACCCAAACAGGGGGAGGAGAAGAAGCCTGCTCAGTCCCATGGAAAGGCGGAAGGGAGCCGGTGGAAGAAGAAGCCTTCCCCATATAAGTCGGGCGAGAAAAGTAATTGGACGTCCAGAGGGTCACGCTCTAAGGGACCGCAGACGTGTTACAGTTGTGGCAAGCCAGGCCACATAGCAAGATTTTGTACCCAAGGGGGCACTGAGCAAGAGCCAAGGCAGGAGCAAACCGTACGCTCCGGACCCAGTGCAGCAGAGAAGGGGAAAATGGCGGAGTCGAGTGCTTCCCGGTTTCAACCAGTGCAGCCAAGGGCCTACAACCTTGGGCAGCAGGAAGCAATCCGCCAAATCGATGTGGTGACAGGTATGAGAGTTCAACCTGCACCGTAGATTTCTTCCTTTCAAGCCTTTTTATGTTTGTTGCATGTGTGTAGGCTTTGTAGTGGTATCTGGGTACCCCGCTAGAGTACTTTTTGATACGGGAGCGTCGCACTCCTTCCTTGCAAAAAGTTTCACCCGGAGGATTGGAGTGGAGTCCTTCGCAACGAACTCAGAGTTGGAAGTGCACATGCCCAATGGGTCGTCTATGACAACCAGGGCTAAAGGGTGGATATGTTGGAGTCTTGAGGGAGTCGACTTCATATTGGTAGCGGCGATCTTGCCGTTGTCCGAGTTCGATTTGATTTTGGGGATGGATTGGCTAGCGGAGCAGCGTTCCAGTATCGACTGTTTGTCCAAGGTGGTAACCCTGAGGAGCATGGGGCAAGCAGAAGTCAAGTTTGAGGGCCTGCATGGAGTGGCATGTTCCCTAGTTTCGGCACTTCATCTAGTGCGAGCTGTTAACCAAGGGGGTGTAGCTCTAGTAGCTTTTTTGGAGGTTAGCCTTTCCAGGATGTCTCTTGGAGAAGTGCCCGTGGTGGCGGAGTTTGGAGATGTTTTTCCTGAGCAGCTACCGGGAGCACCTCCTCGGTGGGAGATTGATTTCTCCATCGAGTTAGTGCCCGAGGCTAGACCGGTGTCACGTCCACCCTTTAGGATGGCACCAAAGGAGTTGGTCGAGCTCAAGGTTCAGTTGCAGGAGCTTTTGGAGCAAGGGTATATCAGGCCCAGCTCTTCACCGTGGAGTGCGCTGGTGTTATTTGTAAAGAAGAAGGACTGTAGTATGCGTCTGTGCATAGACTACCGAGAGTTGAACAAATTGACTGTCAAGAATAAGTATCTGATTCCTCGGATAGACGATCTCTTCGACCAGTTGGTGGGGTCGGTGGTGTACTCCAAGTTGGACTTGAAGTCCGGATATTATCAGTTGCGGATTCGTGACGAAGACATACCCAAGACCGCGTTTGGTACGAGGTATGGTCATTTTGAGTTCTCGGTGATGCCGTTCGGGCTGACGAACGCGCCATCCATGTTCATGGACTTGATGAACCGAGTGTTTCGCGAATATTTGGACTGGTTCGTAGTCGTCTTTATCGATGACATATTGGTGTATTCCAAGTCGGAAGCGGAGCACGAGTCGCACTTGCGGACAGTGTTGCAAGTATTGAGAGAGAACCAGCTTTATGCGAAGTTCTCCAAGTGCGAGTTCTGGTTGGAGAAAGTGACATTTCTAGGCCATGTGATTAGTGGGGATGGGGTGGCGGTAGATCCAACGAAAGTAGAAGCCATTAGAGAGTGGCCAGTTTTGAGGACCGTGGCGGAAGTCCGAAGTTTTCTTGGACTAGCCGGGTACTACCGGAGGTTTGTGGAAAACTTTTCGCGGATAGCTCTACCCCTCACTTCACTAACTCGCAAGGATCAGAAGTTTGTATGGACTCAAGAGTGCAAACAGGCATTGGGAACCCTGAAGGAAAGGCTAATGACGGCGCCGATCCTAAGTCTACCAAAGGGGACCGAAGGGTTCCAGATTTTCAGCGACGCATTCGGATGCGGTTTAGGGTGCGTGTTGGTGCAGCATGGTAGCGTGATAGCTTTTGGGTCGAGGTATAACACCCCAAAATGTTGTAGGAGCGACGGGGATCGATTTTGGCCAAAACAAGGTTTTGGTGCAGGTGACACGGGCCCTAACACGGGCGTGTCGGAGGCCGTGTCGGGCGTGTCGAGCTCGGGCCGTCGAGCTGGCCGTGTAGTCGACCAGTTCAGTTCGACGATGGTCGTGTGGTGGAACGCGGCCTAGGACACGGGCGTGTCCCAGGCCGTGTCACACCTGGGCTGTACGGTGGGATACACGGGCAGTGACACGGGCACGAATACGGGCGTATCTAGTTTGACACGGGTGTGTCTGATGCCGTGTCACCAAGTCGTGTACCTCTCTGACTGCGAATTGTTGGCCGATTGCACACGGCGGGCGTGACACGGGTCCCGACACGGGCGTGCCGCCGGTGATACGGGCGTGTCGGAGGCCGTGTCACAAGCCGTGTTGCTGGTTTTCAATTTTGGTCGAGACGGCGAATGAGCTACACGGCCAGGCACACGGCCGTGTGTGAACCCGTGTTCGGCCCAGATTTTATGATTTCAGATCTAATCTTGACCGTTCATTTCCTTGGCTTTGGATCCGACGGTGGGGGGCTGTTCCTGAGAGGTTTTAGCTGGGTTTTAGGGTTAGAATCCCTCATTCCATCCAAGTAAATCTCTCTCTAAGTTCTAGAGAGAGGGGAGAGCAAGTTTGGAGGAGGAGACCAAGATCCGGCCACCGAAGGAGCTTCGGAGCTCCGAATCGTGATCCGAGTCCAGATCCGCGGAGGTGACGCCGTTGCGGTGCTTTTCAACCGCATAGTTTTCGATGGAGCCGCGGAAGAATGCAAGGGTAACGATTTCTCATCATTGGGCATGTGAAGCCCTTTTTCCCTTTGCATAGGAAGCCCTCTCTCACGAGTGAGCGAAGAGTTGGAGCGTTCCTTGGGGTAGATATGTAAAGTCCCCCTTGTGTAGAGTCCGTATTCGAAAACGGACATAGGAATTGTGTGTGAAGCCTATCCGGACAAGTAGATCCGGATCGGTGATGTTGCATTGCATATGAACCGGGGAAGACTCCGGGTGTTTGGGTGTTTTCGGGTTTTCTACGTGGTAGATTGCATCAGGGAGCCTTGGAGATTAACTCCAAGGTGCACCCGGAAAATTGGGCAAAAGCGGGTTTTGCCAACACGATGGTCGGGGAGCCAACGTGAACATAACCGGGTTATGTGATTATTGTGGTGGAAACGGGACTCGGTGAGTCTTGGCTTGCGCATATGGCTTAAATTGTCGTTGCGGTATGAGCACGGGTCAGGCGGAACCGTACCCGGTCTATGTCGTTCGGTAGGACCGTTGGCATGGATGAGGGTCTTCGGCGGTCTATGGCTTAAATTGTCGTGACCAAGGCCAATAAGACAAAATGCTCATATGGATGACCGTCCAAGAGGCGGTGGTGGATTGGGAACGTCTATGGCTTGAATTGACGTG
The DNA here is from genome assembly GCA_039513925.1 of Platanthera zijinensis. Lineage (NCBI taxonomy): Eukaryota > Viridiplantae > Streptophyta > Magnoliopsida > Asparagales > Orchidaceae > Platanthera > Platanthera zijinensis. The sequence continues at coordinate 70,044,457 of CM077097.1, read as the reverse complement.
ACGTTGGCCGGTTCGCCGAGAATGTGCCCTGAGTGCATGGGGTGTGTGGCCGTGCGAGCCTACGCCTGTGGTGAAGTGCAAATACTTTATATAATTGCCTATGCTAATAAAGTGCAGGGAAAGAGCATTGCCGCCCCGAATGTGGGGGCGGGATCGTTATAATTTGGTCAGCATTGCTGACCGTTGCTATTGTTTGCCACCGGGAGGTGGTTTGTGGCTTGCAGGTGCTGCGGAGCAGAGCGGGAAATAGCGGGCTAAAGCCCTTGTTGCTGTGCCAGCCCTCGAAGGCCTAATTGCTTATGTTTCTTTCCCGTTTTTCATGTATGGCCGGCCTGCGAGCCGAAGTATGAAAACACTTCTTTTGTTAAGTGAACAGTGTAAGGCCTTAAGGCCATTTTTCTTTTGGTGTGTATACATTCCTAAGTTTGTAGTGGACATTCATGCTGTTGTGGTTGGGTTCTTAATTCTTTTGCAACCTAAAAAATTGCTTCCGCTAGGTGTTGTGTAGGACGACATGATTGGTTGAATGGTTTCAACGCGTAACCAACCGGTCTGTCCGTAGTATATGGCGTCGGGCCCCGGCCGGACCTACTGTTATATGTTATGTGACAGATAGGGGTGTTACAAATTGGTATCAGACTTCTGGTTTTGGTCAAGCTTAAATGAATTCGTGGGCGAATTCACTTTAAGGGGTGGTGAGCACATGTGTGTGCGTCATCGTTATAATAAGAAAAGAACCCATGAATGTCCACTTAGGAATGAAAATACACATGTTTGAGGAACCTGCGTGTTCCTAAAATTGCTGTTTGCAGTAATTTTTGGTCGCTTATCGGTGTTTTGCACGATTATAGGTGACCAGGAGTGGTGCTGGGCCGTCAGAACGGCCAGGTTCTTAGGCGAGCAGTACACCAAGCGATGCGCCTGCAACACCTTTGTCTGCTGAGACCATTAAGTTGGTGGCAGAAGCGGTCATGGCAATGATCAATGCGCAGCCTACAAGGCAGGTGCAGCAGCCTGCTCCTGCTGTGGAACAAGTACCGCTTCAGACGGCAGAGCAAAGGAGGGTTGAGCAAGTAGTTTTGGAGCCAGAGTTGCCTCGGAGAGCAACTGAAAGACAACTGAAGCACGTGATGGGCTTTCATCCACCGGTATTCACGGGGGCAGAAACCCCGACCCAAGCAGAGGATTGGCTCTCAAGGGTCAACAGGGTGATGACTGCAACGGAAACGGAAGAGTGCAGAAGACCACTATAGCGACTTTACTTTTGGATGGGGACGCAAGACTATGGTGGAAAGGCCTAGAGCTACATCAGTTGCAGGGAAGACCGTTGGCCGAAGTTTCGATGGAGGAGTTTGCGAGACTATTTATAGCTCGATACCTCCCCTCAGCGCAGAGAATTGCGCTAGAAAGCGAATTTCAGAAGTTGGTGTAAGGGGATTGCACCGTTGATGAGTACCTCCACGAGTTTACTCGGTTGGGGAGATATGCCGGCGCTACCTTCGCAGACGAGGAGCGCAAGACGAGCCGCTTCTATGAAGGGCTAAGAGACGATTTAAGGTTGCTACTGTCGGGGCCCAAGGCGCAGGGTTTCATGACCCTGGTCAGTTCGGCCCGGTCCTTGGAGATGGACATGAAGAATGTCCAAGCGAAGAAGGAATCCGGTAGTAAGAAAGCAGAGTTCAAAGCGCCGACTACGTCGAAGTCGGGCTATCGAAAATTCTTCAAGAAGGCTAGGACGTCAGGTCCAGCTTCTTCTACGAGTGCCTCGGGGGCAACTACCAATCGAACCCCGGGCGCTTGTTTCACATGTGGAAAGACGGGGCACTTTGCCCATGATTGCTGGAGTGGACGCTCAAAGTCCGAAAGGAAACAAGGAGCTACCTACGAGGAGAAGGGCAAAGCGGTGGAGTCGACCGCGTCCCACTATGCTCCGACTCAGCCTAGAGTCTATAACTTGGGCCAGCAGGAGTCCATCAAGCAAGCGGATGTGGTGACAGGTATGAGTTAATTTATAGCAAGTTAGCTTTAATACCGTTATTTATTGCTTGTTAGCCTAACATTGTTTGTATAGGCTTTGTTGTGATTAGTGATAGTCCGGCACGGGCACTATTCGATACGGGAGCTTCACACTCCTTCTTGTCCGAAAGTTTTATATCGCGCATTGGAGTACCTTCTTCGATGGCGAAGGACAAGTTGGATGTGCTGCTACTGAATGGGTGCTCGATGCGTGCGGACAGAGTGTGCGCAGTGAAGGTTCGCATTGGGAGCCAAGAGTTCGACTTGCTAGCGTCATTGCTGCCGCTAGTAGAGTTCGACGTGATCTTTGGAATGGATTGGCTTTCGGAGCAGAAAGCTTGGATTGACTGTGACCGGAAGGAGGTCAAGCTGGGTGTTGGACGAGGGACAACATTCGAGGGACTCAAGGGGTTGAGCAAGACGCTGATGTCTGCTCTTCAAGTGGTAAAGGCAGTTCGTGCTGGTGCAGAGCTGTTCTTTGCAATAGTGGGGGCTGTGGAGCCAAAGTCCACGTTGGATAGCATTCCCGTGGTTTGCGAATACCCCGATGTGTTCCTGGATAGTCTTCCTGGAGCCCCACCGCAGCGGGAGATTGATTTCACCATCGAGCTCGTGCCGGGGGCCAAACCGGTGTCACGTGCTCTGTATAGGTTGGCGCCTAAGGTGATGGCAGAGTTGAAAGTTCAGCTAGAGGAGCTGATGGAGCAAGGTTATGTGTGTCCAAGCTCGTCGCCTTGGAGCGCACCGGTCCTCTTCGTTAAGAAGAAGGATGGTAGTATGCGGCTGTGTATCGACTACAGAGAGTTGAACAAGCTGACGGAGAAGAATAAGTACCTGATCCCGAGGATTGATGATCTCTTTGATCAGTTAGTTGGATCGTCGGTATATTCTAAGTTGGACTTGAAGTCGGGGTACTATCAGCTGAGGATAAGGGAATGTGATATCCCGAAGATGGCGTTCAGCACAAGGTATGGGCATTTCGAGTTCACGGTCATGCTGTTTGGACTGACGAATGCGCCATCAGTATTTATGGATCTGATGAACAGGACGTTCCGAGATTTCCTGGATCGCTTTGTGATCGTCTTTATTGACGATATTTTGGTGTACTCGCAGTGCGAAGAAGATCACTTCAAACACTTGCATCTGGTGTTGGAGACTTTGAGGAGGAATGAGCTCTATGCGAAATTCTCCAAGTGCGAGTTCTAGCTACCCTCGGTAGCGTTCCTTGGTCATATAGTGAGTGGGGAAGGTATAGCGGTGGATCCGGCGAAGATTGTTGCGATACGGGAGTGGCCTGCGTTGTCTTCTGTCGCGGAAGTCCGTAGTTTTCTCGGGCTTGCTGGATATTACAGGTGCTTCGTAGAGAACTTCTCGCGGTTAGCATTACCTCTCACGAAGTTGACAAGGAAGGATCAGAAATTCTTGTGGACGCAAGAGTGCGTGCAAGCTTTTGAGGAGCTGAAGAGGCGGTTGACCACGGCGCCAGTGCTTAGTTCGCCGAGTGGGACCGAGGGCTTCGAGGTGTATAGCGACGCTTCGAGTAGTGGCTTGGGCTGCGTGTTGTTACAGCATGGGAGCATGATAGCGTATGGATCGCGTCAGTTGGAGGTGCATGAAAGAAATTATCCAGTGCACGACTTGGAGTTGGTGGCCGTGATATTTGCACTCAAGTTGTGGAGGCACTACCTTTACGGCGTAAGGGTCGATATATACACCGATCACAAGAGCCTAAAATACTTGTTGGATCAGAAGGACCTTAATATGAGGCAGAGGAGGTGGATGGAGTTCCTAGGGGACTACACCTTCAAAATACATTATATACCTGGGAAGGGCAACGCAGTTGCGGATGCGCTGAGCCGCAGGGCTCCCGCCCAAGCCAACTGGTTGTCGGTGCATGATGAGCGGCTAGTACGGGAGTTAGAGGAGCTTGAGATCTGTTGCGTTGACAAGCAGACGAGCGCCAAAGCAATGTTAAACTGGACAGAGGTGCAGTATGACCTGGCTGACCGGGTTCGTCAGGCATTGGAGTTAGATGACTCCATGAAGGAGCTTATGGAGGCCGCTCTGGATGGGTCAAATTCCCAGTTCTCGGTGGAAGATGGTTTATTAAGGAAGGATCATCGGTTGTGCGTCCCGAGTGGGGGTAACCTCCGGGCGGAGTTGATGTACGAGGCTCATCATACCAAGTACTCAATCCACCCAGGGAGCACGAAGATGTATCGTGATCTCAAAAAGTTGTTTTGGTGGCCGGGGCTCAAGAAAGATGTGGCGTTGTACGTGGCTAAATGCCAAACGTGCGCCTTGGTGAAGGCGGAATGCCAAAAGACGGGAGGATTTCTGAAGTCCTTGCCTATACCGGAGTGGAAATTTGACGATATATCTATGGACTTTGTGCACGGGTTGCCAAGGTCGCAGAAGGGGAACGACGCCATCTGGGTGATCGTAGATCGGCTAACCAAGGTGTCGCATTTCATTCCGCATAGGAAGGATGACTCGGTGGAGAAGCTGGCAAAGCTATACGTGGACAATATTGTTAGGCTACATGGGATGCCCCGTAGCATTGTGAGTGATCGCGATGGACGGTTCATGTCAAATGATTGGAGGTTGGTGCAGCAGATGCTGGGAACAAAGTTAAAGTTCAGCACAGCTTTCCATCCGCAGACGGATGGGCAGACCGAGAGAGTCAATAGAACGATGGAGGACATGCTACGCATGTGTGTTCTTGATTTCGGTAAGCATTGGGAAGACCACCTGTATTTGGTGGAGTTCGCGTACAACAACAGCTACCAAGCGAGTATACAAATGGCGCCCTTCGAGGCCCTGTATGGTAGGAAGTGTCGCACGCCGTTATCGTGGCTTGAAGCGAGTGAGGCAAGGTTATACAAGAAGCAGGAGGTGGAGAGTGCTACCTCGTTAGTGCGGATCATTCGGGAGCGCTTGTTGATCGCTCAGGACCGGCAGGCGAAGTATTACAATGCCAAGCACCAGAACATGGAGTTCGCGGTAGGCGATTGGGTATATCTTAAAGTGAAGCCGTTCAAGGGGGTTTCGCGGGTGAGACGCTTGAAGAAGCTGAGCCCAAGATACCTTGGACCTTTTGAGGTTCTGGAGCGAGTCGGCGAAGCGGCATACCATTTGGGGCTATCGGAGGAATTAGGTGGTTTACATGATGTGTTCCACATTTCTGTGTTGCGGAAGGCGGTGCAAGAGCCTTCGCAGGTGATCGCGGCTGACCAAGTGTCGGTGGACGAGGGGTTGACGACTAGGGTCAAGCCCATTCGTATTGAAGATGTTGAGGTCAAGAGGCTTCGTAACAAGGAGATCCGGATGGTTAAGGTCCGGTGGGATAATTGCGGGCGAGAGGAGCTCTCTTGGGAACGGGAGCAGACTATGTTGGAGGAGTACCCGGAATTGTTCCGCTCAGGTACTGATTTACGTTAAGTCCTGTTTTCCCTTTTATTAATTTCGTGGACGAAATTCTTTAAGGGGGGTAGAATTGTAACACCCCAAAATGTTGTAGGAGCGACGGGGATCGATTTTGGCCAAAACAAGGTTTTGGTGCAGGTGACACGGGCCCCGACACGGGCGTGTCGAAGGCCGTGTCGGGCATGTCGAGCTCGGGCCGTCGAGCTGGCCGTGTAGTCGACCAGTTCAGGTCGACGATGGTCGTGTGGTGGAACACGGCCTAGGACACGGGCGTGTCCCAGGCCGTGTCACACTTGGGCTGTACAGTAGGATACACGGGCAGTGACACGGGCACGAACACGGGCGTGTCTGATGCCGTGTCACCAAGCCGTGTACCTCTCTGACTGCGAATTGTTGGCTGATTGAACACGGGGGGCGTGACACGGGTCCCGACACGGGCGTGTCGCCAGTGACACGGGCGTGTCGGAGGCCGTGTCACATGCCATGTTGCTGATTTTCAATTTTGGTCGAGATGGCGAATGAGCTACACGGCTAGGCACACGGTCGTGTGTGAACCCGTGTTCGGCCCAGATTTTATGATTTCAGATCTAATCTTGACCGTTCGTTTCCTTGGCTTTGGATCCGACGGTGGGGGGCTGTTCCTGAGAGATTTTAGCTGGGTTTTAGGGTTAGAATCCCTCATTCCATCCAAGTAAATCTCTCTCTAAGTTCTAGAGAGAGGGGAGAGCAAGTTTGGAGCAGGAGACCAAGATCCGGCCGCCGGAGGAGCTTCGGAGCTCCGAATCGCAATCCGAGTCCAGATCCGCGGAGGTGACGCCGTTGCGGTGCTTTTCAACCGCATAGTTTTCGATGGCGCCGCAGAAGAACGCATGGGTAATGATTTCTCATCCTTGGGCATGTGAAGCCCTTTTTCCCTTTGCATAGGAAGCCCTCTCTCGCGAGTGAGCGAAGAGTTGGAGCGTTCCTTGGGGTAGATATGTAAAGTCTCCCTTGTGTAGAGTCCGTATGCGAAAACGGACATAGGCATTGTGTGTGAAGCCTATCCGGACAAGTAGAGCCGGATCGGTGATGTTGCATTGCATATGAACCGGGGAAGACTCCGGGTGTTTGGGTGTTTTCGGGTTTTCTACGTGGTAGATTGCATCAGGGAGCCTTGGAGATTAACTCCAAGGTGCACCCGGAAAACTGGGCAAAAGCGGGTTTTGCCAACACGATGGCCGGGGAGACAACGTGAACATAACCGGGTTATGTGATTATTGTGGTGGAAATGGGACTCGGTGAGTCTTGGCCTGCGCATATGGCTTAAATTGTCGTTGCGGTATGAGCACGGGTCAGGCGGAACCGTACTCGGTCTATGTCGTTCGGTAGGACCGTTTGCATGGATGAGGGTCTTCGGCGGTCTATGGCTTAAATTGTCGTGACCAAGGCCAATAAGACAAAATGCTCATATGGATGACCGTCCAAGAGGCGGTGGTGGATTGGGAACGTCTATGGCTTGAATTGACGTGACGTTGGCCGGTTCGCCGAGAATGTGCCCTGAGTGCACAGGGTGTGTGGTCGTGCGAGCCTACGCCTGTGGTGAAGTGCAAATACTTTATATAATTGCCTATGCTAATAAAGTGCAGGGAAAGAGCATTGCCGCCCCGAATGTGGGGGCGGGATCGTTAAAATTTGGTCAGCATTGCTGACCGTTGCTATTGTTTGCCACCGGGCGGTGGTTTGTGGCTTGCAGGTGCTGCGGAGCAGAGCGGGAAATAGCAGGCTAAAGCCCTTGTTGCTGTGCCGACCCTCGAAGGCCTAATTGCTTATGTTTCTTTCCCGTTTTTCATGTATGGTCGGCCTGCGAGCCGAAGTATGAAAACACTTCTTTTGTTAAGTGAACAGTGTAAGGCCTTAAGGCCATTTCTCTTTTGGTGTGTATACATTCCTGAGTTTGTAGTGGACATTCATGCTGTTGTGGATGGGTTCTTATTTCTTTTGCAACCTAAAAAATTGCTTCCGCTAGGTGTTGTGTAGGACGACATGATTGGTTGAATGGTTTCAATGCGTAACCAACCGGTCTGTCCGTAGTATATGGCGTCGGGCCCCGGCCGAACCTGCTGCTATATGCTATGTGACGGATAGGGGTGTTACACGAGGCAGCTGAAGTCTCATGAGAGAAATTACCCCGTCCATGATTTGGAGTTGGCGGCGGTAATTTTTGCTTTGAAGTTGTTGAGGCACTACGTTTATGGTGCAAAGGTGGAGATCTTCACGGACCACAAGAGTCTAAAGTATCTCCTAGATCAGAAGGACCTAAATATGCGGCAGCGCAGGTGGGTCAAGTTCCTTGGGGACTACGAGGTGGCGATTCAGTACACGCCAGGGAAAGCCAATGTGGTGGCAGATGCTTTGAGTAGGAAATACTCGGGGCAAGGAAATTGGATTGAAGCTCACGATGAGCGGTTAAGGCGGGACTGGGAGTCCCTTGGTTTGGAATGTGTGGCAAGAGGCGAGTCTAGCAAGGCTCGACTAAATTGGATTGAGATACAGAGTGACTTATGCGATCGTATTCGGGAAGCGACCCTTGTAGATGCGGAGTTCCAACCTTTCGTGGAGGAACATCCCATTTCCGGCTAGACCCCTAGGAGTCGGTTGGTCATGACAGAACCCTGTGAAGCCCAAAAATTGAAATAAATCGATCGAGGTTTCGGGTCACGGGTTGGTCACGCCCGTGACCGACCCGTCACGCCCGTGACTTTGGGCGTGACTACTTTGACGATCGTCGATCTCCGCGAGATGATCGTCGAACTTGCTGCCCGGGCATGTCACGCCCGTGACCAAGGTGTCACGCCCGTGACCTAGGGCGTGAGTCCTTCGACGATCGTCGATCTTCGTGAGACGATCGTCGAACTTGCAGCCCGGGCATGTCACGCCCGTGACCAAGGTGTCACGCCCGTGACCTAGGGCGTGACCCCTTCGACGATCGTCGATTTCCGTGAGACGATCGTCGATCTGGCAGCCCGGACATGTCACGCCCGTGACCAGGGGCGTGACTCCTTCGACGATCGTCGATCCCTGTAAAACGATCGTCGAAATTGAACTCGGGCCTGTCACGCCCGTGACCTAAGTGTCACGCCCGTGACCTAGGGCGTGACCTGCCTTCGACGACCGTCGATCTCAGTTTGACGATCGTCGACCTCAAAATTGTCGTTCGGGCCTGTCACGCCCGTGACCTAGGTGTCACGCCCGTGACCTAGGGCGTGACCATCCTTCGACGACCGTCGATCTCAGTTCGACGATCGTCGACCCCAAAATTGTCACCCGTGCCTGTCACGCCCGTGACCAATGTATCACGCCCATGACATTGGCCGAAACGACGGTTCAGGCCCGAAATTATTCTAACACGCGTGGAAATAAATGCTGGTGTGGGAAGTTACACCAGGAGTAATTACGGGCCGTTTTTCCTTCTATAATTATATAATAAAGTAGGAAGTGTTGGTCCAATAGGAAACCGCCAACTAGACACACCGGTTCATCTTCCACCGTTTCTTATCCCTTCACTGTAACCGAAAGGCTATTAAGAGGAGCCTTCATGGCCATTAAGGCTTTACCCTTTCACCTCCCCACTTTCTGACTTATAAAAGCCCACTTGGAGCAAGAGGAGAAGTTTACACGCTCAAACAAACGGATCAGATCTTTGTTCTTGCTGTAGGAGAAGTTCGGCTACGCCACCACTGCGCCATGGCACCCCGTCGTTCTTCTCGCCTCCAAACCGCAAATAAGGTCCTCCTCTGCTTCTTCTCTTTCATGGGTAGATCTTAGGATTCTTAGAAAGGAAGTTCGCGCTCAACGGAGCCGGACCCATCTCTCGTTTTCATGGAAAACCATGAAAAGTGTATTCTTGAGTTCGCCGGAAACCGCCACCTCCGGCGGCCAAACCACCGCCGACCGATAGCCATCGCCTCAACGGAGGCGGTGGTGGTGGTGGCTGGCCAGGGAAGTGACCGGACGGCCGGCGACGGATTACGGAAATGTTACAGGAAGAAAAAATGGCTTTCTGGGTTTCTGTTTTCCGTTTCATGAAGAAGATGAACAGTAGAATCAATTTTATAATATATAGATTATTATATATTACATAATGGAAAGATGTATTATTTGAATATATTTTGAGGCTGCAAAATGAGGCACTTAGAGGCCGTTTTAGGAAAAATGACCAGTCACGAAAGTTGTAGCCCTTCGAGTCTAGATTAATTTAAAATTGGTTTCAACTTGTTTGGGTAAGCGGTGCGGCTGCGGCACCCGTTTTAGTGGGGGTTGTACCTAGAGTTGGGCAGAAATTAAAATGGATGCCCACTCTTCGTCCCTTGTCCAAATGACCTGAAATTTGGGCAGGGGGTTAACCTTAGCTAAACCTAACGACAGACCAAAAATGAGAATTTTTGGAGAACTTTTGCCTAAAGTTTTTTGTAAAATTTTAATAAACATTATAAAATTAATTAGGAGATGAAATTAAGTCCAAACTCCCCCAAATTTTGGGTGGTGGTCCCTGGCACCAATGTTAAGATCCGTACAAAATTTCAACTCAATTGGTCGAGTTTTGAATAGGGAAGTATCAAGTCCTAGATAGGTCTTGGTGAGGGATACTATGGGGAAAAGTACGATTGGAAATAGAGTGGACAAATCTCCTCAAATGAGGCTGGTGCTATGGCCACTGATTTGTTAAGTCTATGTCTACCCTCTTGGGTAAAATGGTGTGGATTAGGGTGGATTTTACCCTAAGAGATCGGCTCAAATCCAGTGGGTGGGAGTTTGAGGTTTGTGAAGGACATAGGAGCAAAAGCTCTTGTATGCCCTTGAAATTTGGAGGAGAGTGGGATGATATGCTGAAAACCCTCTGGTTGAAATAGTGAAGGAATTGGAGGTAATTAGGTACCTCGGAAGTTGAGATTTTGGATTAGGATAAACATGTATTTTAGTTATTTTAAGCACTAAATCTAATCCAAAATTTATGAAACTCGGGAGGAGGGAGTTTTAGGATGTTTTAGACTTATGGTAATTTTCCTGGAATTTTACGATTAAACTTGCATGTGCATAAAATAGGAAAAGTTAAGGTGGTGGGTTTTTCGATATCGGGGAGTTCGATTGCACCGACACCGATATCGTTGACTCGGCGGGGTGATTAGCACTTCGCCAACAGAAGTCCGGTGCGCCAGCCGGAAAGAGTACGCAGGCGTCCGCTTAGTGCACCAAGCGTTGAGGCGTACGATAGGTCAGACCAGTGGTGCTTTTACTGGTTTTGAGGTGGGCGAGGCCCTACCCACCGCTTCCGTCCGCCACTACGGAGGTATCCTGGGAGGTAACGGCTCCGAAAGGGGGAACTAAAGGTCTGTGTGCACAAAGTCGGGTGTGTGAGTTGCACTTGCATGTTTCATCATACCCACTTGCATGTCATAGAATAATCGATTCATTTAACCCTGACACCTAAAGTATAAGTTGTATGGGACGCTTATACATTAGGACCTGCAAAATGACCCCTTGGTCTATAAGCTTGTGTGGGCAAGTTTATAAATCAATGGTTAATTTCAATATATAAACATATGCTGTTGTTTGATAACCGACACCCCAACGTATAGGTGGTATGGGACACTCTATACGATGGGAGTCTTGCAGAAGATCCCTTGGCTTATGCGTTTCGCACATAAGTTAAGATTATTTTTCTTACTTTCTGTTTCTGTCATACTATTATAGAATTGCTAGATTGGTTCCGCTGCCATCTGTTTCTTGATTAATCTCTACCTTCATGTCCTTCCCTTTCTTCCTCTCCGCTCGGTACCTAGGAGCCATGGGGGAAGGGGTAGGGGATGATAGGGCTTAGTCTTTATGACTAACGGTTTTCGAACCGCATCATTTAGGGGATCGTGGAGCCCAGTATGGAGGAGCAGCCCCAGAGATCGGTGCGCCTGGAGATGGGGCAGTCTAGCTCCGGAGTTCATACAGCCGGGGCCGTGAGTCTCGACCCTGAGTAGTTCCTGTTTTTGCTTCCTCATGAGAGACTTGTAGTGAGGACATTTTGTACCGGGCATAAGCCCGCATTTATAGTACTCTGACGTTTTCTGTGGACACTCCCTTCGTGGAGATTTATTTCTATATATGTGATTTATTATTGTGGACTGCATTGCTCTTACTTCTATTATTGTGCTACCTTTCTGTGATCGAATTGGCCGGTAGAATCGGCGCCTTGTGGTGATGACCCTTCAGGACGTGAAGGTGTCACCGCAAAGCGGCGATTCTGGGCCTAAGACCCCGGCGGTTGAAAAAGAAAAAAAAGGGGGTCTTACAAGTGGTATCAGAGCCAGGTTTCGATCGGATTAGTAGCAGTCCACAAATCCCTGGGTCACCTCCGCGCGAGTTTAGTTTGCGGACAAACTAAGCAGCGGAAGCAGTGGTGTGCCCATATGGTGATCACATATAAATTGTCCACTTCTTCAACAAATGAAATTCTTCTTTGTAGCTTGAGGCAAACCCTGCCCCAAGCAGGGAGATCCTCCGGTTGCAAAGACCTCTTCTTGTAATTCTCTAGTCAATAGGTTAGACTCAACCGCTAGGATACGTGACTAACCCGACAACTTATACTGTGCCCTAATCCGAAACAGACCTTAAGTATGAATTTGGTTAGGTAAGGAAATACCTAAAGAGATTAAAGGAGGTGTTTAATAGGTGAATGGATACCTAAGGCATAAACTCTGGAGTCCCTATAATCCCTAACAAGGATTACTCAATCTATTGGGACTGACCAATAATCCATTATCAGAATGGTAGAAGACACGTAGTATTAACCCCCGTACTAGTAACAAGATTACTCAGGGACAACTACAAGATAAACACTGAAGGTCGGGTAGGAATTCAAGTTCGAAAGAGACCCAATTGGGAGTGGGAACAACCCTGATAAGCGTGTCGTAAATTTGACTCAGAGGGTTTAAAGTATGTAGTATATCTACAAGTGTCAGTTTGGAACCCCAAGTCATAGATTGATGCCCTAGGGGTTGTACACTCAGCTAGGACAGATATAACATGGTAAGATAAAAGAAAATTAGCCCAAGGAAGATATGGGCTTATCGTTTGTTTATTGGGGGCTTATTTTTTGTTTATTGGGCAAGTGAGTTAATGGCTTAGGTCTCCTAGACCTAATTTAGAAAGTGTGTTGCCTCAAACATAGTAATGTTGAGGTTGGTCTTATTCGACGCCACTCGAATGATGTCATGGTAATAATGAGGAGTAACTACGAGACATAACTACTAGAAGATACCATGTGAATTTGATGACGGGTAGTAAGACTAAGTAGATTTGGGAAGATAAGACTGAGACACTATGATGTAACATCATGAGTATGATAACACTAAGAGTTTGAAAGAAATTAGCAGACGATATATCGAAAACATATATCTTAGGTATGACCTTGCAGACTCGATTCAGATAGCATCAAGACAAGATTAGATACATTTGATGACACAAATATGGTTAGTAAGGGTCGCGGCTATGATAAATAAATGTTTGGAAAATCAAGTGTAACTATGGCAGAATGGCACAACAAATTAAAAAGTATAAATGACAACCTCCAAAAATGCACGAGTACACCCCCTTAAATCTTGCGGACGACGGGTCATTTGACGAAGTAATCTTTCCTGTTAACGACCAGAGTTGGATAAATCATAGGGTCAAATTGATTGATTACTCGGGTGTATATGAAGGAATAGAAACATGATCGCGTGGAGGAGGTTTATAGAGTCGCTGTCTACCGTTACAAACAAAAACTCAACTTACTAGAAGAAGATTGTGTGTATTAGAACTTGTCTTTCCCCGGAATGAGAAAGACGTCATGGATTTGTCTACGCACGGTGAGGTTTGCCGAATGGTATAGGCAAGTATAAGGGTTTTGAAGAACTATTATAGTCACTTCCAGAGTTAGAGTGGAAGTTCGAGGATAGATTGAGCGAGGTTGTTGGGGAAACCCTGATTTAGTAGTGCAGTTTTGTGGTGCAAAAAGATCCCCTTAGTCAAGGTTATGTGGAGAAACCACGGTCAGGAGGAGCACACCTGGGAACCACAGGATCTGATGAGGCAAAGATACCTGGAGTTGTTCAGTCAGGTACATCTCACCACCTCTCGGTATACTATAGATTGCCTTCTTGTTTTGGACAGTTAAGACTAGATAAGGAAAATTTAGGACCTAGGCATGCGCACTCAATCAGAAAGGTAGGGGCTAATCTTTTGTTTATTGGGGAGATTGTCTTCGTTTATCAAACGAATAGTCGCCTAAACCCGATAGAAAGATCGTATGGGATGTTACAAGTTTAATTTATTCCGATAGAAATCCCCGTAGGCTCAACCTCAATTTCGGGGACGAAATTTTTGTTTTGTTTATTGGGATTTGTAACATCCCATTTCCGGCTAGACCCCTAGGAGTCGGTTGGTCGTGACAGAACCCTGTGAAGCCCAAAAATTGAAATAAATCGATCGAGGTTTCGGGTCACGGGTTGGTCACGCCCGTGACCGACCCGTCACGCCCGTGACTTTGGGCGTGACTACTTAGACGATCGTCGATCTCCGCGAGACGATCGTCGAACTTGCTGCCAGGGCATGTCACGCCCGTGACCAAGGTGTCACGCCCGTGACCTAGGGCGTGACTCCTTCGACGATCGTCGATCTCCGTGTGACGATCGTCGAACTTGCAGCCCGGGCATGTCACGCCCGTGACCAAGGTGTCACGCCCGTGACCTAGGGCGTGACCCCTTCGACGATCGTCGATTTCCGTGAGACGATCGTCGATCTGGCAGCCCGAACATGTCACGCCCGTGACCAAAGTGTCACGCCCGTGACCAGGGGCGTGACTCCTTCGACGATCGTCGATCCCCGTAAAACGATCGTCGAAATTAAACTCGGGCCTGTCACGCCCGTGACCTAAGTGTCACGCCCGTGACCTAGGGCGTGACCAGCCTTCGACGACCGTCGATCTCAGTTCGACGATCGTCGACCTCAAAATTGTCGTTCGGGCCTGTCACGCCCGTGACCTAGGTGTCACTCTCGTGACCTAGGGCGTGACCATCCTTCGACGACCGTCGAACTCAGTTCGACGATCGTCAACCCCAAAATTGTCACTCGTGCCTATCACGCCCGTGACCAATGTGTCACGCCCATGACATTGGCCGAAACGACGGTTCAGGCCCGAAATTATTCTAACACGCGTGGAAATAAATGCTGGTGTGGGAAGTTACACCAGGAGTAATTACGGGCCGTTTTTCCTTCTATAATTATATAATAAAGGAGGAAGTGTTGGTCCAATAGGAAACCGCCAACTAGACACACCTGTTCATCTTCCACCGTTTCTTATCCCTTCACTGTAACCGAAAGGCTATTAAGAGGAGCCTTCATGGCCATTAAGGCTTTACCCTTTCACCTCCCCACTTTCTGACTTATAAAAGCCCACTTGGAGCAAGAGGAGAAGTTTACACGCTCAAACAAACGGATCAGATCTTTGTTCTTGCTGTAGGAGAAGTTCGGCTACGCCACCACTGCGCCATGGCACCCCGTCGTTCTTCTCGCCTCCAAACCGCAAATAAGGTCCTCCTCTGCTTCTTCTCTTTCATGGGTAGATATTAGGATTCTTAGAAAGGAAGTTCGCGCTCAACGGAGCCGGACCCATCTCTCGTTTTCATGGAAAACCATGAAAAGTGTATTCTTGAGTTCGCCGGAAACCGCCACCTCCGGCGGCCAAACCACCGCCGACCGATAGCCATCGCCTCAACGGAGGCGGTGGTGGTGGTGGCTGGCCAGGGAAGTGACCGGACGGCCGGCGACGGATTACGGAAATGTTACAGGAAGAAAAAATGGCTTTCTGGGTTTCTGTTTTCCGTTTCATGAAGAAGATGAACAGTAGAATCAATTTTATAATATATAGATTATTATATATTACATAATGGAAAGATGTATTATTTGAATATATTTTGAGGCTGCAAAATGAGGCACTTAGAGGCCGTTTTAGGAAAAATGACCAGTCACGAAAGTTGTAGCCCTTTGAGTCTAGATTAATTTAAAATTGGTTTCAACTCGTTTGGGTAAGCGGTGCGGCCGCGGCACCCGTTTTAGTGGGGGCTGTTTCTAGAGTTGGGCAGAAATTAAAATGGATGCCCACTCTTCGTCCCTTGTCCAAATGACCTGAAATTTGGGCAGGGGGTTAATCTTAGCTAAACCTAACGACAGACCAAAAATGAGAATTTTTGGAGAACTTTTGCCTAAAGTTTTTTGTAAAATTTTAATAAACATTATAAAATTAATTAGGAGATGAAATTAAGTCCAAACTCCCCCAAATTTTGGGTGGTGGTCCCTGGAACCAATGTTAAGATCTGTACAAAATTTCAACTCAATTGGTCGAGTTTTGAATAGGGAAGTATCAAGTCCAAGATAGGTCTTGGTGAGGGATACTATGGGGAAAAGTACGATTGGAAATGGAGTGGACAAATCTCCTCAAATGAGGCTGGTGCTATGGCCACTGATTTGTTGAGTCTATGTCTACCCTCTTGGGTAAAATGGTGTGGATTAGGGTGGATTTTACCCTAAGATATCGGCTCAAATCCAGTGGGTGGGAGTTTGAGGTTTGTGAAGGACATAGGAGCAAAAGCTCTTGTATGCCCTTGAAATTTGGAGGAGAGTGGGATGATATGCTGAAAACCCTCTGGTTGAAATAGTGAAGGAATTGGAGGTAATTAGGTACCTCAGAAGTTGAGATTTTGGATTAGGATAAACATGTATTTTAGTTATTTTAAGCACTAAATCTAATCCAAAATTTATGAAACTCGGGAGGAGGGAGTTTTAGGATGTTTTAGACTTATGGTAATTTTCCTGGAATTTTACGATTAAACTTGCATGTGCATAAAATAGGAAAAGTTAAGGTGGTGGGTTTTTCGATATCGGGGAGTTCGATTGCACCGACACCGATATCGTTGACTCGGCGGGGTGATTAGCACTTCGCCAACAGAAGTCCGGCGCGCCAGCCGGCAAGAGTACGCAGGCGTCCGCTTAGTGCACCAAGCGTTGAGGCGTACGATAGGTCAGACCAGTGGTGCTTTTACTGGTTTTGAGGTGGGC
This sequence comes from Platanthera zijinensis, assembly GCA_039513925.1. Classification (NCBI taxonomy): domain Eukaryota; kingdom Viridiplantae; phylum Streptophyta; class Magnoliopsida; order Asparagales; family Orchidaceae; genus Platanthera; species Platanthera zijinensis. The sequence continues at coordinate 70,027,891 of CM077097.1, read as the reverse complement.
GAGGCCCAACCCACTGCTTCCGTCCGCCACTATGGAGGTATCCTGGGAGGTAACGGCTCCGAAAGGGGGAACTAAAGGTCTGTGTGCACAGAGTCGGGTGTGTGAGTTGCACTTGCATGTTTCATCATACCCACTTGCATGTCATAGCATAATCGATTCATTTAACCCTGACACCTAAAGTATAAGTGGTATGGGACGCTTATACATTAGGACCTGCAAAACGACCTCTTGGTCTATAAGCTTGTGTGGGCAAGTTTATAAATCAATGGTTAATTTCAATATATAAACATATGCTGTTGTTTGATAACCGACACCCCAACGTATAGGTGGTATGGGACATTCTATACGATGGGAGCCTTGCAGAAGATCCCTTGGCTTATGCGTTTCGCACATAAGTTAAGATTATTTTTCTTACTTTCTGTTTCTGTCATACTATTATAGAATTGCTAGATTAGTTCCGTTGCCATCTGTTTCTTGATTAATCTCTACCTTCATGTCCTTCCCTTTCTTCCTCTCCGCTCGGTACCTAGGAGCCATAGGGGAAGGGGTAGGGAATGATAGGGCTTAGTCTTTATGACTAACGGTTTTTGAACCGCATCATTTAGGGGATTGTGGAGCCCAGTATGGAGGAGCAGCCCCAGAGATCGGTGCGCCTGGAGATGGGGCAGTCTAGCTCCGGAGTTCATACAGCCGGGGCCGTGAGTCTCAACCCTGAGTAGTTCCTGTTTTTGCTTCCGCATGAGAGACTTGTAGTGAGGACATTTTGTACCGGGCATAAGCCCGCATTTATAGTACTCTGATGTTTTCTGTGGACACTCCCTTCGTGGAGATTTATTTCTATATATGTGATTTATTATTGTGGACTGTATTGCTCTTACTTCTATTATTGTGCTACCTTTCTGTGATCGAATTGGCTGGCAGAATCGGCGCCTTGTGGTGATGACCCTTCAGGACGTGAAGGTGTCACCGCAAAGCGGCGATTCTGGGCCTAAGACCTCGGTGGTTGAAAAAAAAAAAGGGGGTCTTACACGTCGGGCCCCGGCCGGACCTACTGATATATGCTATGTGACGGATAGGGGTGTTACACGAGGCAGCTGAAGTCTCATGAGAGAAATTACCCCGTCCATGATTTGGAGTTGGCGGCGGTAATTTTTGCTTTGAAGTTGTTGAGGCACTACGTTTATGGTGCAAAGGTGGAGATCTTCATGGACCACAAGAGTCTGAAGTATCTCCTAGATCAGAAGGACCTAAATATGCGGCAGCGCAGGTGGGTCGAGTTCCTTGGGGACTACGAGGTGGCGATTCAGTACACGCCAGGGAAAGCCAATGTGGTGGCAGATGCTTTGAGTAGGAAATACTTGGGGCAAGGAAATTGGATTGAAGCTCACGATGAGCGGTTAAGGCGGGACTGGGAGTCCCTTGGTTTGGAATGTGTGGCAAGAGGCGAGTCTAGCGTGGCTCGACTAAATTGGATTGAGATACTGAGTGACTTATGCGATCGTATTCGGGAAGCGACCCGTGTAGATGCGGAGTTCCAACCTTTCATGGAGGAAGCTCTAAAGGGCGAGGGTAGCGCCTGGGAGATGGTTGATGCAATTCTGAGGAAGGGCGGAAGGATTTGTGTACCGTAGTTCGGCAAGCTCCGTGAGGAGTTGATGTTTGAGGCCCACTTCACTAAGTACTCCATTCACCCGGGCAGTACAAAGATGTACTTGGATTTGAAGAAGTCCTATTGGTGGCCTGGGATGAAGCGGGACGTAGCTTTGTATGTGAGTCGGTGCCAAACTTGTGCCTTGGTAAAGGCCGAGTGTCAGAAGCCGGGCGGGTTCTTGAAGCCTCTTCCAATCCCCGAATGGAAATTTGATGACATCTCCATGGATTTTGTGCATGGGTTGCCTAGATCGCAGTAGGGTAATGATGCCATTTGGGTGATTGTGGACCGCTTGACCAAAGTGGCACATTTCATCCCAAATCGGAAGGAGGACGGTGTGGAAAAGTTGGTGGAGTTGTACGTCCGCAATATTATACGACTTCATGGGATTCCGAAGAGTATAGTCAGCGACCGGGATGGACGTTTCACGTCTAAGGATTGGCGGTTGGTGTAGAAGAGCTTGGGCACAAAACTCAAGTTCAGTACGGCCTTTCATCCTCAAACCGATGGGCAAACTGAGAGAACGAACCGTACTTTGGAAGATATGCTAAGGATGTGTACTCTCGACTTCGGCAAGAAGTGGGAGGATCACCTCTTCATGGTGGAGTTTGCTTATAATAATAGCTACCAAGCTAGTATCAAGATGGCGCCATATGAAGCTCTTTATGGGAGGCGGTGTCGTACACCGATGTCTTGGACAGAGGCGGGAGACACAAAGCTTTTGGGGAAAGAAGTGGTAGCCGACGCTAGTGAGCAAGTGCGGACCATCCAAGAGCGCATGAAGGTAGCTCAAGATCGGCAGTCGAAGTATTTCAATGCTCGCCACAGGCATGTGGAATTCGCTGTGGGCGACTGGGTGTACCTTAAGATCAAGCCGTTCAAAGGCGTTTCACGAATTCGCCGACTCAAGAAGCTGAGTCCGAGATTTTTGGGACCATTCAAGGTCATCGAGCGAGTGGGAGAGACAGCGTACCGGTTGGCGTTGTCCACAGAGCTAAGTGGATTGCATGACATTTTTCACGTCTCCGTTTTGAGGAAAGCTTTGTTAGAAGCCAGCGTGGTGATTGAGCCGACGGCGGTGCCGGTAGAGGAAGACTTGAGGACGCGAGTTCGTCCAATCGGGATAGAATATTCAGAGGTTCGGCAATTGCGGAACAAGGAAGTCAGACTCGTAAAGGTCCATTGGGACAACTGTGGCTGCGAGGAGCTCTCAGGGGAGCGAGAGCAGGCCATGCTGGAGGAGTACCCCGAGCTTTTCTCCTCAGGTACCGTTTAGAATTTGTGTACTTTCCATGTTTTTAATTTCAGGACGAAATTCTTTGAAGGGGGGGAGAATTGTAACACCCCAAAACTTGGAAGAGGAATCGACGGCGTCGTTTTGGCCAAGTTGGGTTTTGGGGGTAGGCACACGGCCTGTGACACGGCCGTGTTACAAGCCGTGTTATGCCTGGGTCATCGAGCCGTGTTGCGCCTGTGTCATCGAGCCGTGTTGATCGACGACCGGCGAGAAGGCACACGGCCTTGGACACGAGCGTATCCCTGGCCGTGTCCTTCTCGGGCTGTTCGTAGAATTTATTCTGCTAGGCGTGACACGGGTTACGACACGGCCATGTCGGGGCTGACACGGCCATGTCGGAAGCCGTGTCAAAGGTCGTGTCAAAGGCCGTATGCTGGTTTTCGAATCGGTCGAGACGGCGAATGGCTAACACGGCCATGCACACGGCCGTATTGCAACCCGTGTTCGGCCCAGTTTTTGTGATTTTAGGCCGAATCATGGCCGTCCGTTTCTTTGATATGAGATCCAATGGCTGGGGGCTAGATCTGAGGGATTAAACTCGGGAATAGGGTTTGAAACCCTCACTTTTCTCCTATCTTTATCTCTCTTGATTCTAGAGAGAAGGGAGAGCAAGGAGGAGGAAGAAGGCCAAGATCCGGCCGCTGGCGAAGCTTCGAAGGTCCGTTTCGCGAGCGGAGTTCAGATCCGCGAAGGTGGGAGCGTTGCGGTGGTTTTCAACTGAGCAAATCTTCTCCATGGCTAGGAAGAGGGGACGGAAGGTAACGACACTTCTCCTCTCGGTTTTTAGGATTTAGGATGCATGAATAGCATCCCCTTCCTTTCGTATTTTGAGCACCGAATCTCTCAAATGAGAGGGATTCGTGTAGCCTAGGTTCAAGAAGAACCTCCGGGTTGAGTATGTTCATCCCGACATGCTTTGCATTAGAGATCCGCTCCGTTAGCGGATTAGGCATTGTGGGTGAAGCCGTGGTCGCGACCGTTAGTCCGACCCGGTGATGTTGCATAGCGAGCTTCGGGGATTCGGTAGAAATCCGTTGCGGCAATACGTCGTTGTATGTATACGTTTTCCCCCCTTATATTTGAGTGAGTACTCGTGGTCGGAACCGGACAAAGTTAGCTCTGTGTTGTGCGGTAGATGGTTTCCTTGGAGCACGGGAAAGACACGGTGCGAATGGTGATTGGGGTGGGGAAACCTTTGTTTGTGCTGTGCAAAGGCGCGGCTATGTCTCCGTGGTCGGCTGGCTATCCCGTGACGCGCAAGTCATGTGGGGGAAGTGTCCCGGCGAGACTAGCCCCTTGTGTGGACTGACAAGAATGTCGAGCGGAGGGCAAGCCCGGGCAATGTGGCCATGAGCGGGTGGGGTCCAGCAAGGCTTCTTAGAATCGGTCAGTGTGAGACGGAACCCTGACGTGCGAAGTCAAAATGTGCGGGCAAGCCCCGGGGTATATGACCCTTGTGCGGGTGGGGCCTTTGCATGGTTCCGTGTGACGGCGTGTGTGCCGTTAAGGACATGGTGGTTCCCTTGTGTTTGTGGCTTTAAGCCAATGGGGAAACGGAAGTACCCAGTGTTTGATGTTGTGCTAGATGCATACGAGCTAGGGTGCCTTGGGTGAAACCCGGGTTGCATTCATGTTGCATAGTAGGCCCCATTCACTTTGTACAAAACATAGAGAACATGTATGTTGTATGAGACATCCAAGCCTGTTTTACCGCTTTATTATATATACTCTTTTGGTACACGAAGTGCTAACTTGCAGGTGGAGTGGTACCCCGGGGTCCGTTAGGGACGGCCGGGAGGAGATGTGTTTGTTACACAGTAGAGGTCAGCCTTTGCTGACCCACGTTACTTCAAATCCTTACAGGGCAAGGATCGCATGCAGGAGCTAGCGCGCCGGGCGAAAAGCCCTAAACCTCATGAAGTGTTGTTGTGCTTGGCTATTTTCTTTTCCTTGTTTTGCTGCTGTTGTTTCACTATGTCCGGCTTGCGTGCCGAGGTAGCCTAGGGGTGCTTGGCACTTTTATATTTGGACTTATATTGTGTAAGGCCTTAAGGCCATTTGATACACTACTGTTAGTGGATAACTTCTGCCTGTTAATGTTCTGTTTCCGCTGTGTTTGTCTGGAGTTTTGAGATTGGGTAGTTTTCATATCATCTTTTAATACTAAAGTTGTGGCGTCCGTATGTTGTGGGGCCCCGGCCGGACCCATATTATATGGTCTTTACAGGGGAGGTGTTACAGTTGCAGATAAGTCCATGAACGTTGAGTGATGAAGATTCATTAAATGCACTCAACGTCTGACAGTGAAAAAGAATATGGCCAAGTCCAGAAGCATTGAGTGAAGCCAGTTCACTCAACGCACTCAACGCCTAAGCAAGGCAGAAGAATTTACTAAGTCCAGATTTGTTGAGTGAAGGTCATTCACTCAATGCACTCAACACCTGGATTGAATCTGAAGATTTGGCTAAGTCCACAAATGCTGACGTCAGGCAAAGTCAACAAAAGTCAACAAACTTCAAATAAGTTGCGGGAAAGCTACAGAACACGACAAACAGCGTTAGAGGGCTATAGTACGTCTTCTTTCATTAAAGCAAGGTGCAGCTAACAACCGCATGTAGTCCCCACTACTTATTAGAGCTGTTAATCAGCGGAAGATAAAAGGGACAAGATGAATAGAAAGAACTTAAACTTTTAGGGTTTTCTCATTTCGAAAAGTGCGGCTAAACTTCTTCTTCCTCGCCATTGCTGCCGAGCTTGAAGTTGAATAAGCTGATCTAAAAGTTCGTTCAAGTTAGTTGTAGCAATTTCATCTGCTACAGCAAGTTCAGATAAGCCTCTGATAAAGAAAGAGAAGCAGAGCTTTCAGGTTTCTGCAGGTCCAGGTTAGCTATTTGAAAAACACAAGAACCGATAACTCTTCAGTCTTCTTCAGTAAGTTCTGAAACAAGATTATGAGGTTCTTCCAGCACAGGCAACTATTTATTGAAGATATTACTCTTACTACTGTGAAGAAAGTTAGGGCTGAGATAACTCAGCTCACAAAGCTGATATAGAGAAATTTTTGTGTCAGATAAACACCAACCAAACCATTTTATTTCTATAGGATCCTTTTGAATCTGAGTTGTAGGGCCTTTGTGCCTGAGGTAGGGTAGATTTGTCTGAGGTAGGATCTAGTGTTGGATCTGATTTATAGGACCTTTAGTTCTGAGTGTAGGATCCTTTTGGATCTGAGTTGTAGGGCCTTTGTGCCTGAGGTAGGGCAGTTTTCCCGAGCTGTAGGAGATTCATTCTCTCTGAGTGTAGGACCTTTGGGTCTGAGGTAGGATCCAGATTTGGATCATAGTAGGGCCTTGTGTCTGAGCTGTAGGAGATTCATTCTATCTGAGGTAGGGCTAACCCTCGTATCCTGAGCTGGTTGACTTGGGTTCAAGTCCGAGGTAGGTGATCAATTGATCATTGAGTTGTAGGAGTAAATTTGCTCTGAGGTAGGGCTTTGTGCCTGAGTTGTAAGTCTTGGAGGAGACTGAGAGATCCTGCGGGATCTGTAGTGTAAGCTCTAAGGAGCTGAGTTTTAGAGAAGTGCCTTGTCTAACGAGAAGATAGAAAGGTGGGAGGGACAGTGGATGTACCCATAATCTGGGGAATCACTATAAATTATGTGTGTGTTCTTTGTGATTTTCATGGAAGCATTATATAACTCACCCATAACACACTAAGTTAAAGGAAAATAATAAAAGACCAAAAACCTATTCACCCCCCCCCCCTCTAGGTGATTAGCTACCTTGGAATTAAAGGCATTCACAAAATTAGTAGATCTCGACGAGATGTATAACTCTCGTGTTAAACACTTTTTCTAAAAATGCATGTACAAGGCGTACTTTGGAAATACTACTAGGTTTTTCTCCTTTTAGAAATACGCCTTAAACATACATTTTTAGTAAAAGTGTTCAACACGAATTTTGTAGATCTCGTCGAGATCTACAACATTCGTGTTGAACACTTTTCCTAAAAATACATGTACAAGACATATTTTCAAAAGGCACGAAAAATTAGGAGAAAGTACTGTGCGATTAGCCAAAACTGCGGTGCTAATAACAAGATGGTTGATCTTCAAGTTGACTCTTCAAGTTGATCTTCAAGTTGACTCTGCTTATGCTGAGAAGTATCTTGCAAAGCACTGCTTCTTTAAGCCTTGATTATAGAAGAGTTTAGAGCAGAGGCCTTAAATAGATGCAGTAGATTTAAGCTTGCCCTGCTACTTATTCGAACTCAAAAGGATCTTTCTTAACTTGCTATTGAAAACTTTCTTCAACCAGCAACTTTAACTCTGCTCCTTCCTAGAACTCAGAAAGAAAAACTATCTGAACTTGTTGTTGAAGTAAAAAAAAATTCTTCAATGATATTTCTTCAACACCTAACACTGTCTGTGAATCACAGACTAACTCTGGAGCAAGTTCTTCTTCAAAACTTCTCCTTTGTCGAGATGAAGAAGATGACCAAAAAACTCTGTTCTCCTTTTTCTCTCTCCAAAACTTCTTTTTTCCTCTTTCTCGGGACACTGCTTTTGTATCCCGTCGATAAATGGCTCTTTGTGCAGTGGGCCCACCAGGAATTGGTATCAACAACCTTGCTTTTGCATTGAATGTAGTACAGGATGCATGCGGCGCCATTTGTCGCATTCTGTAGACTTCCTTCAACAATTCAAAATTCTGTCAACGTCAGCATCTTTGGACTTAGTCAAATTTAAACTTAATGATCAGGCGTAGAGTGAAGTCTTGTCACTCAACGCAAAAGTACTTAGCCAAATTCTACATCTCAGACGTTGAGTGTGTTGAGTGAGCCTTCATCACTCAACGATTTCTTAACTTTTACAGTCTAACTGCTTGGGCGTTGAGTGAGCCTTCTTCACTCAACGCATTTCGACTTTGCCAATATTCCATAACATTAGGCGTTGAGTGCGTTGAGTGAGCCTTCATCACTCAACGCTTACTTGATTTTCCTGTCATCTTGGTGAGGCGTTGAATGAACAACATTCACTCAACGCTTCTATCCTTGGTTATTTTCCTTTGTATGAAGGTGTTGAGTGAGCTGTCTTTACTCAATGCTTTTTGTCTTTTCCTGATTTCTAGATTAGGCATTGAGTGAACTGCCTTCACTCAACGCTTCTGTACTTAGCTGATTTCTCAATTAAGTCGACGTTGAGTGAACTTGCTTCACTCAACGCCCGTGGAATTAGACAGATTTTCTATCTCATTCTTCTGAGGCTTTGACTGCACGAGCTTTACTCGATGCTTCTTTCTATGGTGTTGAGTGAGTTATCCTCACTCAACGCTTCTGGACTTAACAAGAATTCTTCTTTGTCAATGCTTAAGCTTTGACTATCTTGTCTCTACTCACCGCTTTTTGTTGTATGTCGTTGAGTGAACTGCCTTCACTCAACGCCTATGGAATTAGTCGCATATTTGCTTTGCAAACTGTTGGGCTTTTACTGTCCATGCTTTACTTGGCGCTTTTTGACATCTGGCGTTGAGTGAAATGGCTTCACTCAACACCTGTGAACTTAGCCGTATTCTTGACATCTGGCGCTAAGTGAACTAGCTTCACTCAATGCTTGTGGACTTAGATAGTTTTCTGTCTTGCTAAGATTCTTCCTTGTGTCCACCTGTCATTGTCACTTGGAACACCTGTCTAATCAATGTGACAAAGAACAACCGGCTTGCATGAACTTGAATATACATCAAAAACAATTATGCACTTAGCATTGATGGTGATGCCTCTTCAAATCTAGGGAACATTGAAGGGCAATATTCCCAACACGCATTTTCACGTTTCACTGCAGAGTATATCGACTCTGCGATTCCTTTCGGTAAAAGTAAAAAAATTAAAACTTAAAAGTAACCATAGGTCATTCATCTCCCCAGCACTGTTGGATTAAATCACAAGGACTAAATTTGGCCTGTCAGGTTTTTGGGGAACCAGACACAGTTTTTGATTTTCCGGCCAAACCAATCAGTTCCTGATTCCAAGACGGGTTAATACATTAATGGGCACAACATCATGATCGGAGCGGTCGAGGGTCCGGTCGGATTGTCGTCCGATCGGCTATCCGATTTGCCTATCCAATTTTTTAAAGCTTGGTTGAATTTCATATAATCATAATTTTCTTATAACAATGCTATTAGCATAATAAAAACACTCAAATCTTCATTTTTTTAATTCTTTCTTCCAAATCAATATTCTTAAACGCTTAGCCCTAACGCGAAACACAATCCCCTCTTCCTCGCTCCGGAAACTGCCGCTCCCGAAACCGCGGCCTCCCAAACTCGCAAAAAATCCCACAATAACGTCTCACTCCTTTCGGACGTACTTTTCGCCGTTGTTTGGGATTCTTCTGTCATTTTCAAATGGCAGGTGCAGTTGAAGAGGTAGCAGACAAGGTCTCGGAACTCTCAATTGATTCTTCCACTGCCGATGCTCCGAGCAAGAAGTATCCTTCTTTCATTCTTCATCTTCTTAGTCTGTCACTCCATAAGCACTTTCTTTAATTCTCTTATTTCTTCCCCAACAGTGTTGTGAAGTAAGAATTGAAGAAGAAACAAAAGGAAGATGAAAAGAGCCTTAAGGATATTGTTGAAGATCAGAATGTCCCTATAGATATTGCTGAAGTTGAGGGGGAGACTACCCAGATGGTGGCACCTGTTGTGGGAGTGCAAGTAAAATTAATTCAAGAATAGCTGGATTGCTCCAGCTATAGTTGAGACAAGTCAGCAACTTCCTATGGGAAATGCATAGATTGAGGGGGAGATTCCAATATAACTCCTTGCTCAAGAAAATGAGAGTGTCATTGAAAATTCAGAGGATAGTGATCTATCTGGATGAAATGATTGATCAGGTCAAAACATCCCTGACTGCAGTTATATCTGAATAAGTCATAAAGGGGAAGAAGGCAATGATCAAGGAAGAAGGCAATGATCAAGGGGGAGAATGTTGTTTGGGTTGCCAATGTAATCAGAGGTTCATGGGGGCTTGAATAGTACACAGACAACATTCACCCTATTCAAGATGGACTATATGATGAACAGTATGTTTCTAAGGTAGCTGAGCAAACTGCTGAGGTCAGATCTTGTTGGTGGTCAGGCCTGGTGTTCGGAGTTCTCTAGCAGCCTCTTATGCGGACTGGAGATTAGACTATGTCTAACCGCAGCTTTATCTTGCAGTTAAGTTGTGCTAACCACATCTTTATTTTGCGGTTAGGTTGTGCTAACCACAGCTTTATCTGGCGGTTAGGTTGTGTTAACCGCAGCTTCATCTGGCGGTTAGGTTGTGCTAACCGCATCTTTATCTGGCAGTTAGGTTGTACTAACCGCAGCTTTATCTGGTGGTTAGGTTGTGCAAACCGCAGCTGTTGCATAGAAGTCGGACAGACGGCAAAGCATGCATTGGAGTGTTGTAATTGTACAGTTAGCATTCTTTAACCGCATAGTCTGAGCGGTTAGATTTTTGTGTAACCGCCTAGTCGCTTGTGACAGGCATTGTTCATTTTATCTCTCTTGTTTTCTCTCTGTTCCCCCTTTTCTATAAATAGGTGGCATACTCATGTATATGAACATAATGTTTTATAATAAAATTTAAGCATCTTAGGTAAATGATGATCTAAAATGATGAAAAATGTAAGGGCAATTTGGCCTGATGATATACCCATCAAAGTATGGAAATGTCTAGAAAAAGGAGAATTTTTTTGGCTTACATGTTTCTTCAATAAGATACAAATGACAAAGAGGATGTCGAGGCAATAGAATGAATGTATCTTGGTACCTTTGAATAAGAATAAAGGAGATGTACAAAATTGTGTCAATTACAGAAAAATTAAATTAATGCGTCATACCATGAAACTATGATAACGAGTAATAAAAAGAAGAGTAAGACGAGTGACTAGTATCTCGAAAAACCAATTTGGATTCATGTTAAGGTGGTCGACCATGGAATTTATACATCTTATGGGGAGACTCATTGACAACTATCGGGAAAGAAAACAAGATTTTCTTATGTTGTTTATTGACATACTCAAATATAGGTATACAAATTCAGTGACGAGGGTAAGGACATTTGGAGGATTAACACAAATTCTCTATCACTGTCGACTTATATGAAGGATAATTTTAAGCCCATATCTCTTCACCCTTACCTTAAATGAGCTCACAAGACATATCCAACAAGTAATACCTTGATGTTTATTATTTGCGGATGATATTGTTTTGGTCGATGAGACGTGCGAGGGTGTAAACAGAAATTTTGAATCTTGGTGAAAGACTTAGAAATGAAGATTTTTTGGTTGAGCATGGCAAAAACGGGGTATATGAAGCTTAAATTTAGCGGTGCAAGAAGGATGGATGACTCCATTATTAAGTTGGGTGATCAGGATATTTCACGCAGTGAGTGCTTTAAATACATGTGATCGAAAATTCAAAAAGATGAAGGTGTAGATAAAGATGTGATACGTATAATTCAAACAGGGATTTTATGTGATCGGGAATTTTATGTGATCATAAAGTACCATTAAAACTTAAAGCCAAGTTTTACCTTACTGCAATTAGACCAGTGATGCTCTGCGTTTGTGAGTGTTGGGCAATGAAGTGTGTACATGAGCAAAAAATGGGAGTTGTGGAGATGAAAATGCTTAGGTCGATGTGTGGACACATGAGACTGGATAAAATTAGAAATGAATGTATCAAGGATAAGACAGGAGTGACACCAATTGTAGAGAAGATGCGAGAAGCTCGACTAAGATGGTTCGGACACGTACAAAGGAGATCATTAGAGGCACCTGTTAGGCATTGTGAGAGTTTAATCACTAGGCATGTTAAACGGAGGAGGGGTAGACCAATACAAACTTGGAATGAAACTATAAGGATAGACACGTACTTACGCATTAGTGAGATTATCACAAATATATAGCCGACCCCACTATAGTGGGATAAAGGCTTAAGTGTTGTTGTATATATACACACACACGAGTGAAACGGTACGGGCCTTCGGCCCTACATTTGTAAAATGGCACAGGCCTCCGGCCCTACGTGAGTGAAATGGCACGGGCCTCCGGCCTTACGTGTCCGATGTTATAAAGAGAAATTAGATTGAAAACACACTCCTGGAAGAAATTAATTCTTAAATTGAGCATAGGTGTTGTTTTAAATTTGAGAGTGGTGCGTGTTTGTTGTGATGGAAACACTTCACTTAAACTTTTGTGTGAAGCATTTATAGAAATAATATCATTAAACATCAAACACTACACTTAAACTTTTGTCTTTAAGAATAAACACATCAGTCGCACAAAATTTAATTATAACAAAATTTTGATATTCAAATCTCTAACAAAAGAGATTAACAAAACCAATGCATTCTAAACAAAATAATTTTTTGATGGAATTGATTGTGAATAATGTCGGAAAGAAGAAAAGCCCATTACCAGTAAACATAACAGGTAAATAACAATGAGACATGGCTTCCCTTTTCTATATCTCGGCTTTACAACATCCTCCTGCAATTAAACGGTGAAAAAAGCTCAGGGAAAATCAATTTGGGCCTTCAAATCTCTACAATTATTCCCATAAGAGTTCTATAATCTGAAACTCTCGGGAGTAGGATCATTGATGTATTCAATTTTGTGCTTGAATAATGATTGTTGTGTGGTTTACATTTGCATTTGTGGATCTGCTTCTTCTCCTATTTACCTCTGAAGCAGTGGCAAACAAGCCGTTATTTTTACTTTCTAGTGCTGAATGTCACCGTGTTGGTACGAAGACAAACCTGCATTTTCTGCTACAAATATTGGTTCAACATTGTAGTAATGTTTCTTCGATACTCCGAGGGCTCAATCCAAATTTCTAAATTTTGTTAGAACTAACTGCTTTAGAAGATCTTAATCTAAGAGCTCCTTCAATTTAGAGGGTACCAGTTTATGTCATCTAAAACAATCAGCAACTTTGTCGTACTATATACAGAAGTCAGCAGAGAAGATTGGACGCACTTGCATTTGGAAGATCAATAATATAAAAAATGTAGCTCAGTTTCACCAAAACAAATCACATGTAAGTACTGAAAGCAAAGTAAAGGTAATTAGGAAAAGATAGAGAAATTTCAGTTTACCAAGGATTCAAAGGCTCAGATTACCCCGATCGAGGGATTTGAGGCTTTTTAGTGGAAGAGAGTATTTATTCGAAAATCCTAATTAAGCTATTAAATTAATCAATTATCCCAATGTCCGGAGAATTAAAAAGTGGGGAAACATAAGATATTAAGGCTCTGCCTTGAGAAGAAAGTAAACTCTGTTGCGGGCAAATTCGGCGTCTCGGTCGAACCGGAATAAACTGGACCGCCTTAGCTCTCGGGACGATCGAGCGCACACACAGTCAGTGAAAAGAACGAATTGACACAAGATGTTTTTACGTGGAAAAACCCCTTAACTGGGTAAAAAATCACGTGACCGGATCTGTGCCGGTCAAATTCCACTATCTGCTCGCGGTTACAGGGCGTTTGGAGAATCGAGGGCGACAGACCGCTCCTCGTTACAACTTAGAAGTGAGAGAGAATTTCCTGACTCGCAACGGGCAACAGGCTGCGCCGAAGTAGTGCTAAATGCTAACTTGGTGGTTGGTATGCTTGGGCTCTGGCGGTGGTCGTCTTCTTCCCTTCTCCGCGCACTTAGAAACTTGGTTGTTGGCTCGTAGGCGGCTTGAAGATGACTCGAGGGAGGAGTTTGACAGAGCTCTGGCTTGAGGAAGAAGAAGATTCCGAGAGCGAAAAGGTGAGAAAAGAGGAGGCCTGAAGCTCCTTTTATAGCCTCCAGGAGGTGGTTATGACGGGCCACCCCACTAACATGGTGGTTTAGTGGGTGGTTACCTGTAGATCGAACGGCGACGATTGCTCAGTAATGATCGGGCGGTGGCCAACCTGCAAGCGGCGGCGGCCGGCGACGGGAGACTGTCGGCGGCGACAGCGGCAAGCGGCGGTGGTCGGCGGTGGCCAACGGTGGTCAGCGGCAGTCGTGGCCGGCGGCGGGCGGCGGCAGTGGCGGCCGGCGGCGGCGGCGGCCGACGGTAGTTGTTGAGTGGGAGACCACCATGATCTCTCCTATTATGGTGCAGATCATGGGGAAGTGGGTTGACCAGTCAAACTCATGATCTCCACAATAGGAGGGATCATGGGGGAGATGGTTAAGTGCACACCCCAGCCTATAAATGAGGCTTCATCCCCATCAATTGCCCCTCAAATCCTTTGTTGTCGGAGATTAGCACGAGCGAGAGAACAAGGATTTTCCCCCATTCTCTTCGACCATGACGGCGACCGGCGAAAGGCCAGAAACATCAGAGAGCGGCGTCCGGCGAGCCCGAGTAATAACATGTTAAAAAATTTCTGGGGGAGAGGGAGAGGAATGACAAGAGGAAGCGCCAGTGTACCTCAAAAAAGGCAGCGCGGCGGCGGCCAGTGTGCGGGCGGAGTTGTTCGGGTCCGCGCGCTCATCCCAGAGCATGGGCGTGTTGAGCGCGTGTGCCCTGCGCACAGCGCGCGCACAGCGCCCTCTGCACGTGCAATGCGCAGTTTGCGCACAGATCCTACTGTGAGCGCGCGCACTGTGTGTGTGCCACATTAGCGCGCGCTGCAGTAGCACGCGCACAGCAGGGCATTGTTGTGTGCGCTGCTATATGTGTGCACAGCAGTGCGCGCTATTGTGTGCGCACACGGCAGCGCGCCCTACGCGCACGGCAGCGTGCCCTGCGCGCAGTGCACTCACTGCGGGCAGTGTGAGCGCGTGCCCAGTGCGAGCGTGCTGTGCACCGGGCCGCATACGTACGGGTATGTGCCAGATTGTGCGCGGCCTAACATGCTTGCGCGGGCGTGCTTCGTTTCACAGGGACCGTAGGTATTATGTTTTGTGCGTACAGTAAAATGCGTTGAAGGTGTAGAGATTAGACTGTATAGGGTACTTCTTGCGTGCCAGGTTTTGCATGCACGAGATGTGTAATGTGCATTGTGCATGTTATGCACATAAAGTGTGCTTAAGGCGCACAATATGCGATGATTGTGTGTAAGAGTGCAATGTGCACAGAGTCATAAGATACACTTGCTAGACTGGAGATAAATATCTTGCACACGGTGATGGTCCTGTTTTTATATGTGTGATGGGAGCGGGGTACGCGAGTTGAACGTTTGGATTTTATGCACGCGTGGCGTGATATGCACAATTGTGCTTTGTGTGTGCGCAAAGTGCATGACATGTGATATGTACACGAGGTGCGAAGTGCACAACATCTGATGTGCATGGTGCATAATGGGTGACGCATGTGTGATGCATGGTGCGTATGCGATATGTGCAAGGTGTAATATGTAAGGTGCGGTGAGCGCTTATTTGTGGAATGGAAGAGGTCGCTGAGATACGGAGTTTCTGATGCCCCCGAGTGTATCACTGAGTACCTCCTGTATAAGGTCGGAAGGAGAAACTTGTTGCGGCGAGGTGCATGGATGCAGACACAGTGCCTTAAAAATGATACCTCAGTTGGCGAGGTTCAAGTTGTTCTGCGTAAGTTTGATATGCAACGTCGTTTTGCGCGAGACTAGCTCGCGAATCTTGCTCGCACAAGACTGCTCGCGACTTTTGCTCGCACGAGACTGACTAATGAATTTTGTTCGTATGAGACTGGCTCGTGACATTTGCGTGGGTTTTCATTATGGCTTAGGGCGCACGAGGCTAGCTCGCGGCGGAGATTGTGCGAGGGTTACTTGCGGCTTAGCTTGCGGGAGGGTTACTCACGACTTAGTTTATGCCAGGGTTGCTCACGGCTTAGTTTGCGCGAGGGTTGCTCGCGTATTAGTTTGCGCGAGGGTTGCTCGCGGTTTAGTTTGCGCGAGGGTTTCTCGCGACTTAGTTTGCGCAAGGGTTGCTCGCGGTTCAGTTTGTGCGAGAGTTGCTCGCAGCTTAGTTTGCGTGAGGGTTGCTCGCGTCTTAGTTTGCACGGCTCTCGTCCCCGGCTTTGAACTAAAGAGGTCAGGATCACTTTTGCGGCGATCTGAACACTCTGTGAGGGGAGAGGCCGGAGTCCCTTGTTGGGAACATCAAACACTCTATAAGAGGAGAGACCAGAGTCCCTAGTTGGGAATACTGAACACTTTGTAAGAGGAGAGGCCAAAGTCTCTTGTTGGGAATACTAAACACTCTATAAGAGGAGATGTCAGAGTCCCTTGTTAGGAACACTGAACACTCTGTAATGCAGTCATCAATAAGATTGGAAATAACACTTGTTGAATGTTATAAATAAGATACAAACAGTGATGATGGAGCTTTGGATGCCCATTTGGCAGAAAGCAAACTCTTCTTTGAGATTTTCATCCTGGGGATCGTCTCTGTGCCGGATCATTCTTGACATGTTGATTCAGAGCCCTTGTTTTGGATAGAACTCTCGAGGTACCCAAGGCGAACGAATCGTTCGATTTCTTTCTTCAGTATTGAACAATCTTCTGTTTTATGCTTATGACCTTAATAGAAGTCGCAATATTTAGATTGGTCCCCAGAATTCGCAGTAAGAGCTCTTGGCCTTTGGAGATACGTATGGTTGTGTATGGCGAGCAAGACTCCCGCCCGCGAAGTTTTGAGGGGAGTGAGATCTTTATATTGTTGATGCCCACCAGCCCGTCGAGGGTTGATACGACGTGAGTTGATCTTTTTGGGAGCCGACAGTGGTGTCAACCCTTGCTCTCGTTGTCTCTTTGAATTGCTGGCGGTGTGCTTCGATTGCATCGTCTGCGGCGATCTGGGCATCGATCTGTTGAACAAGATCGGAATTGCTGGGTATAGTTTCTTGTGCTAATGCGGAGTGGAAGCCACCAGGGCGGAGCCCTCCAAGAAGAAATCTGCGTAGGAGTTCCGCTTTTATTCCAGGGAATCGTCATGCCTCAGTGGTGAAATGACGAAGGAAATCTTTAAGGGTTTCCTCTTCCCTTTGACGGATACCGAACAGGTGGGAAGGATCGTTGAATATCTGGCGGCTGGCGATGAACTTATCTGTGAATTGTTGTGCTAGTTCTACGAAATCCTTGATTTCTCCTTCCTTCAGGGACATGAACCATGTGTGAGCTTGCCCTTTCAAAGTTGCCGGGAAAGCTTGACACATCAGTTGATATGGGGCATTGTAAAGTTGTATCATGATTGTGAAGTGTCTGATGTGCTCTGATGGGTCTCACGTTCCGTCGTATGTCTCGATCTTTGGGAGCTTAAAGCCGTGGGGAATCGGATGTAGCCGAACTTCAGGTGAGAACGGTGAACAATGATGGAGAGGGCGACTTTCCAAAGTGGCACGCTGCTTGGCTCGCTCGCGCTCTTATGTGATTAAGTTGGGAACTTCTTCGTGTGTGAGGCTTTCATCGAGGCACGCTAGTTCAAGGTAGTTGTACTGATTTTTGAGTTTCAAGTTCTCTGGTAGGACGGGTTGGCAGTCTTGAATGTCCACACATGAGGGTTCTGCTTCAAGCATATTGACAGGAAAGTTAGGGGGAACTGGACTGACGTGCCCTCCAAGGGTCATCCCTTCTACGGTGCGGGTAACTCCTCCCGCCATAGTCTCTAGTCATAAGTACCCATGTGTTGAGGGTACTATCTTCTGAGGATGTTGGGTGCGTGGTTCCTACAGACAGACCCAAACTATTACGGGAAAACTCGGCGTCCCAATCGGACAGGAATAAACTGGACCGCCTTAGCAATCGGGATGGTCGTGCGCGCACACAGTCAGTGAAAAAAACGAATTGACACAAGATGTTTTTACGTGGAAAAACCCCTCAAGTGGGTAAAAACCACATAACTGGATCTGTGCCGGTCAAAGTCCACTATCTTCTCGGGGTTACAGGGCATTTGGGGAATCGAGGGCGACAGGTCGCTCCTTGTTACAACTTAGAAGTAAGAGAGAATTTCCTGACTCGCAACGGGCAATAGGCTGTGCTGAAGGAGTGATAAATGCTAACTTGGTTGTTGGTATGCTTGGGCGCTGGCGGTGGTCGTCTTCTTCCCTTCTCCGCACAGTTAGGGACTTGGCTCGTAGGCAGCTTGAAGATGACCCGAGGGAGGAGTTCGACAGAGCTCTGGCTTGAGGAAGAAGAAGACCCCGGGAGCAAAAAGGTGAGAAATGAAGAGGCCTGGTGCTCCTTTTATAGCCTCAAGGAGGTTGTTATGGCGCCCCCCCCCCACAAACTTGGTGGTTTAGTGGGTGTTTACCCGTAGATCGGACGGCGACAAATGCTCAGACGGTGGCAAACCTGCAAGCGACGGCGGCGGTTGACGGCGGCGGGCGGCGGGCGGCGGTGACGGCCGGCAGCGGGAGGTGGGCGGCGGCAGTTTCTGTCAATGGTGGTGGCCGGTGGCATTCGGCGGCAATGGCGGGCGACGGCGACGGCGGTCAGCGGTGGCAGTGGCCGGCAGAGGGCGGCGGGCAGCTGACGGAGGGAGGCTACGGCGGCGACGGAAGCCGGTGGTAGTTGTTGAGTGGGAGGCCACCATGATCTCTCCTATTGTGGTGGAGATCATGAGGGAGTGGGTTGACTAGTCAAACCCATGATCTCCACAATAGGAGGGATCGTGGGGGAGATGGTTAAGTGCACACCCCAGCATATAAATGAGGCTTCATCCCCATCAAACTCTATATGCAGCTAATGAAGAAATAAGATCAAAATCACTTACCTGTGACTGATAAGAAGCCCTCGACTGCAGCCTCTCTGAATCATCCTCTTCCGCCTCTATGACTTTCCTCGATGGAGAAATGTCTGCAGATCTCTCGCTCTCACTTAACGATCGTCCAAGCAGGTGGAAACTGATCTTCAGTGGTTAAAAGAACTACTGCAGGGAGCATATAAACATACCTAAAACGATCGTCAATGGAGCGAGCAGGCAAAGACGACATCGAAAGATGATGATCTTGGAAAGAAGGCATCAGGGTGGAGATTAATTGGAGAGGCTCTAGCTTTCACGGGAGAGAGGACGATGGAACGTGGGCTTGTGGGATTGAAGAAGAGCGGAGGGAGAACAGAGAAGAAGGGATCGGGAGAGGAACGAGATCGAGGGAGGCAGTCAGGCGAGCGGGAAAAATAAAGGTAATTGTCAAAGGCAAGTCAAATTTAGATATACGCAAATCATTGTTAATGACAAATCATATATTTTGAAAAAATATTTTGTGCAAATTAAATTGTTAATCACAAACAAAAATTGTTAACAACAAACCAACACTACAAATTACATAATCAAATGTTTTAGGCAAAAAAAATTATTTCATGAGAATTCCAGCGCAGCAGTTCGACAAAATAACACGTTTATAGCATAGAAACACCAAATTTATGGCATTTAATATATGGTAACTGTCACATCCACTTTAATGAAAACTTATAAAAATTTAAAGACTTTTATTACCAAACAACATCTACAAAATTCATAAATTTGATTAATTTAAATTTCAGAGGTCAACCGTGAAACATGTCTGTATACAATAAAAATCTTTAGAAGTTTCAGAGCTTGATTCCAGTATTTTAAATTAGGAACAAAAAAATGGAAATGAATAAATTGACAGCAGTTTTTGTAAGGCAAATGAAAGTATGAACAACAAGAATCAATTTCATTTGTTACAGCAAGCAATACACTTATGTTTCCCCCTCTTCATAAACTACAATAGGGCATAAGAGGCTAGAAATCAACCATCCAACACCATTATCTAATCACAGCACGAAAACAAAAACGAGAACGAAGAACGAAAAAGTCAACGTGTAGAATCCATATGTAGAATCCAAAACGAAAAATTAGCTTCTCAATATGTTGAAGATGAAATAAGAAAATCTTTATTAAAGAATCCAGATGCAGAATCAAAATGAAAATGAAGAGAAGCGGCGGCACACCTTAAAAATCAACGAATAAAACCGCTACCTGCGACGGGAGAGGCAATGAAAACAAAGAACCAACGTGTGCACCTTTAAAATCGTCTGGTTGTTATACGTCGAACCGCTCACCAAAAGCCTCGCAATCTACCGGCAACGGGAGAGGCAGTGATAGAGAGGTTGGGGAATGCGATGGGAGTTACAGCGAGAGAGGCGGCGGAAGGGGCAACGGGAGAGACAACGATAGAGAGGCCGGGAGATGCAGTGGGAGCGGAGGTGAATTTTGTTTGCGTATATCAAAATTAGTTTGCGTAGAAAAAAAAACACCGGGGAAAAAAGACCTGGTTTTGAGATTTTGGTTTGCGTATATCCAAATTGGATTTGCCTTTAACAATTACCAAAATAAATAGGGCTGAGGGAGATAAAGAGGATCTCGATTATGAATGGACGGTTGTGATGAGAAGATTGTCTCACTTATTTGATGGAATTATGTTGCCACCATATACTATTAAAATTATTGTGTGTGTGTATATATATATACAAGGTTGCAGATGTCGGATGTCGGGAATACGTCAGTTTGGGTTTTCATGTTGGTTTTTTATATATCAGGGGATATTTCATATATCGAATTTTAATATTTAATTAATTATATATGTAATTAAATATTATTTTTATACATATCATGGTACTACTTATTTTACAACTTATTGAACTTTTAAATATTAAAATCTATATAAACCATTTAACATACAACACTTTAAAGATAAAAAATTTGTAAAACTAGTGATTTTAATAAATCTGCAACTATATACTATTTCTATGAGATCAAAATTTAAATTTCAAACATATCTCATTTTTCATCACTTAAAAACTCATCTATAGTCGGCATAGTGAATAGCATATGATTTTCATCTGATGAACCCTCTAGATCTTCCTCATCCACCTCAGATACTTTTCTCTTTCCCCTTTTTTGATAACTAATTGCCACCTATAGCTTGTTTTGGAGGCCTCCTTTCATCATATAACACCCTCATCTGTCACATTAGATATAACAGAAGGTCCGACCGGGACCCCACGCCATATTTCACGGACAGTCAGTGGAGTTACATATTAATACCAAAATACTATGAGATGATTTTGAAACCTAACAAAGAGCATTCTAGCAGAAGTTTTTAAGCAAGTTAGAAGAACTCATCACAGCACATGAATGCCCACTATAACCCAAAGCAGGAATGAAAGAACAAATACACATTGAGTGTTGGCCTTATGAACTTACAATATTCAACTTGAATTAAAGTGTTTTACATACTTCAGCACGCAGGCCGGCCATACATGAAAACAGTAAAATTAAACACTTCGCTTCGACCTTCAAGGGCCAGCACAGCATCAAGGGCTTTAGCCTGCTACTTGCCACTTGGCTAACCTATTATTACATAAGAACAATCCACCGAACGGTGGCAAAACAAGGCAACGGTCAGCTAAAGCTGACAAAATTTTAACGACCTCACCCCTTACTCGGGACGGCGGAGCTCCTTCCCTGCAAAAGTATTAGCAAAACCAAACATAGTAATGAAAGTGCAATTTAAGCACACTTCACCACAGGCGTAGGCACGAATGGACACACACCACGTGCACTCAGGGCACATTCTTGGTGTCCGGATAAAATCCAGGGTCCACCACCGTTCATAAGACGGCAACAACATGAGCATTTTGGTAGTCTTTACGGCCTGCGCGAGGCCTAAGACCCGTAACTATGTCTGCGACATTCCCGTTTCTCACATCGTCAGGCAAAAACAACCACGACGCGGGTCGGCCTCCCCATTCCCATTTACCCAATCAATACATAACCCTGTTATGCCACATGGGTGGCGAGCAGGCCACCTGGCTGGGCTCCTAGAGCTCTCAGCCCCATATCTCAAGCCTCAAGTCTCCACGACATAGGCCACAAACAAAGCTCTCAAGGAGCAACCTCCTGCAGTAGCATTACCGTCGCGTGGTAACTGGCAGAAATGCGATTCTACCCAGTTTTCCAGGTGCTCCTTGGAGTTAGTACCCAAGGTTCCCAACTGCAATCTACCGTATAGAAACCCGAAAAATAAACATCACGGAGTCTTCTCCGGCCAATACAAGCATAATGAAAACATTATCAACACATACTAACCTGTCCAGATGGGCAGCACACACCATGCCTACATTCGTACTTCAATTCCGAACTCTACATGTAAAAATACTGGGATATATCGTATCTACCCGATGGAAAAATCTCACGCTCACCTCACACTCGTGGGAGAGGGTTTCCTATGCAAAAGGAAGAGGACTTCACATGTATAAGTTGAGAATCGTTACCCTTTGTGCTCTCTTTAGTGCCATGCCAAAGATCTAAACCGATGAATGCGACCGCAATAATCTTGCCTCAACAGATCCGGACTCGGCTTGTGAATCGGAACTCTGAAACTTTAACGGGGACGAGTGTAAAGCCCCCGATTTTTCGATGATTTTATTTAAATGGGCAATGTCATATTTATGACGTCATGGCGTTACTTTAAACGTTGAGTTGATTGCCAAATGTCGTTAAGGCATTTTCGCGTCCGTTTGGGCGAGTCGGCCAATTTCTTGAATTCTTGTTGTATTGGAAAAATTTTTGCATTTTGAAATTTAAGTTAAGTAATCCTTGACTTGCTTGTCAAGTTTCGTCGCAATCCGAGCATTTTTGGAGTCTCGGCGCCTGTATTAATATCTTGAGAATAGTACGTCAGATTCTAAGGTTGTTTACGCTGCTAATTCATAGAGTCAGTGATTCATTCCAAAATATTAGTCAAATCGGAACTTCTGCAATTTGTCCTGCTTGTAATCGAGATCCCCCCTTTCGTTCTCGAGAACTCCCAGTTGTTCTCGAGAAGTCATGACTTAATGTTTTCGAGAAGCTCTGCTCTAGTTCTCGAGAAGTCTATCCTAGTTCTCGAGAAGACTGTCCTAGTTCTCGAGAAGTCCTATGTTATTCTCGAGAAGTCCTATGCTGCACTCGAGAGGTCCGTTTCGGCCTGCGTTCGGGCGCCGTTTTGATGGTCAAAACGGCATAGTATCAAAAAATGGTAAACATAAAATTTGTTTGTATTGACGATATCTACAACTTTTATGTTGACCACTTTTTGATTTGAAGCCATCTTAG
This sequence comes from Platanthera zijinensis, assembly GCA_039513925.1. Classification (NCBI taxonomy): domain Eukaryota; kingdom Viridiplantae; phylum Streptophyta; class Magnoliopsida; order Asparagales; family Orchidaceae; genus Platanthera; species Platanthera zijinensis. Next base: position 70,004,872 of record CM077097.1, on the reverse strand, counting down.
ACTCCTATTTTTGATGTTCTCAAAACTGCTCGTAAATAAGCTGCATTATTGATTTCTACCCGAGAACCCTAGTTCTACTCGAGAACTATTGTTTATTCTCGAGAATTATGGTCTTATTCTCGAGAAATACTTAATTCTCTCGAGTCCTACTTTTTTGTTCTCGAGAACTATAAGTTTCTCTCGAGAACTTTGCTCTCTTTCTCGAGTAGCCCCCTTTCCTCTCGAGTAGTCCTGTATAGTCTGTGTTCGGGCGTATTTTTGAGGGTCAAAATGGTGTCGTATGAACAAATGGTCAACATGAACTTTGTTTGTCTTGACGAGATCTACAACTTTCATGTTGGGCACTTTTCGATTTGGAGCTATCCTAGACCTCTATTTTTGATTCCCGTGAAACTGCTCGTAATAACCCGTTTTTGACAAAAAAAAATTATAAACAGAAATATATATATATTCTTTGACTTAGGTTTTAGAACCAAACTTCATCTCCTACGATTCTTTTCCTCCCGAACTAGAGCGGTGTGAGCGTGAGAGAGAAAATACTTCGTGAACCTTCCGGTGGCCGCCGACGGTGCTCTGGTGCTCGAAATCTTCATCCGAATATAGATCCGGAAAGCTCTCACCGAGAGCTACGCTATCGTGGTAAATTTTTCCCCTTTCCTTGAGTTTTCTCGTTAGGGTTTTTTGGCCATAACCTCCTTTTCGGCTATTTTTGTTTAGATTTCAACTCCTCCCGCGTTCTTTTGCCCCGATCTACAACGTGGAGTGATTCAGAGGACTTTTCCAGTAAAACCAAGGCAAGTGGTGGTTCCCCTCGTTTCTCCTTGTCCGATTTGATGGTAACGGCTATGTTTTCATGTTCCTTAAAATTTCCTATGCTTATCCTTCCAAATTATAGTTATGATTAACCTTCTCAATGATCACCTGAGGTTGTAACGTTTTGTCACGTTGAACTCGATTTTTGTCCGGATATGTTTGATCATTCTTGAAGTGTCTTATTGATAGTTTTCAACGCCTTAGATTTCGTTATTGAACGGATTAGAGTTATTTAGGATTGTAAATCGTTCTTTAGGTTTGATCAACCATGTCTTGAAACTAGAAGTGTCAAATAGAATCTGACGAGCCAAATCTCGAGATATATGTATGTGTTGTGGTTTCTTTGGATTTCTAAAATTGCAGGAGTTAGTGGATAAAACCACCTCCATGTTGTCTGACTCATTTATTATACCTTGTGGTAGTCTACCGATTTTTTGGGCATCTGTGGTGTATGGTGGAGAGTATGAGACTCCCTCAAAGTTAAGCGGATAAATTATTCGTGAGGGGTTTGTCCAGTTGAGTGACCACCTCGCCCATGTTTTTGGGGTAGAGTCGAACACAAGTGCTTAGTAAAGGTAGTTAAATTTCTTCCTTATATTTTTACTTATTTTTGTTCCCTTTTTGCCTTGGAAAATCTGGTGTATTTGTTGGAGTACGTGACGATTCACGTAAGTGCTTCATCGACAATTACCGTGATCGTACTGACAGGGTTGATTCCAAACCTACCATATAGTGAGTTCATCAACGTTTTGTACACAAAGGATAAGGACTCACTCGATAGGGTTCCTGGTGCCTCGGTGACTGGCGTTGTTGGGTGGGTTTGATTCACCAAGGCGTTCTAGGTCCTCTATTCTAGGTCCTCTATTTCTTTCTTTTCCTATTTGATGCCTTACTTCAGTACTGTTGGTCCTGGGTTGGTACCTCGTATGACCTTTGTTTTATTTTGCTTAATTCTTTGCCGCCATTTGTCCCTCTTGCTGAGGTGTTCTGTCTTTGGAATGCCTCAGGTTCGGAGCATTAACAGGTAGCGGAGCCAGTTTTGGAGCCCTTGCTGCAGTAGTGTCGGCTGTGGTTTTTTCCCTCTCCGTAGCGAGGTAGTTGTTGTTTCAGTTTTCTTTTCCTAGTTTCAGACATACTTGGTACCGTGGGTTCGTGTCAGGTTATTGATGCCCATGGGATTGTTTAACCTTGACACATTCTAGCTGATGTGATTGTCTTATGTTTGGTTTAGATTACTTGCTCTCTGGGACGATTTATCACTAGGACTGCATGTTAGATATTTTCAAGCTTATAAAACCAATTATTAGTAAGGCATCCATGCAATCTCTTTTAAAACTAAGTCATTATTTTTCTGGTTAGCGTAAAGACTTCTCCTATACTTATTATAAATCTAGAGTATGTTTAGCATGAGTTGTTCCTCGGGGACAATTATACTCATGTAGGATGTTAGATTTAAATTAAACAAGTATCTTCTACAAGCGTATAAATTATATTTTAAATCATGGACTAGATGATCCACTAAGCCGAGGGATACGGCTATCATCATAACTTAAGCTGGATTTCATTCATAATAATTTATGTTTTCTTTTAAAACTATAGAGTTTGAATTATTGCCTGAATGTCTGCAGTTATCCTATGCACGGCATGGCATAACGGCGTATATTTTCCCCTTACTCTGATATAATTAAATTGTTGGGAAAAATGCGGGTTGTGACAGTTGGTATCAGAGGGAGGTTGCTTGACAATTGGTCGGGCAACTCTCCCTTGTTAGTGTTAGTTGTTTAGTGTCATATCATACACACACTGATGTGTCATCAGTATGTCTTGGCTGAAGCATGAACACTACACTCATAAGCATGATTAGAAGTATACGGGGCATATTATGTAGTATGGGATGCATAAAATGTGTTTGTATATGGATCCACCATAGGTTGCAACATATGAGGGTTATGTAGTATGGGATGCATAACATTTCATGTGTACACCGCTCATAACATGCATTAAGGCATTTTTAGAATGCATAACACTGCATACATAGCATAACATAACATAAGCACAACATGTCAAGCTAAAGATTTACCTGATGACATATGTACACACATGATTTTAAATAAGAGTAAAGAATCCATGCATTCATATTATAGGCACATGAGTCAATAGGCTGATAGGATATCATCCTGAGTAGGACATATCATCATCATATAATCCCAGAGCAAGTGACAGCTTAAGCAAGTGTCTTTTAAGTATGGTCTGAACTATTTTTGTTTTCCCTAGTCGCAATCTAAGATTTTGATGGGTTGTTCGTTTGCCTTTTTAGAAATGCCGCGAAAACGTATTGCGACAAGTTCGACTCCCCAGTAAGAGGGTGAGTCGTCAAGTGTGCAGAGTGATGCATTGATCGAGAGTTTGCGCCAAAGCAACGAGGCTCTGTCAAGGCAAGTAGTTGCGATGCAATCGCAAATTCAGACCTTGTTGTCTGCCGCTCCCACGCAATAACCCTTAGTACAAGATCCTGTCGTGGATCAAGTCGTACCTGATGCCCCTGCTCCTTTCGTGCCCCCGATGATGCAACCACCAGAGATGAATTTCATCTCACATTTCTAGCGATTGAGACCTCCTACTTATGACGGGAGTGCTTACTTCATGATTTTAGATGATTGGATCATCTCCATCGAAGAGATGTTTTCGTATTCCGGAATTCTAGAAGCCCAGAAGGTAATGATTGCAGCCTATCAGTTAAAAGGCCTGACAAAGAGCTGGTGGATTCAGGAAAAGGAAAGTCTGAAGGAAGGCTGTTCTTGGGAATCTTTTAAGAAGATGCTGCTGAATAAGTTTCTACCCTCGGTTGAGAAAGGCCACCTGATGAATAACTTCCTGTATCTGGAGCAGAGACAGCTCACGGTGAGCGAGAATGAGATTGAGTTTAGCAAGTTGAGTAGCTTTGCTCCCGATTTGGTAGCTTCGGAGGAGGGAAGAGTGAAACATTTCCTGGGAGTACTAAGAAGCGATGTACAGCAGTGGGCATGCGCTTATGGAGCTAACAGTTATGTTGTGGAAGTGGAAGCCGCACTGAAAGTTGAGGCGATTGAAAATGCCAAGAATCGAGGTGCTGCGGCAAGGAAAGAGAAGAGGAAGGGCATTGAGGATGGAAGCACTATGGCATCAGGCCCTTCTTCGAAGAAGAAAAGTGGAGAAATATGTAGCTTCTGTGGTCGACCTGGCCACCCTTACGAAAGGTGTTTCAAGAGGACTGCCACCCTGAAGCAGCAGCAGGTGCACGCCATCCAGGGTGCACCCAAGGGAGATTTGGTGTGCTCGTTCTGTTCTAGGAAGGGGCATGACGTGAGTCGTTGTTGTACAAAGGATAAGGCTTGCTTCCAGTGCGGGCATAAGGGGCATCTGAAGTCTTCGTACCCCCAGGCTCAGTCCCCACTGCAGCCTGCCCCGCTTTGAGCTCTGTCGCCGCCACCAAACCAAGACAGAGGGAAAGGAAAGTTGAACGTAGTGACCAGCGAGGAAGCTCAAACCTCTACGCAAGTTATTTCAGGTTATCCCCAGTTTATTTCATCCTTTGTACTTATCGTTGCTGCCCTAGTTATCGTTCGTTTAATTATGTATGCTACAATTTTAGGGGAGTTTAAGGTGCAGAATAGGTGGGTGCGCATTCTTTTCGATTTGGGTGCCACCCATTCCTTTGTGGCCCGGAGGTTTTTAGATAAACATCGTCTGGATGTGGATACATTAGGAGACTCCTTCAACATCAAGCTTCCCTCTGGTGATTAGGTGGTATCTATTCAAGGAGTTCTGAGATGCCCTATATATCTAGGCAATTTCCTAGCCTTTACAGATCTGATGGTGTTGGATTTGGCGGACTTTGACATGATTTTGGGCATGGACTGGCTATCCAAGTATGATACGGTCATCCAGTGCAAGGCAAAGAGACTGGACTTCAAGATTGACAATGGCCAACCTTTGAGCATCTATGGATTTCAGGACAGAATTTCCCCTATCATTTCTACGGTACGTGCTTGTCATGCTATAGAGTCTGGTTGCGAGGCGTTTTTAGTTTCTATTTCTGCTCTAGAAATAGTATTTATTACACCACATCTTGAGGATGTCTCGGTGTTGCGAGAGTTTCTAGATGACTTTCCTGAAAGCCTTCTAGGACTTCCTCCTGAAAGGGAGATAGAGTTTGTGCTAGACCTCGAGCCAGGTACTCGCCCAATTGCTAAGGCACCATACCATATGGCTCCGCGTGAGTTGGATGACTTGTGTACTCAGCTCGATGAGTTGTTGAGGTGTGGTTTTATTAGACCAAGTTCTTCTCCGTGGGGTGCTCCGGTTTTGTTCGTAAAGAAGAAGGATGGATCGATGAGGCTTTGCATCGATTATAGGGAATTGAATAAGGTGACCATTAAGAATAGATATCCCCTGCCAAGGATTGATGATCCGTTTGATCAGTTGCGTGGTATCTCAGTATTTTCAAAGATCGATCTTCGCTCAGGCTACCACCAGTTGAGGATTCGTGAGGAAGATATTCCCCAAACTGCATTCCGTTCGCGGTATGGACATTATGATTTTTTGGTGATGTCTTTCGGTTTAACTAATGCACTCTCTGCTTTCATGGATTTGATGAATAGGGTGTTTAAGGATTTCATGGACCGATTCGTTATTATGTTGATAGATGATGTCTTGGTATATTCCCACAATGTTGAGGAGCATACTATGCATTTGCGTTTGGTTTTGTCGACCCTGAGGGAGCATAAGCTATATGCGAAGTTGAGTAAATGTGAGTTTGGCTACCTCAGGTGTCCTTACTAGGTCATGTGGTAAGCAAGGACGGTATTTTTGTAAACCTGACCAAGATTTCTACTGTGATGGAATGGGAGAGACATTCTACACCTAAGGAGATTAGGAGTTTCTTAGGCCTGGCTGGCTATTATAGAAGATTCGTGGAAGGATTTTCGGTGTTTCTGCTCCTCTAACTAGACTTACTCAAAAGAATACTGCATTCATTTGGAGTGATAAGTGTGAAGAGCCTTTCCAAGAGTTGAAGAAGAGACTGTGTTCTGCCCCAATATTAACCATACCTACTAACGGAGTTGAGTATACTGTGTATGTCGATGCATCACACATCAGACTTGGTTGTTTTTTAATGCAAGATGGTAAGGTGATCGCGTATGGATCGAGGCAACTAAAGATTCACGAGAGAAACTATCCTGGCACGATTTTGAGTTTGCTGTCGTAATTTATGCGCTGAAGCTGTGGCGACACTTATTGTATGGCGCGTTGTGCAAGATCTATACGGACCATAAGAGTTTTAAGTACGTCTTCACTCAGAAGGAACTAAATCTGCGCCAGCGTCGGTGGTTAGAATATGTGGCAGATTATGAAGTGGAAATTCTTTATCATCAGGGAAAGGCTAATGTAGTAGCTGATGCTTTGAGTAGAAAGACCGCTAAAATTTTTAATCTATCGGTACAGTCCTTGGTAGATGAATTCTTGCTGATGGATATTAAGGTTGGGAGTCGTACTGTGCCTGCTAGTTTGGAAGCGGAAGAACCATCTTGGATTTCCCTTACTCGAGCACACCATATGGATGATCCTGATTTGTTTCACCTCTGAAATAGAACTGTGAAGGGAGAGCTACCAGATTTCTCCTTGGATGAGTTGGATACCTTGAGGTATCGGGGTAGATTTTGCGTCCCCGCCTTTGGTGATATTCGAGCTAATATCTGTGATGAAGCTCATGGTTATAGTGTAGCATATCACCCTGGTTCCACTAAGATGTATAAGGATTTAAAGCAAATTGTTTGGTGGTCAGGGATGAAGAGCGATATCGCAAAGTTTGTATCAGAATATTATACATGTCAGCGTGTTAAGGATAATCATAGAAGGCCTGTTGGTAAATTGACACCGCTTGATATTCCAAGTTGGAAATGGGAGAGTATTTCAATGGATTTTATCACCGGTCTAACAAAATCTCCTCATGGGCATGAATCTGTTTGGGTGATAGTCGACAGATTGCCAAAGTGTGCTCACTTAGTTCCGTTTAAGATTGGGTATTCGATGAAGAAGATAGTTGAGCTATATCTTGAAGAGGTCATCAGGTTACATGGAGTGCCTGTTAGTATTGTATCAGATCGGGACTCCAGATTTATGTCTCGCTTTTGGAAGAGATTACAAGAGGGGTTGGGTACCGACTTGAGGTATTCCACCGCCTACCATCCGCAGACGAATGGGCAAACAGAAAGAGTAAATCAGACCATGGAGGACATGATTAGATGTTATATTTTGGACCATGGTGGAGCGTGGGATCAGCATCTGAGGCTAATGGAGTTTGCTTACAATAATAGTTATCAAGAGAGTCTGCAGATGGCCCCGTTTGAGGCCTTATATGGGACGCGTTGTAGAACTCTGTTGTTTTGGCTGAAGTTGGTGAGATACCATTGCTCGGTCTTGAAGCCCTTGAGGAGATGAATTGTGACGTGACTCATATTAGAGAAAAGCTCCGTGTGGCTTAAGAGCGCTATGAGAAGAATGCCAATCAACAAAGGGTTGATCTGGAGTTTACCGTTGGAGACTTGATTTTTCTGAAGGTTTCTCCGATTTCTGGCGTTATAGGTTTAGAAGGAACCATAAGTTAGACCCCTGGTACGTGGGACCTTTCCAAATTCTTGAACGCATCGGAGTGTCAGCTTATAGGCTAGATTTTCCTGCGACCTTCCCTGGTGTCCATGATGTGTTCTATGTGAGCCAGTTGCGGAAGTGTGTTCGTAATGATCGTCAATTCCTCGACTCGATGCCCCTGATTAAGCCCAACCTTATGTATGTGGAAGAACCTATTCGTATTTTGGATTCTCAAGAGCGTGTGTTGCGAAGAAAGACCATCCCTATGGTCAAGATTCTTTGGAAAAATCAAGACGTCGAGAGCGCGACGTGGGAATTGGAATCAGTAATGAGAGAATCTCATCCTCACCTCTTCTCTTAGTTTCAGGTATGTCGTTATGTTTGCAGTTATGTTTGATTTAATTGTTTTGATTTGTTTTTGGAGTTGTGTTAAGTTTCGAGACGAAACTTCTTTTTAGGGGTAGTGACTGTAACGCCCCCGATTTTTCGATGATTTTATTTAAATAGGCAATGTCATATTTATGACTTCATGGCATTACTTTTAACGTCGAGTTGACGGCGCAACGTTGTTAAGGCATTTTCGCATCCGTTTGGTTGAGTCGGCCAATTTGAATTCTTTTTGTATTGGGAAAATTTTTGCATTTTGACATTTAAGTAATCTTGGACTTGCTTGTCAAGTTTCGTCGCAATCCGAGCATTTTTGGAGCCTCGGCGCGTGATTTAATATCTCGAGAATGGTACGTCGGATTCTAAGGATGTCTATGAAAGATATGGTAAGCTCTGAATAACTCTAGAGGGGGGTGAATAGAGTTTTTAAAATCTTTTTGATTCTTGCAGAAATAAGAAATCTTTAACAAAATATGTTACTTTGATATAGGTGTATGAGTGTACTAGTGCAGCAAGTGAACTAGAGAAAAGATAACTAAGCTACAGAACAAAATATATCACAACACAAGCACACAGGAAAATCATAGCCACACAGACAACACAAGAATTTTATAGTTGTTCCCCAAACTTGGGTACATCCACTCTTCTACCACCCTAGGTAGGAATCCACTATAGTTTTTGATCAAGTGACTGCCACCAATGAGCTTTTGATCAAGTGCTCAAAAATAAACCCAAGTCTTTTGGAAGGAGACTTGCAACCAGAATAATTTTGAAGGGAATTAAAACCCTGTACAACGGTGGGAAGAGAGGTTGATTGAAGTCTTCTTTTCTCAAATCAAAATGAGAAGACTTTGTGGATTCTCTGATGTTATCAAAGCTCCCCCTGAGATCTTGAATGGTTCAGGAGTGGAAGCTTTGCAAAGGGTGAGTAGGCCTTCTCTATAAGATCTACTTTCTGAAATCCTTTGACTGATTTGAATGTTTTTGGTCACTTGAGATCCCAGAAAACAAAGAAGGAGAAGAAACACTATTGATTGTGATTGTTGTTCTTTCTTCTTCTTTTGAGAGCAGTCAATTTTTCTTGAGAGAGTTGTATGCACTGTCGTTGATTGATGTCCTGTATGTCTTGTTGTTCTGTTTTTGGCTGAGAGATGATCCCCTTGATAACTGCCTCTTGGTCGACTTCAAAATCCTGCAATCAATGCTCAGCCGAAATCTCGGGAATGAAAATGGAAAGAATGCTGTCATACATTCTATTCTATGTCTGTCCTGAGACATAAGCAATTAATTCCATGGGGGATATTTGCAATCAATTCTGCCAGTAACGCTCGATTCAAAGGATATAAGAGCATTGATTTTCCAAGGAATTAACAACCTATAATAGATATAAAATAAGGAGACAGAAAAATAAAGAATAAATAACAATATGTCTTACAGTTTTTGTCGACCAGAGAACAGCTTTTGTCGAGCTGAGAATAGCTGTTCGTTGAGCTGAGATCCAAGATCATCGAACTCTGAATGCTGCTTGATAACTTTCTTCTTCTGTACATCAAGTTCGTCGAGCTGAAGTCTAAGATCGTCAAGCTGAGTCTGCAGTCTGTACTTAGAATATTTTCTGGTGTTGAACCACTTCAATCAGAATTAGTCGATCAAAGATCAAAGTTCTTCTGGCTGATGTTCTTGGTTCATTGACTGAGTGTTAGACTTAGAAGGTATTACTTTGTCGAGTTGGGGACTGAGTTAGTCGAGCTGGGGACTGAGTTCGTCGAGCTGGGCTCAGAGAATTTTCCCTGAGTTCATCTAGCTGAGCTCAACTTTCGTCGATCGGAGAACGACGAACGTAGAACTCCTTTTTCTAAGTCTTGAATTCTCTAAGTCTTGAGTCTTTAGCAGTGTTGAAGGAGGGTCCTTTATACTGTTGACTCTAAGGACTTGATCTAGACTCTATGACACGACTCTGACCTTGATCTATACATGTAGGGTCATATCCAACCTCAGTGAACCTAGCCCAAATCCAACTAGGGGTTCCAACAATCTCCCCCTATTTGGGTATGGTCACTAGTTACAGACTCAATACAAGAAAAAATATACAAAGCAGGAACACAATATATATCTGGCAGATAATTTAATAACAAGTGCAGCAGATATATGTACATAGTCAGCTTTGTAACAGAAAAGAAAACATAATTTTAACAAAGTATACCAAAAGTAGCAATTCTTCTTCAGGATTTTCTGTTTCTACTTCTTGTATTTTTCTTCCTTCTTCTTTTCTTCAGGCTTGGTAAATATAATTTCCATGTTAGGACTGGCAGCTTCTCTTTTTGATATATATAGATCTGCTACTCCAATCATTGTCTGAGTTGAGGTTCTGGGAACAATTTCCTCTGGATGTCTAGCCATATAATCAGCAGGGTCAAACAGTTTCTTGCTCACTTGAAGTCTTTCAAGTTCTTTTTCTCTGTAAGTAGACATTTTAGTGAATTTTGTTAGATCCTGTCCTTCTTCACTGGCCTTTTTCATCTGTGATAGAGCAATCAATTCTTGAATCCTGGCCATCCTGAAGTTTTGATCATCATTCTGACTGATAGATGACTGATTTTCTGGAGAGGGTAGCAGGGTGACAGGCCTGAATTTTGTTGACTGTTCTTGGAAGTTTGTTGCAATCTGGCTTTCACTACTTTGAGTGTACAGTGATTTTGGAGGTGCAGCTTCACTGTATTTTCTTTTGGTTTTATGTTATACAGAGTGTCTTCTTTGTTCAGCCTGTGGTTGAGGAGGAGAGAATTCTGGTTTTTGATACACTATTTCTTTTATTTATTCTGTATAGCTTGTACTTCTTTGCTGACTGCTTCCATGTGATTGCTTTCTAGATGGCCTTTCTTGCCTCTGATAAGTTCTGGTGAATGAGGGCTTGGAAGGTGCATCTGACTTTTGAGAACTAATTCCAGAAGCACCAGCAGTTGGTGGAGGAGGAGGAGGATCCTTCCTGTATTTGTAAGCTGGGGGAGGAGAGTACCTCTTACTTTTCTTCCAGGCCTTTTGTTCATTCTTTGAGAGCCACATCTAGGCGGGCATTCCCTTGTATGGGGTTATTTTTTGTAGGATATAGTAGGGAGTATCATTGGTGTTTCCAGATTTGGGAGAAGGAGGAGGTGGAGCCTTCCTTTTCTTAGAAAATTTCCTTTTCTTAGGTTCCTCATCATCATCATCATCATCAGAGGATTGAGGTTTGTCATACATAGCATCAATCTATCTTAGTGCTTCATCATCAGAGCTTGTTTTCTTTGTTGCATGAGATGGAATTGGGGATGGAACTAGAGAACTGTATGCTTTTGTGCTCTGAGCAGCTAACTTGTTTTCTTCCTTTATGTCAGCCATAATCAATGCATCCAGATCTGGTACTAAAGAATCATCCATTACAAAGATTGGGTCCATAGGAGAAAATACAATTGGGGAGGCAATCTGACTAGATGATGGAGTGGCAGGAATGGCAAAACTTGCCTTTAGTTGTTTGATAACATCAGGGCTTATTGGGGAAGAATATGGAATAATAGCTAATTATGGCTTAGTATACTCAGCTGGAGGAAGACTGTGATGAGTTGTATCAAAAGAACTTAACAAACTCATCAAGTCTACTGTGGGATTAATGAAAATGTTACCCACATTATTTATTTTTGGTATAACTGACTCATCAATGTCCATGTCAGTTTCAATAAAATGAATATATTCTGATAAATCTTCTTCTGCTTCTGTATCCATGTCTGTTGCATCTGATATCTGTACAACTGGTCCTGCTGCTGCTAAAACTACTGTTGCTGCTGCTACTTCTTCATCAAGTATCTCCCCCTGCCTGGTTTCACCATATGCTTAAGTCAGGCCCCCAACTGAAGATGGAGCAGTGGTGAGGGCAGATATTTGGGTAGCAAGAGATGAGATGGAGGCAGCAAGAGGAGAAATGGCCTCTGTTATAAGTGTTTTGAGTAGTGGGGTGAGAAGAGTGATGAGAGTGGTGATAAGAGAGGGATCTAGGGTAGGAGAGGCAGATGGTGGGGCAGTAGCTGAAGGAGTAGATGTGGTTGATGGAGGTGGAGGTGGAGTTTCTAAGGGGAAGTCATTTTGTGGGGATGGAGAGTTCAGGGGAGGGGAGAGTAGGTTAAAGGAGGGGAGGGAGGAGAGGTTGATGGGGGGGTATCAACCAGGTGAGATGGTAGAGGGGATAGAGGTGGTGTAGGGATGGAGGTGTCAGGTTGAGGTGAAGGAAACGGAGATATGGAGATGTGTAGGGGAAGAGGGAATTGGGGAGGCTGGTGGTGTTGGGGTATGGATGTGGATGGTAGTGGAAGGTGGGGTTGGTTGGACTTGTTATTGGAATGGAGGAGTAGAAGGGAGCCCTTCAGTGGGGTGGGGAGAGGCTAGTGTTGCTTTTGTACTCTTGGAAGTTTTAGTGGAGGAGGAGGTAGCCTTAGTTGGCTTGGTGATGGTCCTCTCCCACTTGCCAAAAAGAGCACATGTGAGTCTCTTTGAGGCATTAATGGATATGGTCGAGGAGACCAGGGATTCTGCAGCCCTTTCCTTTAGGAAGATCCCTAGGATCCTTCCAAAGCATACCTCTTTCTTGATGTTCTTCTTTGTGATCAAATCGAACAGAATTTATGCCCAGTTCACAGCTTTCTTATTTATAATGGCGCACATGACAAGGAACTGATGCCTAGTGATATAATCATGCGCAGTGTGCTTCCCGAGCAACACTTTCCCAACTATATCTGCGAAAAATTTATACTCGGCAGACAGAAGTTTCTTGAGGAGCTTGTTTGGGGTGTCTCCAGAATACCCCATTGTATTCAGCATTAGATCAAACTCTTCAGAATCAATTTCTAAATCTTCCTCACCATTTTTCAATCCGAAAATTTCATTAATAATGTCGGGGGTAAGAGAAATTGCATTACCCGTGATGGTGCCGGTCATCTTGTTCTCATCGACAGTAGCTGTATACACCCATTCTTTGATTTCTGTGGCAGATATCTTTATTCGGGTTGAGAGCAGAGTCTTCAGTTGTTTTTCTTCTAGCAGTTGGAGAATTTTCAGGAAAACTGGATCAGAATAATGGAATGATTCAAAGTCTATGTCAAAGCCAGCATCAAATTTCATGGCAGTGAGAGAACTAGCGGGAATCACCATGAAAGCACTTGTAAAAGGAAAACAACGATCACGTGCAAAGGGAACTGAAAGCGCGGGACGGAGCTCGAAGAAAACCTAAATATAAGGTTTTCCAGAATATGAACAGACAAGCTCCAGTCCACGAAAAAGAAAAAAATCTTCGTTCTGAGGTCGACAAAATAATTTAAGGTTAAACAGTTCGTTGAACTCAGTCTGAATGATATAAGATATTTCGTCGATCTCTAGTTGACGAAAGGTTTCTGAAGTAAGTTCGTCGATATCGGGTCAACAAAAATCACTTCACTAAGAGATTTCGTCGAGCTCAGGTCGACGAAAAATCTCAAGAACAGTTATTAGTTCGTCGATCTTAGGTCGACGTACAGAGACAATTCTTTGACTAAAGACAGAGCATTAGATTAAATCCTAACCATTTATCATACCAAGCTGATTGACAAAGAATAGATGCTTGGATGAGTCCAATGTCTTAGTGAATATATCTGCTCTTTGCAAATCAGTAGAGATAAATTCAAGTTTAATCTTTTGTTTGTCAACACAATCTCTAATGAAATGATGTCTAATGTCTATATGTTTGGTTCTAGAATGCAATACTGGATTTTTTGCAATGGAAATAGCACTTGTATTATCACACAGTATAGGTGAATTATTTAAGTTGACACCATAATCCAGTAGTTGGTTTTGTATCCACAAAATCTGTGAACAGCAACTGCCTGCAGCCATATACTCAGCTTCAGCAGTGGATGTTGAAACAGATGTTTGCTTTCTACAGAACCAAGATACAAGTCTGCCACCAAGAAACTGATAAGTTCCAGAGGTGTTTTTCCTGTCTACTCTGCATCCAGCATAATCAGCATCAGTGAATCCAGTTAACACAAATGCTGATTCTGTTGGATACCAGAGTCCTTGATCTAGACAACCTTTTATATATCTCAAAATCTTTTTTAAGAAAATAAGGTGAGATTCTTTAGGGTTCACCTGGAACCTAGCACAAAGACATATGACAAACATAATGTCTGGTCTGCTTGCTGTTAAGTACAGTAGGGATCCAACAATGGCCCTATACTTGGTCTGATCAACTAGTTTTCCAGATTCATCAGCATCTACAATAGCATTGGCAGCCATGGGAGTTTTCATGACAGATGCATCATTCATCCCAAACTTCTTAATAAGCTCTTTAGCATATTTAGACTGAGAGATAAAGATTCCTTCAGGGGTTTGTGTTAGGTAATGTATCCACAATGTACCTGATTTGAAGAAGCCCCTAGACCAGCTAAGGTGAATTGACATTGTATTTGATCATTTGTCTTCAAGTTGTGCTTGCAGTTATTTCACGCTAAGTACACACCAATGTCAGGGTGTAGTGGGTCAATATACACGGGTCTGCGCAACGTAATCCTTCGTTGAGCAGATCAGTGTGTTGGCCTATGTGTGCTCTATCTATTGGAGTGTACTTACTTTCAAGCATAGGGTCGAGATAGAGCTAGAGCTGAAGAGGAGCAAGGATGGGTCAAAGACCAGCTCACGGGAAGATAGACGAAAATTCGTCTAAGTATGATTCGACGAGAATCACTAAGTGATTCTCGACGATTCGGCGAGAATCACTAGTGATTCTCGCCGAATGCATCCGGCTGACTCAACGCCTTCAACACCTTCAAGGATTCTGCCAAGTCAGAATCGGCAAGAATCACCAGGCTGAGTCAACGCCTTCAAGGAATCTGCCAAGTCAGAATCATCGAGAATGACTCTGCATTCTCGACGATTCGTCGAGAATGGATGATGACTCTCAACGATTCTTTCCGGCTGGCAAGCAATTCAGCTAAGAATTCTTCTAAGTAGAATTCGATGGGAATCATTAGTGATTCTCATCGATTCGTCGAGAATCACCAATGATTCCCACCGAATTTGCCTTAGGCGAATTTCTGCTGCTCGCTGGACCGGACCAAGTATACACGTGCTGTTTTGAACCGGAGTTAGGGTTTCTACTGGTAGGGCCCACAACGGTCATAATATATGACCTACTGTATAAATACTGTTGTATTTCGAACATCACGGACAATCGATACATACGAAAAGATAGAGCCGCCGGATTTGACCTAGCGGATCACGTCTTATCTTCCGCCTCCGTCTCCGCGCCTCAAGTTGTCGCCGCCGCCAATCGTGGGTTCTTACTGATCTCCCGGCGACAGAAGCTTAGCCAAGCAATGCGTCTCACGTGTCTATCTTGAGATCCTTTGTCTCTTGATTTGTTGAACGGGAATACCTTCCCCTTCCGAAATCGATTGAGACGATCGATCCAAGTAAGATCGTTGGTAGACCTTGCTAGCTTTGCTACGAAGGTTGGATCTACAAAGCTCGTCCCCGCAAACCTTGCCGCTGCCGATCCCGAAAGCTCCGCCGCCGCACTTCTTGCCGCCGCCGATTTCGGGGAGATCCTCTCTAAGTGAGAGCTAAGGACGTGGACTCTTCGTCTTCTTCAAGAACGCGTCATCGAACGAAGAGGGACACCTAGCGCTCCAAAAGCAGTTTGTATTTTATATATTCTAATTTTTCTTTTGTTGTAAAGGAACGTTGGTTCCTCATTGTAAGGGTTGGGTGCAACCCGTGGTGGAGGAGTGGTGACTCCTTCGGTCGGAAGGGTTCCTTCCATTAGTGTGAGGATTAGATTTCAATCTGGTTGGTGAAGTGACCGAGTCGTCCCTGGTTAGGAGATAGGTCGAAGGGGGAAAGTGGACGTACCCAAGTCGGGGAACCACTATAACTGCCTGTGTCTTTCTGTGCTTTGTTTGTTTTCTTTTATTGTGCAGGTAAAATTTTAATTCCGCAAAAAGACTGCGCATCACCTATCCCCCCCCCCTTATGTGAAGTTAGTTGGCACTAGTGTGACTTTCAAGTGGTATCAGAGGGAGGTTACTCATCAAAAAGGTTAACACCTTGAGTAAGTTCCTGCCACTAGTGTCAAGAAGAAGGCAGATATCTACTATGGACAGACTCAAGTACTCAGGCAAGATCCCAGTGTGCACCAGGCTAAACTTTCCTATCTGGAAGATAAGGATTAGATTTTACATGGAAGCTGTCGACCCTCGACTCTTCATGATCGTGGAGGAGGGACCTTATATTCCCACTAAGGCCTCCACCATTGATCCTACCAAAATGGTGTGAAAGAAGCTTTCTGAAATGGACAAGGATGAGATGGTGCTGGTCGGACTTGACAAGAAGGCACAGAACATACTAATCAGCGCAGTCGATGACTCCATGATGCAGAACTTCTGCAACTACAGGACAGCCAAGGATATCTGGCACAACCTGATTATTCTAATGGAGGGCACAGATGAAGTGAGGGATGATCGGAGATCACTCCTGAACCAGAAATATGAAGCCTTCAGGCAGGGGTCCAAGGAAGAGATCGGAGTTACCTTCGAGAATTTCCTCAAGATCGTCAATGCTCTCAAGGGATATGGAAGAGTGTTCACTGATGGTGAACTTAATGATAAATTCCTTAGGTCCCTTACTAAGGAATGAGACACGAAGATCTGCGCCATCCGAGAGTTTTGCAGATTAGCAGAAACTGATCCTCAGATACTCTTTGGGAAGCTCATGTCCTATGAGCTCCAGTTGAACACGAGGAAAGCAGAAGAAGCAGAGAAAGCCGCTGCCAAGAAAAGGATGTGGCCCTAAAAGCCATTCACTCCAGGAAGGGCAAGGGTGAGGCTTCATCCCGTGCGGGGAAAAAGGATGAGGAGGAAGACTCCGAGCCATGCTCCTCCGGCTCAGAGTTTTCTGAAGAATACATCTCCCTCATCACCCGAGAATTCAAGAAGTTCCTCAAGATGAGGAATCAAAGAAAGAGAGACGGCTCCTCCTCCAGAAACCAGAAGAAGAATTATTCTTCTGACAGGTATGAATCAAAACCGAACAAACAACGTCTTTGGGTACAATAAGCCAGGACACGTCGTGGCTGACTGCCATCAAGGCAAGAGAGATAAGGGGAAGGGAGAAGAGCACAAAACCTCTAGAGATAAAAAGAAGGAGAGGAGCTACATCGCCAAAAAGTCAAAGACACTGAGTGAGTCTGATTCCTCAGACTCCGGTGATGATGAGGAAGCCTACTTCGTGCTGGTGGGTCGCTCTGACTCAGAAGGAGAATGCCCCCCATTCACTGGGAAGGTAAAGGCTCGTACCCCCTCTCTGACTCTGACTATGAGTCTCATGATGATGATCTCGAGGACAGCCCATCTGCCCAAGAAGCTGAGCTCCTCGAAAAGTATGAGCTTCTGCTCAACACCTTCGAGGAATGCCGCAAGAGATTGAGGGCTCAGAAAAAGGAAGTTAAATTCCTTAAGGTCGAGGGTGTCTCCCTAAGGGAAGAGATCACTAGCTTGATTTCTCTCCCACAGGAGCACCTGGACCTGATCTCTAAGCACTCAGAGTCTCTAAGTCTCCTTGACCTTAAACAGTAAGAAATCAATAAGTTGGAAGAACAACTTGCGGTAGAAAGGAAGATTGTCCAAAGCTTCTCTATGCCAAATACTGTTCTTCCACTGGTTGATACATTCTCTGCTCAGGCTAAGGGGGATGGCTTGGGGCATGTGGGTGTGCCTGGTAAATCCTCCAGGAGAAACAAAAAGCAGAGGAAAAATAAGGCTGCTAAGAAGGCCTTTGCTGCAGAAAAGGGAAAGGCCCCACTCAACCCTGTTGTATTTAGGAAGCCTGGCTTTCCCTGCAATGAACAGGAATTTGAGTCAACTTATGGCCACTTCTTCCGGCCCTCGGTTGAAAAGCCCAAGAGCCGGTATGATGGTTGGGCCTTCCCCCGCAACTTTGGCGAGAGTGTCTTCAAGGCACCTTATGAGGAAATCCAAGTGGAGGATTATGGCCACTTCTCTAGCAGCCATAATAGGAACCAGGCACCAAAAGCCAAGCCTGTTATACTGAAGGAACAGGAGGTGAACAATTCATGTGACTGCTGTCATCATGATGGCTCCACCTCCAGATCCAAGGCCCCGGCTGGACCCACCATTCCCAGGGTGAAGCAGGAGCCTAGAAAAGGTACAACAGATTTGACTGTTGGTGCTGTGGCAAAGTTGGTCACTTTATCGTGGATTGCTGGTTTAATCCGAAATATAACAAGACTCCTCATGTTAGCAATGCGAGACCGACAACTCGTAGGGTTAACCATCCGAGGGGGAGTATGCTAACAAGGAATCTAGGACCCAAGTTCGATTGGGTTCCTAAGGGAAACTGATTCTGTTTTGAAGGTATGTCCAAAGGCCACCAAAACTCCTATATGGTACTTGGACAGTGGATGCTCCCGGCATATGACTGGGACAAGAAGCCTACTGCGTGATTACTCTTCAGTCAAAAATGGACCCAAAGTCATCTTTGGAGGATCAGATCGATGAGTCACCAGAGGTTACGGTATGATTTCCAACGGTATAGTCTCTATCACCGATGTGGCATATGTTGAAGGGTTAAATCATAACCTGATCAGTGTAAGTTAGTTGTGTGATAAAGGTTATGACGTTAAGTTCTGCAAGGATAAATGCCTAATAATATCGTGTGCCTCTTCGGAGACGGTATTAACAGGCATTAGGAGCAGAAACATCTTCCGTCTAGATTTTCTTAGTTTAGATTCATCTACCCCCGTGTGCCTAGTAGCAACAGGCAGTACATCTCTTTGTGAACAATGTCACAAGAGATTGGCACATATTAATTTCAAGACAATTAGTATGCTGTTTTCTAAAAACTTAGTATGGGATGCTCCCATCATTAAGTGCATCAAAGATAGCCCCTGTCCTGCATGCCAGAAGGGCAAACAGACTCGGGCTACCTTTAAGGGCATTGCAGACAAAGACTCCTGCAGATGTCTTTATCTTCTGCATATGGACTTGTTTGGTCCAATGCAAGTTCATAGCTTGGGAGGCAAGTCTTATACGCTAGTGATTGTTGATGATCACTCTCGGTTTACTTGGGTGTTCTTCTTAAAACGCAAGTCTGATACGTTTGACATCTTCACTAGTTTTGTCAAGCAAATTCAGAACGAACTTAACTGCTCGGTGGTCAAAATTAGAAGTGACCATGGAACAGAGTTCGAGTCTGGTGCTATGACAGAGTTCTGTGAAGAACTTGGTATCTTTCATGAGTTTTCCTCCCCGCGCACTCCTCAGCAGAATGGAGTTGCGGAGAGGAGAAATAGAACACTCATTGAAGCTTGCACGACAATATTGAATGTTGCTTCTCTCCCAGAATACTTCTGGGTAGAGGCTGTCAACACAGCTTGTCATGTACAAAACCGGGCCATGATCAACAAGAGCCATCGTAAGACACCTTATGAGCTACTGAAAGGCAGGAAACCTACCATGTCCTATTTTAGGATCTTTGGCTGGAGATGCTATATACTAAATAATGGGAAGTACCCGCGTACTAAGTTTGGTGAAAAATGCTTCGAAGGCATATTTATGGGCTATAGTGGCCATAGCCGGGCATATAGGGTTTTCAATAAGAAAACCTTAGTGGTAGAGGAATCCATAAATGTGGTATTTGATGAAGGAAGCTTGCTTAACTGCAATGCTTCCAGTGGTTTTCTTGAAGATGCAGGTACAAGAATTGAACAGCTTAGTATCGATGAGACCGCTAAAGATGCAACTCCCAAGTACGTCAAAGTCTCCACCACAACGCCTATCGGAGATGATGACGGTTAAAATGGAATTATCCTCCCTGAAGAAGGAGAAGCCCGAGAAGACGTCAGAGCTCCAGATGCCAGACTCTTAGAGCTTAGACACGTGAGGGATCATCCTAGAGATCAGATCATCATAGATCCCCGTGACGGTGTCAGAACCCGCCGAGGTACAATTAACGAGATTCTGCATTTTAGCTTTCTGTCACAGGTTGAGCCAAAGAAGTTCGACGAAGCAAACAAGGATGCATCTTGGATCTTGGCCATGCAAGATGAACTGTATCAATTTGAACGATGCAACGTCTGGACGCTGGTTCCAAGACCAAAGGGGCAGAACGTGATTGGCACAAAGTGGATCTTCAGAAACAAACTGGATGAACACGGTGTCATCATAAAGAACAAGGCCAGGCTGGTGGCTCAAGGTTACAGACAGGAGGAGGGGATTGACTTCGACCAGACCTTTGCACCAGTGGCAAGGCTCGAGGCAATCAGATTGTTCCTGGCGTATGCTTCTCACAAAGGATTCACAGTCTATCAGATGGACGTGAAATCGGCCTTCTTAAATGGCAACCTGAAAGAGGAAGTATATGTCGCACAACCCCCAGGTTTTTTTAATCCGACTTATCCCAATCATGTATATTTTCTTAATAAAGCTTTGTATGGCTTAAAACAAGCTCCTCGAGCTTGGTATGAGACTCTGTCTAGCTTTCTTCTTGAGAACAAGTTCTCTAGAGGAAAAATAGATAAGACATTGTTTCTTAGGGAAGT
This sequence comes from Platanthera zijinensis, assembly GCA_039513925.1. Lineage (NCBI taxonomy): Eukaryota > Viridiplantae > Streptophyta > Magnoliopsida > Asparagales > Orchidaceae > Platanthera > Platanthera zijinensis. Next base: position 69,984,426 of record CM077097.1, on the reverse strand, counting down.
CAAAGGTAAGATTTTGCTGGTGCAAATCTATGTCGATGACATAATATTCGGGTCAACGGATAACAACCTTTGCAAGAAGTTTTCCAAACTTATGCAAGGGAAGTTTGAAATGAGTAGTATGGGAGAGCTGAAGTATTTCTTGGGACTTCAAGTGAAACAGTCTGAGGATGGGATTTTCATCTCTCAGACGAAGTTCACAAATGAACTCCTCAAGAAATTCGGAATGGAGAGTGCAACCTCTATGAGGACTCCAATGAGATCCACTGTGTCTCTGGACAAGGATGAGAAAGGGAAACCTTTTGATGAAACCAAGTACAGAAGCATAATTGGATCCCTGCTCTACCTTACTACAAGTAGACCGGACATTATGTTCTCCACATGTGTTTGTGCCAGATATCAGGTGAACACTGAGGAATCTCATTATGTCGCTGCAAAGCGAATTCTTAGATACCTTAAGGGTACACCTAATCTTGGCTTGTGGTACCCGAGAAACAATGATGTCGAGCTAATAGGCTTTTCAGATGCTGATTTTGCAGGAAGCAGGGATGATAGGAAAAGCACTTCCGGGACGTGTCAATTCCTCGAAAGAAGGCTTATATCATGGAATAGTAAGAAGCAGAATTGTGTTGCAACCTCCACAGCTGAATCTGAGTACATCTCATCAGGCAGCTGTTGTGCACAACTTCTATGGATCAGAAATCAGCTAGCAGACTATGACCTTCAATTCAAAGAAATACCAATGTACTGCGACTCCTCAAGTGCTATAGCCATTGCGAACAATCCCGTGTCGCACAGCCGGACGAAGCATATTGAAGTGTGCTACCACTTCATTCGGGAGCATATGGAAAACAAGGACATCTCTCTCTGCTATGTCCCCACAGATAAGCAGATTGCAGATATTTTTACAAAGCCCCTAGACGAAGCCAAGTTCAGTCTCTTCAAAACTGAACTGGGTATGCTAAACCTTAAGGAATGAAGAATATAGAGGCTCCCGGCTCTTGGATCAAGGGGGAGCATCCTCAAGAAACTCAAGAGTAAGCTTAGATGCAAGAACTGAGGGGGAGCATTGTGGCAAGTGCTAAAGTCCCAGATTTGTAGAAGCCAAAAAGGGGGAGATTACCCTCTCGACTAAGGTGCTAAGGTGCTCACGCAAAGTATGCTCCAAATGCTCTAAAGGTAAAGGTATGGAAATTCATTCTAAACTGATTATTCAGTTTATGTTTTTCTTCCATCCGTTATATTCACCTTAGCTTGTAGGGTTTAGGCTTCTTCAAATAGGGGGAGATTGATGGGTATTGTATCCACAATGTACCTGATTTGAAGAAGCCCCTGGACCAGCTAAGGTGAATTGACATTGTATTTGATTATTTGTCTTCAAGTTGTGCTTGCAGTTATTTCACGTTAAGTACACACCAATTTCATGGTGCAGTGGGTCAATATACACGGGTCTGCGCAACGTAATCCTTCGTTGAGCAGATCAGTGTGTTGGCCTACGTGTGCCCTCTCTATTGGAGTGTACTTACTTTCAAGCACAAGGTCGAGATAGAGCTAGAGCTGAAGAGGAGCAAGTATGGGTCAAAGACCAGCTCACGAAAAGATAGACGAAAATTCGTCTAAGTATGATTCGACGAGAATCACTAAGTGATTCTCGCCGATTCGACGAGAATCACTGGTGATTCTCGCAGAATCGTCGAGAATCACTAGCTGATTCTCGCCGAATGCATCCGGCTGACTAAACGCCTTCAACGCCTTCAAGGATTCTGCCAAGTCAGAATCGGCGAGAATCACCAGGCTGAGTCAACGCCTTCAAGGAATCTGCCAAGTCAGAATCGGCGAGAATGACTCTGCATTCTCAACGATTTGTCGAGAATGGATAATGACTCTCAACGATTCTTTCCGGCTGGCAAGCAATTCAGCTAAAAATTCTTCTAAGTAGAATTCGACGGGAATCATTAGTGATTCTCGTCGATTCGTCGAGAATCACCAATGATTCCCACCGAATTTGCCTTAGGCGAATTTCTGCTACTCGCTGGACCGGACCAAGTATACACGCGCTATTTTGAACCGGAGTTAGGGTTTCTACTGGTAGGGCCCACAACGGTCATAATATATGACCTACTGTATAAATACTATTGTATTTCGAACATCACGGACAATCGATACATACGAAAAGAAAGAGCCGCCGGATTTGACCTAGCGGATCACGTCTTCTCTTCCGCCTCCGTCTCCGCGCCTCAAGTTGTCGCCGCCGCCGATCGTGGGTTCTTCCTGATCTCCCGGCGACAGAAGCTTAGCCAAGCAATGCGTCTCACGTGTCTATCTTGAGATCCTTTGTCTCTTGATTTGTTGAACGGGAATACCTTCCCCTTCCGAATCGATTGAGACGATCGATCCAAGTAAGATCGTTGGTAGACCTTGCTAGCTTTGCTACGAAGGTATGATTTACAAAGCTCGCCGCCGCAAACCCTGCCGTCGCCGATCCCGAAAGCTCCGCCGCCGCACTTCTTGCCGCCTCCGATTTCGGGGAGATCCTCTCTAAGTGAGAGCTAAGGTCGTGGACTCTTCGTCTTCTTCAAGAATGCGTCATCGAACGAAGAGGGACACCTAGCGCTCCAAAAGTAGTTTGTATTTTATACATTCTAATTTTTCTTTTGTTGTAAAGGAACGTTGGTTCCTCATTGTAAGGGTTGGGTGCAACCCGTGGTGGAGGAATGGTGACTCCTTCGGTTGGAAGGGTTCCTTCCATTAGTGTGAGGATTGGATTTCAATCCGGTTGGTGAAGTGACTGAGTCGTCTCTGGTTGGGAGATAGGTCGAAGGGGGAAAGTGGACGTACCCAAGTCGGGGAACCACTATAACTGCCTGTGTCTTTCTGTGCTTTATTTGTTTTCTTTTATTGTGAAGGTAAAATTATAATTCCGCAAAAAGACTGCGCATCACCTATCCCCCCCCTTAGGTGAAGTTAGTTGGCACTAGTGTGACTTTCAGTTTGCTTTACTTGGAGACCAAGGAAATATGATAACTCACCCATGCTACTAATCTCAAACCTTGAGTGCATTAGATCAGAAAATCTTTTGCACAAATTTGGATCAGTAGAACCAAAGATTATGTCATCTACATATATTTGTACTAACAGAATTTTATCATGATGCAATTTTGTAAAAAGGGTTCTATCAACCATGCCTCTTGAAAAACCATGCTCTAAAAGAAAGCTAGCTAAGGTCTCATACCAAGCTCTTGGAGCTTGCTTTAAACCATAGAGAGCCTTATGCAATTTAAAAACATAAGAGGGATGAGTTAGAGATGTAAAACCTGGTGGTTGTTAAACATACACCTCTTCTTTGAGTTCTCCATTTAAGAATGCACTTTTTATATCCATCTGGTAGACTTTAAACTTCTTGAATGCTGCATAAGCTAAGAAGATCCTTATAGCTTCAAGTCTTGCAATTGGAGCAAAGTTTTGATCATAATCAATTCCTTCCTCTTGCCTGTATCCTTGAGCAACAAGCCTTGCCTTGTTCCTCACTATCACACCTTGGGAATCAAGTTTATTTCTGAATACCCACTTAGTCCCAATTACTGGATAGCCTTTAGGCCTTAGGAACTAAGTCCCAAACTTTACACCTCTCAAACTGGTTGAGTTCCTCTTGCATTGCAGTGATCCAGTTTGGATCTTGCACTGCATCAGATATGGATTGAGGCTCAATTTGAGAGAGAAAGCAATCAAGCATCACATCAGGGTTGAGTTGATGTCTTGTCTGCACTCTTAATGATATGTCTCCAATTACTTTAGATCTAGGGTGATCCCTAAGTGTGACAAGATTATTAGGAGAAGTTGGTTCAGCAATAGTTATTTGATTTAATTCCTCTTGTGAAATTGTATCAACTGTTGGAGGAAGTTGAACTGCTCCCACAGTATCTTCTTCACTTTCAGCTTCTGATATAGCTTGTGGAGAGGGATGTGACTCAACCTTTGAGGTAAGGTTTAGTTCATCAAAGCTCTCACACAAATTTTGTACCTGCAGATGATTGTTGGTAGAGATGTCTCTCTCCTTGTAAAACATGTTAGATTCATCAAATGTCACATTCATAGATTCTTCAATTTTTAGTGTTGATTTATTAAACACCCTATATGCCTTGCTGACTTGGGAATATCCTAGAAAAATTCTCATTGCAGCCTTAGCTTCAAACTTTCTAAGATGTTTCTTGTCATTATTGTGAATATAACATATACATCCAAATACTTTAAAATAGGTTATTATAGGTTTCTTCCCTTTGAGTAGTTCATAGGGAGTCTTATGCTTTAGTTTTTGTATTAGGCTTCTATTCAGGACATAATTTGTTGTGCTTACTGCTTCTGTCCAGTAGGAAAGAGGCATGTAAGCATCTGCAAGCAATGTACCTGCAGCTTCAATGAGTGTCTTATTCTTCCTTTCAACTACCCCATTTTGTTGAGGAGTTCTGGGAGCTGAGAAACAATGTCTGATACCTTCCTTCTCACAAAACTCTAGCATAAGAAGAGATTCAAACTCAGTACCATGATCACTTCTAATCAATGCAACTTGAGTAGAATACTCAATCTGTATGTTCTTGAGAAAATCTGTGAGAACCTTAAAAGTATCTGACTAAGTTCTCAAAAAGAAAACCCATGTGAATCTAGAGAAGTCATCTACAATAACTAATGTATAAGTCTTTCCTCCTAGACTTTGTACTTTAATAGGTCCAAAAAGGTCCATATGGAGCAAGTACAAGATTCTCGGTGAATCACTCTTATTAATGGATTTAAAACTAGATTTAGTTTGCTTTCCTAGCTGACAAGCTCTGTAGAGGCCTTCCTTCTTATAGGGACTAGAAGGTAAACCTCTAACAAGATTGTCTTTAGATAACCTAGCTATATTTTTATGGTTTACATGTCCTAGTGTTTTGTGTCATAAGTTAGTTTGAATGCTAACAGAATTGAATAAGCAAATTTCAGATTTAGCTGATTCAAAATTTACTAAGTAGATGTTGTCTTATCTAATTCCTGTTAAAACAGTTGTGTTGTTTAAAGAGATAAGACATAAGGAGTTAGTAAAGCTTACTTGATAACCTGTATCACATAGTTGGCTATTGATATCAGGTTATGCTTGAGACCATTCACATAGGTCACTTTCTTGAATGTGACAACTCCATAGTTGAAGTCATCATAGCTTTCTGTCAGTCCAAAGCCTGAGTCCCCAAAGATTACTTTAGGTCCAATCTTGGCTTTATAGTTGATTAGACATTCTTTGCAACCTATCATATGTTTAGAGCAACCACTGTCCAGGTACCATTTGTTTTGAGTGACAGGGTTCTCTTCTACCTGCAAAAGAGATTAGCAGTTTTTGACCAAGGTTACCTTGGGTCCTTGTTGTTTGACATAACTAAAGCTTGAAATGAATGAACATTAAGGTTGATCCTTATAACCTAAAGGATGATACCTTCTAGGAGGTATGACCCACTAACTAAAGGGATTAAAAGGTTTATCATTTTTAGGTTACTCTGGTTATGAACTGAATTGGACAAGTTCGAGTATGTTCGTCGACCTGAGCTCGACGATCGGGATTGAGTTCGTCGATCTCTGCTCGAAGAATTGAAATATCCATTCTCAGAGCCCCAAAAATATCGATCTCTAGTCGACGAACCATACTAGTTTCGTCGATCCCAGTTCGAAGAATAAATTATATTATTATTTGCATTCAGAGTTCGTCGTTTTGAGTTCGACGAACCATACCCATTTTGTCGTTCTGAGTTCGACGAAATTTGCTGAACATAGTCATGTTGTTTGTTTTTCTTCTTCTGATTGGTTTTCTTAAGTTCTAATTATTTAAGAACTTCATTAACTTTCTCTACTTGTTTAGTATTTTTCTTTCCACTTTCAGAAATGAAGTTAATAGGTTTTGATAGTTGATTTTTTTGAATTAGGATTTGTTCACTAGATGTGGCTCCTAATCCTAGTTTGTTATTATTAGATCTTGTGTTAACTATGCTTGTTATATCTATTAGTTGTAAACTTCTACCATTTCAGGTTTCTTCTAATTCCTTAGCCTTACTTAATTCAGATTTTAGAAATGCTATTTATTGATTAGCCAGATTTAATTCTTCAGTTAATTTTTCATTTTCAACAATGAATTTTTCTTGTTCTAACAGTTTTTCCCTAAGAAGTTTGATTTCCTTCTCAGATCCTATTAGGTCTAAACATAAGATTTTAAACTCAGATTGAAATTCTTTAGACTGAAAATCATATGAAGCAATTACCCGATCCTCTTTAGAGAGGAATTCTTCATCACTTGATTCTTCTGAATCTGATCTGCTACTTCCAACATCAATTGCCATAAGGGATATTTCTCTTGCCTTCTTTTCTTCTTCATCATCTTCACTGGAGCTGGATGAGGATGTTTCATCTTCAGTATCACTCCAGGTTTCAGCCACAAAGCCCTTCTCCTTCTTTTTATACTTGTTGGAGGAGGCCTTACTGTGATGATGTCTTCTTGACTCCTTTTCTTGCCTTTTGTCTTTCTTTTGAACTTCTGGACATTCTGAGATAAAATGTCCAGGTTTCCTGCATCCAAAACAGACAACTTCTTTAGAAGGGGTCTTGTCATTCCTGGGTTTATCTTCATTCCTTGAAGACTTTCTCCTAAAGTCCTTCCTTGCCATTTTATAGAATCTCTTAGCAAAGAGACTCATAAATTCTTCATTGGCTGATAAGCTAGAAGATTCTTCTGAAGCTTTGAGTGCTAAGTTTTGTTCCTTCCTGGTAGGTGTTGAAGCATTTGGTTCAACTGCAGCTTCTCTTGACTTGATTAGTTGTTCATAGGATTTGAGCTTTCCAAGTAAAGATTCTGTTAAGATTTCAGTCATGCTTCTGGCTTCTCTGATGGACCAGATTCTTGAGTCCCATGTGCTAGGGAAGCACATGAGGATCTTGTCATTGACCTCAGTCAGAGTAATTTCTTGTCCAATGTTCTGAGCTCACTGATGATGGAGCTCAGCCTGTTGTACATTACTTCTACTGATTCTGCTTCATCTTTCCTAAAGTTCTCATATTGGGATATGAGGTTTGATCTTCTGTCCTTCCTCTCATCAGCAGAGCCTGCTATCATTTGGTTGAGGGAATCCTAAATGGCTTTGGCAGATGTACATTCAACAAACTTCTGAAATATGTCATCTTACATAGTTTGGGCCAGTATATTCATAGCTCTGGCATCAATAATTTTTGCTTTCTTATGTGCATCAGTTTGATCTGGAGGAGGCACTGCACTGAGATCTGCTGGAGTTGAAGTAGAGGCCACTAGAGCTGGTGGTCCTGTCAAGATGGAATTAAAAATGTCCTCATCAATAGAGTTCATGTACAGCTTGATTCTTGCCTTTCAGATTCCAAACTTTTGCAAGTTGCAAACTAGAGGTCTGATGCTGGCATAATCCTTGTTTTGTGTCATGATATAAAAAAATAAAATATAATCAGAGAGACTACTAAAGCTTATTCAGAGTTTATCCTGAGGATCTTGATTAATCCAGGTGTGAGCCTGTATGATGTGATTAACCACCCTTTGATACCAATTGAAAGTTAGGGTAAGCTCTGAAAAACTCTAGAGGGGGGAGGTGAATAGAGTTATTGAAATCTTTCGATTTTTACTGAAATAAAAGATCTTTTATAAAATAGGTTACTATAGTATAAGTGTATAGGTGCACAAATACAGCAGATAAACTAAGCTACACAATAAGAATATATCACAGCACAAGCATAAAGGAAAAACAACACAGCCACACAGACAACATAAGAATTTTATAGTGGTTCCCCAAACTTGGGTACATCCACTCTTCTACCACCCTAGGTAGGAATCCACTACAGGTTATGATCAGGTTACTGCCACCAATGAGCTTTTGATAAGGTGCTCAAAAACCAATCCTCAAGTCTTTTGGTTAAGAGACTTGCAACCAGGAATAATTTTGAAGGGAATTAAAACCCTATATAGAGGTGGGGATGAGAGAGTGATGGTGTTCTTCTCTTTCTCAAATACAACTGAGAGAAGACTAGCGGATTTGTGTTGTTGTCAAAGCTCCCCCTAAGATCTTGACTGGTTCAGGAGTGGAAGCTTTGCAAAAGGGTAAGTAGGCCTTTTAGCTCTTCAGAGATCCTTGACTGATTTGAATAACTTGTCACTTGAGATCCCTGAGAATAAAGAGAGAAAGGAAAAAGTACTCTTGATGGTGATGGTTGTTCCTTCTTCTTCTCTTGAGAGCAGTAGATTTTTTGAGAAACGTTTTTACTGCACTTTTCTTCTGTATGCTTTTTCTCGTGTCTTGCTTGTTGATAGCACACACGTTTCTATGTATCACTTTTTTTCTCTATTTTTTTAGCTCTCTATCTTCTTTGCTGAGAGATCCTCAAATGATATCTGTAATTTTGTCGAATTCAAAAACCTACAATAAATGCTTAGCCAGAATCTCAGGAAATGAAAACGGCAAGTATGCTGTCATATATTCTATTTTATGTCTGTCCCGAGATATAAGTATTTAATTCCATGAAGGATATTTATAATCAATACTGCCAGTAATGGCTCGATTCAAAGGATATAAGAGCATTGATTATCCAGGAAATTAACGGTCTATAATAGTATAAAATAGGAAGACAGACTCTTGATTGTGATTGTTTTTTTAGAGCAGTCAATTTTTCTTGAGAGAGCTGTATGCACTGTCGTTGATTGATATTCTGTGTGTCTTGTTATTCTATTTTTGCCTGAGAGATGATCCCCTTGATAACTGCCTTTTGGTCGAATATAAATCATGCAATCAATGCTCAGCCGAAATCTCGGGAATGAAAACGGCAAGAATGTTGTCATATATTCTATTCTATGTCTATCCTGAGATATAAGAAATTAATTCCATGGGGGATATTTGCAATCAATGCTGCCAGTAACGGATCGATTCAAAGGATATAAGAGCATTGATTTTCCAAGAAATTAACAATCTATAATAGATATAAAATAAGGAGACAGAAAAAGAAAGAATAAATAATAATATGTCTTACAGTTTTTGTCGACCAGAGAACAGCTTTCGTCGAGCTGAGAATAGTTGTTCGTCGAGCTGAGATCCAAGATCGTCGAACTCTGAATGCTGCTTGATATCTTTCTTCTTCTGTACATCAAGTTCGTCGAGCTGAAGTCTAAGATCGTCGAGCTGAGTCTGCAGTCTGTACTTAGAATATTTTCTGGTGTTGAACCACTTCAATCAGAATTATTCGATCAAAGATCAAAGTTCTTCTGGCTGATGTTCCTGGTTCGTCGACTGAGTGTTAGACTTAGAAGGTATTACTTCGTCGAGCTGGGGACTGAGTTCGTCGAGCTGGGCTCAGAGAATTTTCCCTTAGTTCATCTAGCTGAGCTCGACTTTCGTCGACCGGAGAACGACGAACGTAGAACTCCTTTTTCTAAGTCTTGAATTCTCTAAGTCTTGAGTCTTTAGCAGTGTTGAAGACTGGTCCTTTGTACTGTTGACTCTAAGGACTTGATCTAGACTCTAGGACACGACTCTGACCCTGATCTATACATGTAGGGTCATATCCTAACTCAGTGAACCTAGCCCAAATCCAACTAGGGGTTCCAACAGTCTACGTTGTTAATTCGTAGAGTCAACGATTCATTCCAAAATATTATTCAAATTGGAACTTCTGCAATTTGTCCTGCTTGTACTCGAGATCCCCCCTTTCGTTCTCGAGAACTCCCAGTTGTTCTCGAGAAGTCATGACTTAATGTTTTCGAGAAGCTCTGCTCTAGTTCTCGAGAAGTCTATCCTAGTTCTCGAGAAGTCTGTCCTAGTTCTCGAGAAGTCCTATGTTATTCTCGAGAAGTCCTATGCTGCACTCGAGAGGTCCGTTTTGGCCTGCGTTCGGGCGCCGTTTTGAGGGTCAAAACGGCATAGTATCAAAAAATGGTAAACATAAAATTTGTTTGTATCGACGATATCTACAACTTTTATGTTGACCACTTTTTGATTTGAAGCCATCTTAGACTCCTATTTTTGATGTTCTCAAAACTGCTCGTAAATAAGCTGCATTATTGATTTCTACCTGAGAACCCTTGTTCAACTCGAGAACTACTGTTTATTCTCGAGAATTATGGTCTTATTCTCGAGAAATACTTTATTCTCTTAAGTCCTACTATTTTGTTCTCGAGAAATATAAGTTTCTCTCGAGAACTTTGCTCTCATTCTCGAGTAGCCCCCTTTCCTCTCGAGTAGTCCTGTATAGTCTGCGTTCGGGTGCATTTTTTAGAGTCAAAACGGTGTCATATGAAAAACTGGTCAACATAAATTTTGTTCGTCTCAACGAGATATACAACTTTCATGTTGGGCACTTTTCGATTTGGAGCTATCCTAGACCTCTATTTTTTTATTACCGTGAAACTACTCGTAATAACCCGTTTTTTAAAAAAAAAATTTATAAACATAAATATATATATATATATATATATATATATATATATATATATATATATATATATTCTTGGACTTAGGTTTTAGAACTAAACTTCATATTTTCCGATTCTTTTTCCTCCCAAACCAGAGCGCCGTGAGTGTGAGAGAGAAAATACTTCGTGAACCTTCCGGTGGCCGCCGACGGTGCTCCGGTGCTCGAAATCTTCATCCGAATATAGATCCGGAAAGCTTTCACCGAGATCTACGCTATCGTGGTAAATTTTTACCCTTTCCTTGAGTTTTATCGTTAGGGTTTTTCGACCCTAACCCCCTTTTCAGCTATTTTTGTTTAGATTTCAACTCCTCCCGTGTTTTTTTGCCCCGATCTACAACGTGGAGTGATTCAGAGGACTTTTCCGGTAAAACCAAGGCAAGTGGTGGTTTCCCCTCGTTTCTCCTTGTCCGATTTGATGGTAACGGCTATGTTTTCATGTTCCTTAAAATTTTATACGCATATCCTTCCAAATTATAGTTATGAGTAACCTTCTCAATGATCACATGAGGTTGTAATGTTTTGTCATGTTGAACTCGATTTTTGTCCGGATATGTTTAATCGTTCTTGAAGTGTCGGATTGATGGATTTAAACGCCTTAGATTTCATTATTGAACGGATTAGAGTTATTTAGGATTGTAAATCGTTCCTTAGGGTTGATCAACCATGTCTTGAAACTAGAAGTGTAAAGTAGAATCTGACGAGCCAAATCTCGAGATATATATGTGTTATGGTTTCTTTAGATTTCTAAAATTGCGGGAGTTAGTGGATAAAACCACCTACGCATTGTCTGACTCCTTTATTGTACCTTGTGGAAGTCTATCGGGTTTTTGGTCATCTGCGGTGTATGGTGGAGAGTATGAGACTCCCTCGCAGTTAAGCGGATAAATTATTCGTGAGGGGTGTGTCCAGTTGAGTGACCACCTCGCCCGTGTTTTTGGGGTAGAGTTGACCACAGGTGCTTAGTAAAGGTAGTTAAATTTCTTCCTTATATTTTTACTTTTTTTTTTCCTTTTTGCCTTGGGAAATCTGGTGTATTTGTTGGAGTACGTGATGATTCACGAAAGTATTTCTTTCTTTTCCTGTTCGATGTCTACTTCAGTACTGTTGGTCCTAGGTTGTTACCCCGTTTGAACTTTGTTTTATTTTGCTTACTTCTTTGCCTCCATTTGTCCCTCAATTTTGAGGTATTCTGTCTTTGGAATGCCTCTGGTTCGGAGTATTAGCAGGTAGCGGAGCCGGTTTTGGCGCCCTTGCAACAGCAGTGTCGGCTGTGGTTTTTCCCCTCGCCGTAGCAAGGTAGTTGTTGTTTCAATTTTCTTTTCCTAGTTTCAGACATACCTGGTACCGTAGGTTCGTGTCAGGTTGTTGACGCCCACGGGATTGTTGAACCTTGACACTTGCTAGCTGATGTGATTGTCTTATGTTTGGTTTAGATTATTTGCTCTCTGGGAAGATTTATCGCTAAGACTGCATGTTAGATATTTTAAAGCTTATAAAACCTATTATTAGTAAGGTATTCATGCAATCTCTTTTAAAATTAAGTCACTATTTTTTTGGTAAGCGTAAAGACTTCTCATATACTTATTATAAATCTAGAGTCTGTTTAGCATGAGTTGTTCTTCGGGGATATTTATATTCGCATGTAGGATGTTAGATTTAAATTAAACAAGTATCTTACATAAGCGTATAAATTATATTTTAAATCATGGACTAGATGATCCACTAAGCCGAGGGATACGGCTACCATCATAACTTAAGCTGGATTTCATTCATAATAATTTATGTTTTCTTTTAAAACTGTAGAGTTTGGAGTCTTGCCTGAACATCTGCAGTTATCCCATGCACGGCGTGGCATCACGGCGCGTATTTTCCCCTTACTCTGATATAATTAAATTGTTGGGAAAAATGTGGGTTGTGACAGTTGGTATCAGAGGGAGGTTGCTTGACAATTGGTCGGGTAACCTTCCATTATTAGTGTTAATTGTTTAGTGTCATATCATACACACACCGATGTGTCATCAGTATGTCTTGGCTGAAGCATGAACACTACACTCATAAGCATGATTAGAAGTATACGGGGCATATTATGTAGTATGGGATGCATAATATGTGTTTGTATATGGATCCACCATAGGTGGCAACATGTGAGGGTTATGTAGTATGGGATGCATAACCTCACCACATGAATGCCCATTAGCACGTTTTTCTTTTTCGTTGCATGCAATGTTATGTAGTATGGGATGCATAACCTTTCATGTGTACGTCGCTCGTAACATGTATTAAGGACTTTTTAGGATGCATAACACTGCATACATAGCATAACATAACATAAGCACAACATGTCAAGCTAAAGATTTACCTGATGACATATGTACACACATGATTTAAAATTTGAGTAAAGAATTCATGCATTCATATAATAGACACATGAGTCAATAGGATGATAGGATATCATCCTGAGTAGGACATATCATCATCATATAATCCCAGAGCAAGTGACAGCTTTAGCAAGTGTCTTTTAAGTATGGTCTGAACTAGTTTTGTTTGCCCTAGTCGCAATCTAGGATTTTGAGGGGTTGTTCGTTTGTCTTTTTAGAAATACTACCAAAGTGTATTGCGATAAGGTCGACTCCCCAGTCGGAGGGTGAGTCGTCAGGTGTGCAGAGTGATGCATTGATCGAGAGTTTGCGCCAGAGCAATGAGGCTCTATCAAGGCAAGTAGTTGCGATGCAATCGCAAATTCAGGCCTTGTTGTCTTTCGCTCCCACGCAACAACCCTTAGTGCAAGATCCTGCTGTAGATCAAGTCATACCTGATGCCCCTGCTCCTTTCGTGCCCCCGGTGACGCTACCACCAGAGATTAATTTCATCTCATATTACCAGCGATTGAGACCTCCTACTTATGACGGGAGTGCTTACTTCAAGATTTTAGATTATTGGATCATCTCCATCGAAGAGATGTTTTCGTATTTTGGAATTCTAGAAGCCCAGAAGGTAATGATTGCAGCTTATCAGTTAAAAGGCCTTATAAAGAGCTGGTGGATTCGGGAAAGGGAAAGTCTGAAGGAAGGCTGTTCTTGGGAATCTTTTAAGAAGATGCTGCTGAAGAAGTTTTTACCCTCGGTTGAGCAGGACCGCCTGATGAATAACTTCATGCATCTGAATCAGAGACAGCTCACAGTGAGCGAGTATGAGATTGAGTTTAGCAAGTTGAGTAGATTTGCTCCCGATTTGGTAGCTTCGGAGAAGGGAAGAGTGAAACGTTTCCTGGGAGGACTAAGAAGCGATGTCCAGTAGTGGGCATGCGCTTATGGATCTGACAGTTATGTTGTGGCAGTGGAAGCTGCACTGAAAGTGGAGGCGATTGAAAACGCCAAGAATCGAGGTGCTGCGGCAAGGAAAGAGAAGAGGAAGGGCGTTGAGGATGGAAGCACTAGGGCATCGGGGCCTTCTTCGAAGAAGAAAAGTGGAGAAATATATAGCTTCTGTGGTCAACCTGGCCACCCTTATGAAAGGTGTTTCAAGAGGACTACCACCCTGAAGCAGCAGCAGGTGCACGCCATCCAGGGTGCATGTAATGCCCCCGATTTTCAGATGATTTTATTTAAATGGGAACGTCATATTTACGACGTTGTGGCATTACTTTTAACGTCGAGTTGACGGCGCAATGTCGTTAAGGCATTTTCGTGTCCGTGCGGTCGAGTCGGTCGAATTCTTGTTGTAATTGGAAAAAAAAATTTTGCATTTTTGAAATTTTGGACTTGCTTGTCAAGTTTCGCCGCAGTACGAGAGTTTTTGGAGTCTCGGCGCGTGATTTAATATCTCGAGAATGGTACGTCAGATTCTAAGGTTGTCTACGCTGCTAATTTGTAGAGTCATCGATTCATTCTAAAATATTAGTCAAATCAGAACTTCTGCAATTTGTCCTGCTTGTACTCGAGATCCCCCTTTTCATTCTCGAGAACTCCCAGTTGTTCTCGAGAAGTCTGACTTAATGTTCTCGAGAAGTCTGTCCTAGTTCTCGAGAAGTCCTATACGGTTCTCGAGAAGTCCTTTATTGTTCTCGAGAAGTCCTTTGCTGTTCTCGAGAATTCCTTTGCTATTCTCGAGAAGTCCTTTGCTGTTCTCGAGAAGTCCGTTGCTGTTCTCGAGAAGTCCTTTGTTGTTCTCGAGAGGTCCGTTTTATCCTGCGTTCGAGCGCCATTTTGAGTGTCAAAATTACATTTTATTAAAAAATGTTAAACATAAAATTTGTTCGTCTCGACGATATCTACAACTTTCATGTTTACCACATTTTGATTTGAAGCCATCTTAGACCCCTATTTTCAATTTTCCTAAAACTGCTCGTAAATAAGCTGCATTATTGATTTCTACCTGAGAACCCTTGTTGTTCTCGAGAACTACTGTTTATTATCGAGAATTATGGTCTAATTCTCGAGAAATACTCAATTCTATCGAGTCCTGCTATTTGTTCTCGAGAACTATGATGTTTCTCTCGAGAACTATGAGTTCTCTCTTAGAACTTTGCTCTCTTTCTCGAGAAGCCCCCTTTCCTCTCGAGTAGTCCTGTATTGTCTGCGTTCGGGTGCATTTTTGAAGGTCAAAACGGCACTGTATGGAAAAACGGTCAACATGAAATTTGTTTGTTTCCACGAGATTTACAACTTTCATGTTCGGTACCTTTTGATTTGGAGCCATCTTGGACCTCTATTTTTGATTCTTCCGAGACTCCTCTCGGGTAGCCTATTTGATTGATTCTCTCAAGCCCTAAGCCTTTATTCTCGAGAACTAATATTATTCTCGAGAGACTTAGCCTCTCCATCTCGAGAAATGATGTCCCTCTAGAGAACCATAGCTTTTATTCTCGAGAACCAATGTATTTCTCGAGAGCCAACCTCTCCCTCTCGAGTAGGTATGTTTCCTCTCGAGTGGTTCTGTACCGTCTATGTTCGGATATCATTTTGAGTGTCAAAACGATGTCGTACGAAAATATGGTCAACATGAAATTTGTTTGTCTCGACGAGATATACAACTTTCATGTTGGACACTTTTCGATTTGGAACCATCTTAGATCACTATTTTCTTTTTCCCCGTAGCCACTCATAAATCACACGTTTTCTTGTATTTAGACAAAAATTTTATAAGTACTTTTACATATATATATATATATATATATATATATATATATATATATATATATATATATATATTCTTGGACTTAGGTTTGAATAGAACTTCATCTTCGCCGATTCTTTTTCCTCCAGAATTAGAGCGGCGTGAGCGTGAGAGAGAAAATACTTCGTGAACCTTCCGGTGGCCGTCGACGGTGCTCCGGTGCTCGAAATCTTCATCTGAATATAGATCCGGAAAGCTCTCACCGAGAGCTACGCTATCGTGATAAATTTTTCCCATTCTTTGAGTTTTCTCGTTAGGGTTTTTTGGCCCTAACCCCCTTTTCGGTCATTTTTGTTTAGATTTCAACTCCTCCTGTGTTCTTTTGCCCCGATCTACAACGTGGACTGATTCAGAGGACTTTTCCGGTACAACCAAGGCAAGTGGTGGTTTTTCTTCGTTGTTCCTTGTCCAGTTTGATGGTAACCGTTATGCCTTTGTTCTTTAATTTTCTTGCTTTTTGTGTTGTCTCTCCATACTATGGTTATGTCTAATCTTTCTTGAAGATCACTCAAAATTATAAAATTCTTGTTATGGTAATTTCAATCTTTATTAGGCGTGTATAACCGTCCTTAGAATGTTTTATCGGTGAATTAAATTGTTTCATCTATCGTTGGTTGACGGTTAGTGTCTATATAGGATTGTAAATCATTTTAAAAGGTTGATCAACCGTGTCTTTAATCTAGAAATGTCATGTAGAATCCGACGCGCCAAGTCCTGAGGTTTATTTCATGGTGTTTCTTCGTTGCGTGTTAGTGGGCAAATCCACCGACCGTAAGGTTTGTTTCCTTTATCAGTACCTCGTGGAATTCTACTGGGTTTTGGGCATCTGCGGTGATTGGTGGAGTATGCAAGTCTCCCCCGCGGTTAGACGGATTTTAGCATCTGTGAGGGGTGTATCTAGAGAAGTGACCACCCTGCCTGTATTTATAGGTAGAATTGACTACAGGTGGCTAATAAAGTTTTGGAGTATTTTTTTTCTTATGATTTAATCATGCTCTCCCCTTGCTTTGGGTATCCGGCATGTTTTGTTGTACGTGACGATTCACATAAGTTCTTTTCTTATGATTTATTTCTTGAGTTTTATTTATGTACCTTACTTCAGTACTCTTGGTTCTGAGTTGGTACCCCATTTGACCTTTGTATTCTTTTGCTTACTTTTGCTGCCACCATTTATACCTTCTTGCTGAGGTGTTCTGTCTTTGGAATGCCTCAGGTTCAGAGCGTTAACAGGTTGTGGAGCTGGGTTTGGAGTTCTTGAAGCGGCAATGTTGGTTGTGGCTTTTCCCCTCGCCGTAGCGAGGTAGTTTGTTGTGTTAGTTTTCTTTGCCTAGTTTCAGACATACTTTGTGCTGTGGGTTTGTGTCAGGTTGTTGACGCCCACAGGATTGTTGATTTTGACACTTGCTAGCTGATTTGATTGTTTTATATTCTGTTTAGATTATTTTCTCTCTGGGATGATTTATTGCTAGGACTGCATGTTAGATATTTTCAAGCTTATAAAAAAACCGATTATTAGTAAGGCATCCATGCAATCTCTTTTAAAACTAATGTTGGAACATCCTATTACTGATTTGGGTAAGGATCACTATGTTCATAGGTTTGTGTCTTGACCTCATTGTATAGATTTAAAGGTCAACTAGAATAGGTCTAAGGCTTAGAACTTAGGTTTGAAATCTACCCCCAAGACCTCCTAGTTCAGATTACAAGTGCAGAAGATAAAGGCAATTATCGTCGAGCTCAGATCGACGAGGCGTCGAACTCAGTTCGACTATCTCTGAGCTCAGTTCAACGAGTCGTCGAACTCGGTTCGACTATCTCCGAGCTCAGATCGACGTTTCTGTCTCAAGTTAAAATCCAAATCTCTGAGCTCAGGTCGACGATAGTCGAGCTCAGATCGACGATTTCTGTTTCAAGTCAAGTTCCAGTCTCTTAGCTCAAGTCGACGGTAGTCGAGCTCAGATCGACAATTTTCTTGAGAGATCGACGATTCCAGGATTTCAAATTCAATCAGTTATGGTATTCAAATTTCTTCATATCCAGCATTTAATGCAAAGGATTTTGTAGCCGTTTCAATCAATCTGGAGCAAGTTTCAAGGAGACTAAAAGAGAATGTTACTTAGGACTTTCCTCTAGAGACAGTTATCAAATAAAGAAGTCATTTATGACTGGCCAACGGCTATCTAGAAGATTGGATTTCAATATATCTTTTTCAGACAATAGAGACAGACAAGAAGAAGAATAATAACAAGAGAAAATCAAGAAAAATATCTGAGATCTGTGAGACACACACAAGAACTACAGGATTACAGTTTCTCATCTCTGATTCAAGTTTTTCAAGGCTTCATCAATCAAGACTCCAGACACATCACATTTCAGTCTTTGCTAAAATCATAATTGCTGGAGATCTCTTCTTCTAAAGGACTATCACCCTGTGCAAAGCTTCTTCTCCTGAACAACTGCAAATCTTAGGGGGAGCTTTGACATCATCAATCCACTAGTCTTCTCTTTGACTGATTGAACAGATAAGAACAAATTCACCTCCTTTTCTTTTCTTTTGCTGTAAAAGGGTTACTCAAAACTCCCTTCAAAAGTTTTGTGTTTAGTTTCTGAGACCTTGTCAAAACTCAGTGGTGGAAAACACCTGATCAAAAAATCTAGTTTGGTTTTTGAGCACCTTATCAAAAGCTCATTGGTGCTCAGGACACCTGATCAACTATTCCTGCAGTGGATTCCTACCTAGGGTGGTAGAAGAGTGGATGTACCCAGGTTGATTGGGAAACCACTATAGATCCTTATGTCCTCTGGTTGTTTGTGTTTTATTTGCTGTGTGCTGTGATTTTGTTTCTTGCTTTACTTTGTTTTTATTTACTGCAAGCATAATACACTATAATTACATTAAGTCTTCCACTGCCAATTAATTTTTAATTTGCAAAATTATTTTAATATACTCTATTCACCCCCCCCCCCCTCTAGAGTAAAGGTAGATCTTACCCTCACTTTCAACTAAGTCACTATTTTTCTGTTTAGCGTAAAGATTTTTCCTATACTTATTATAAATCTAAAGTTTGTTTAGCATAAGTTGTTCCTCGGGGACATTTATACTCATGTGGGATGTTAGAGTCAAATTAAACAAGTATCTTCTGCAAGCGTATAATTTATATTTTATATTGTGGACTAGATGATCCACTAAGCCGAGTGATACGGCTACCATCATAACCTAAACTGGATTTCATTCATAACAATTTATGTTTTCTTTTAAAACTATAGAGTTTGGAGTCTTTCCTTAACGTCTACAGTTATCCCCTACACGGCGTGGCATCACGACGCATATTTTCCCCTTGCTTTGATATAATTAAATTGTTGGGAAAAAATGCGGGTTGTGACAGTTGGTATCAGAGGGAGGTTGCTTGACAATTGGTCGAGCAACCTTCCCTTGTTAGTGTTAGTTGTTTAGTGTCATATCATACACACACCGATATGTCATTAATATGTCTTGGCTGAAGCATGAACACTACACTCATAAGCATTATTAGAAGTATACGGGGCATATTATGTAGTATGGGATGCATAATATGTGTTTGTCTATGGATCCACCATAGGTGGCAACATATGAGGGTTATGTAGTATGGGATGCATAACCTCACCACATGAATGCCCATTAGCACGTTTTTTTCTTTTTCCGTTGCATGCAATGTTATGTAGTATGGGATGCATAACATTTCATGTATGTACGCCGCTCATAACATGCATTAAGGCCTTTTTAGGATGCATAACACTGCATACATAGCATAACATAACATAAGCACAGCATGCCAAGCTAAAGATTTACCTGATGACATATTTACACACATGATTTTAGATAAGAGTAAAGAATTTATGCATTCATATCATAGCACATAAGTCAATAGGATGATATGATATCATCCTGAGTAGGACATATCATCATCATATAATCCCAGAGCAAGTTGCGGCATAAGTAAGTGTCTTTTAAGTATGGTCTGAACTAAGTGGTGTTGTCCTAGTTTAGCTAGAGTTGTAATGAGGTGTTTATGTTTTATTTAGAATGTCGCTTGAGCGCGTTACGACCAGGTCGACTCCCCAGTCTGAGGGTGATTCGTCAGGTGCACAGGAAGAGGCGGTGATTGTAGAACTGCGCCAGAGCATGAAGACTATGGCAGGTCAAATCGTAGCAATGCAAGCACAGTTGCAGGCATTGTTGGATGCTACCTTAGGACGGCAGCCTGGTGAGCAAACCCCCATAGTGATTGGGTATGAGAGTGAGATCATTAAATTTAATAAGTTTGCTTCTGAGTTGAGAGCTGCTGAGGAGTGCAGGGTTAAAGGTTTCTTGGGCGATCTCCAAAATGACATTCAACAATTTGCAAATACTTACCAGTCCGAGACTAATGCGAGGACAGTAGAAGTTGCTCTTGACGTTTAGACCTTTGGATATGCTAAGGGTCGTGGTATGATACTGAGGAAAGAGAAGAGGAAAGATGTTGAGGATGGAAGCTCTAGGGCATCCGGCCCTTCTTTGAAAAAGAAAGATGGTGTAAGTTGTAGCTTCTGTGGTCGATCCGGCCATCCTTACGAAAGGTGTTTCAAGAGAAGTGCCACTCAGAAGAGGCAGCTGGCGCTCGCCATCCAAGGAGAACCCAAAGGATATCTGGTGTGCACGTTCTGTTCAAATAAGGGACATGATGTGAGTCATTGCTGGATGGAAGAAAGGACTTGTTTCTAGTACGGGCAGAAGGGACACCAGAAGTCTTCGTGTCCCCAGGCTCAACTGAAGCCTGCCCCCCCCCCCCTCAGGCTCTGTCGCCGCTGCCAAATCAGGACAAAGGAAAAGGTAAACTAATCGCGACGACCGAAGAAGAAACTCAGTCTTCAACCCAAGTGATCTCAGGTTAGGTTCTAACTAGTTTTTGGTTCAATCCTGGTTTTTTTGTTGTTCGAATAAGTTAGGTATGTAATTTTATTAGTAGATTAAGGTAAAGAACCATTAGGCACGTATTCTTTTTGATTCTGTCGCTACCCACCCGTTCGTGACTAGGGCTTTTGTAGAGCTTCATTGTTTGACCCTTATTCGGGTTGGTGACGTGTTTTGTGTCGAGCTCCTTCTGGTGCGTGAGTGTTCGGATGTTTTCCTAACTAATCTTCCTAGTCTTCCCCCTGTGAGGGGCATAGAGTTCGTCCTAGATCGGAACTGTTTTGTGATTGTATTTATAGACGATGTTTTGGTGTATTCTCATAATGTTGTGGAGCATGCCCATCATTGTCTTTAGTGTTGCCTGCTTTGAGGGACCTCAAGTTATTTTTTAGGTTGAGCAGGTGTGAGTGTTGGTTGCCTTGGGTTTCTTTCATGGGTCATGTGGTTAATAAAGCCAGAATTTTAGATTCACCCTGAGAAGATAGCTATTGTTATGGATTGGGCTAGGCTTGCCACACCCAAGGTGATTGATAGCTTCCTAGGGTTGGTTGGCTTTTATAGGAGGTTTGTGGAGGGTTCCTCTACGTTGTCTGTGCCACTGACTAAACTAACGCAGATGAACGCAGTTTTTGTTTGGGGCGTTGAGTGGAGGAAGCTTTTCAGGAATTAAAGAAGTGTTGTGCACTGCTCCAGTGTTGAATTTGCCTACGGAAGGTATAGACTATGGTGTTTATGTGGACGCATCACACATCGGACTTGGTTGTGTTTTAATGCAAGATGGTAAGGTGATCG
Source organism: Platanthera zijinensis (assembly GCA_039513925.1). NCBI lineage: Eukaryota > Viridiplantae > Streptophyta > Magnoliopsida > Asparagales > Orchidaceae > Platanthera > Platanthera zijinensis. The sequence continues at coordinate 69,963,038 of CM077097.1, read as the reverse complement.
AATAAGGATAGAGGCAACTAAAGACTCACGAGAGAAATTATCATACGCACGATTTGGAGTTTGTTGCCGTAATTTATGCGCTGAAGCTATGTCGACACTTATTGTATGGTGCGCTGTGCAAGATCTATACGGACCATAAGAGTTTGAAGTACATCTTCACTCAGAAGGAACTAAATCTGCGCCAGCGTCGGTGGTTAGAATATGTGGCGGATTATGAAGTGGAAATTCTCTATCATCCAGGAAAGGCTAATGTAGTAGCTGATTCTTTGAGTAGAAAGACCGCTAAAATTTTTAATCTATCGGTACAGTCCTTAGTAGAAGAATTCTTGTTGATGGATATTGAGGTTGGGAGTCGTACTGTGCCTGCTAGTTTGGAAGCGGAAGAACCTTCTTGGATTTCTCTTACTCGAGCTCACTAGATGGACGATCCTAATTTTTTGCACCTCCGAAATAGAACTGTGAAGGGAGAGCTACCAGATTTATCCTTGGATGAGTTGGATACCTTGAGGTATCGGGGTAGATTTTGCGTCCCCGCCTTTGGCAATGTTCGAGCTAAGATCTGTACTGAAGCCAATGGTTCCAGTGTAGCCTATCACCCTGGTTCCACTAAGATGTATAAGGATCTAAAACAAATTGTTTGGTGGTCAGGAATGAAGAGCGATATCGCAAAGTTTTGTATCGGAATGTTATACGTGTCAGCGTGTCAAGGCTGATCATAGAAGGCCTGGTGGTAAATTGACACCGCTTGATATTCCAAGTTGGAAATGGGAGAGTATTTTAATGGATTTTATCACAAGTCTACCAAAATCTCCTCGTGGGCATGACTCTGTTTGGGTGATAGTAGACAGATTGACAAAGTGTGCTCACTTTGTTCCATTTAAGATTGGGTATTCGATGAAGAAGATAGCTGAGCTATATCTTGAAGAGTTCATCAGGTTATATAGAGTGCCTATTAGCATTGTATCAGATTGGGACTCCAGATTTATGTCTCGCTTTTGGAAGAACTTGCAAGAGGGGTTGGGTACCGACTTGAGGTATTCCATCGCCTACCATCCGCAGACGAATGGGAAAACAGAAAGAGTAAATAAGATTGTGGAGGACATGATTAGATGTTACATTTTGGACTGCGGTGGAGCATGGGATGAGCGTCTGAGTCTAATGGAGTTTGCTTACAATAATAGTTATCAAGAGAGTCTGCAGATGGCCCCGTTTGAGGCCTTATATGGGAGGCGTTGTGGAACTCCATTATTTTGGACTGAAGTTGGTGAGAGACAGTTGCTCGGTCCGAAAGCCCTTGAGGAGATGAATTGTGTCGTGACTCATATTCGAGAAAAGCTCCGTGTGGCTCAAGAGCGTTATGAGAAGTATGTCAATCAACGAAGGGTTGATCTGGAGTTTACCGTTAGAGACTTGGTTTTTCTGAAAGTTTCTCTGATGTCTGGTGTTAAAAGGTTTGGAAGGAACCAAAATTTAGACCCCGGGTACATGGGACCTTTTCAGATTCTTGAATGCATCGGAGTGTCAGCTTATAGGCTGGATTTGCCAGCGACCTTCCCTGGTGTCCATGGTGTATTCCATGTGAGCCATTTGCGTAAGTGTGTTCGTAATGATCGTCAAGTCCTCGACTCGATGCCCCAGATTCAGCCCAACCTTACGTTTGTGGAAGAACCCATTCGTATCCTGGGTTCCCAAGAGCGTGTGTTGCGAAGAAAGACCATCCCCATGGTCAAGATTCTTTGGAGAAATCAAGACATCGAGAGCGCAACGTGGAAATTGGAATCAGCGATGAGAGAATCTCATCCGCACCTCTTCTCTTAGTTTAGGGTATGCCGTTATGTTTGCAGTTATGTTTGATATATCGTCTTGATTTGATTTTGGAGTTGTGTTAAGTTTTGAAGCGAAACTTCCTTTTAGGGGGAGTGACTATAACACTCCCGATTTTCCGATGATTTTATTTAAATGGGAACGTCATATTTACGACGTCGTGGCGTTACTTTTAACGTCGAGTTGACGGCGCAATGCCGTTAAGGCATTTTCGTGTCTGTGCGGTCGAGTCGGCCGAATTCTTGTTGTAATTGGAATTTTTTGCATTTTTGAAATTTTGGACTTGCTTGTCAAGTTTCGCCGCAATCCGAGAGTTTTTGGAGTCTCGGCGCGTGATTTAATATCTCGAGAATGGTATGTCGGATTCTAAGGTTGTCTACACTGCTAATTCGTAGAGTTAGCGATTCATTCTAAAATATTAGTCAAATCAGAACTTCTGCAATTTGTCCTGCTTATACTCGAGATCCCCCTTTCGTTCTCGAGAACTCCCAGTTGTTCTCGAGAAGTCTGACTTAATGTTCTCGAGAAGTCTGTCCTAGTTCTTGAGAAGTCCTATGCAGTTCTCGAGAAGTCCTTTGCTGTTCTTAAGAAGCCATTTGCTATTCTCGAGAAGTCTTTTGCTGTTCTCGAGAAGTCCTTTGCTGTTCTCAAGAAGTCCGTTGTTGTTCTCGAGAAATCCTTTGCTGTTCTCGAGAATTCCATTTCGGCCTGCGTTCAAGCGCCGTTTTGAGTGTCAAAACGGCATTGTATCAAAAAATGGTAAACATGAAATTTATTCGTATCGACGAAATCTACAACTTTCATGTTGACGACTTTTTTATTTGAAGCCATCTTAGACCCCTATTTTTAATTTTCACAAAACTGCTCGTAAATAAGCTGCATTATTGATTTCTATCTGAGAACCCTTGTTTTTCTCGAGAACTACTGTTTATTCTCGAGAATTATAGTATTATTCTCGAGCAATACTCAATTCTATCGAGGCCTACTATTTTTTCTCAAGAAATATAATGTTTCTCTCGAATCTCTCGAGAACTTTGCTCTCTTTCTCGAGAAGCCCCTTTCCTCTCGAGTAGTCCTGTATAGTCTGCGTTCGGGCGCATTTTTGAAGGTCCAAAAGGCACTGTATGGAAAAACGGTCAACATAAACTTTGTTTGTTTCGATGAGATATACAACTTTTATGTTGGGTACGTTTTTATTTGGAGCCATCTTAAACCTCTATTTTGGATTCTCCCGAGACTGCTCTCAGGTAGCCTGTTTGATTGATTCTTTCAAGTCCTAAGCTTTTATTCTCGAGAACTAACGTTATTCTCGAGAGCCTTATCCTCTCCATCTAGAGAAATGATGTCCCTCTCGAGAACCATAGATTTTGTTCTCGAGAACCAATGTATTTCTCGAGAGCCAACCTCTCCCTCTCGAGTAGGTCTGTTTCCTCTCGAGTGGTTCTGTACTGTCTGTGTTCGGACACCGTTTTGAGAGTCAAAACGATGTCGTACAAAAATATGGTCAACATGAAATTTGTTCGTCTCGACGAGATATAAAACTTTCATGTTGGACACTGTTCGATTTGGAGCCATCTTAGATCATTAGTTTTTATTTTCCCGTAGCTACTCATAAATCACACGTTTTCTTGTATTTAGACAAAAATTTTATAAGTACTTTTACATTTATATATATATATATATATATATATATATATATATATATATATATATATATATATATATATATATATATATTCTTGAACTTAGGTTTGAACAGAACTTTATATTCTCCGATTTCTTTTCCTCCCAAACCAGAGCCGCGTGAGCGTGAGAGAGAAAATACTTCATGAACCTTCCGGTGGCCGCCGACGGTGCTCCGGTGCTCGAAATCTTCATCTGAATATAGATTCGGAAAGCTCTCACTGAAAGCTACGCTATCGTGGTAAATTTTTTCCCATTCTTTGAGTTTTCTTGTTAGGGCTTTTTGGCCCTAACCCCCTTTTCAGCCATTTTTGTTTAGATTTCAACTCCTCCCGTGTTCTTTTGCCCTGATCTACAACGTGGAGTGATTCAGAGGACTTTTCTGGTACAACCAAGACAAGTAGTGGTTTTCCTTCGTTGTTCCTTGTCCGGTTTGATGGTAACCATTATACCTTTGTTCCTTAATTTTCTTGCTTTTTGTGTTGTCTCTCCATACTATGGTTATGTCTAATATTTCTTGAAGATCACTCAAAATTATAAATTCTGGTTATGGTAATTTCGATCTTTATTAGGCGTGTATAACCATCCTTTGAATATTTTATCGGTGAATTACATTGTTTCGTCTATCGTTGTTGGACGCGTTAGTGTCTATATAGGATTGTAAATAGTTTCAAAAGGTTGATCAACCGTGTCTTTAATCTAGAAATGTCAAGTAGAATCCGACGCGCCAAGTCCTGAGGTTTATTTCATGGTTTTTCTTCGTTACGTGTTAGTGGGCAAATCCACCGACCGCAAGGTTTGTTTCCTTTATTAGTACCTCGTGGAATTCTACTGGGTTTTGGGCATCTGCGGTGATTGGTGGAGTGTGTAAGTCTCCCCCGCGGTTAGACGGATTTTAACATCTGTGAGGGGTGTATCTAGAGAAGTGACCACCCTGCCTGTATTTATGGATATAATTGACTACAAGTGGCTAATAAACTTTTGGAGTATTTTTTTCTTATGATTGAATCATGCTCTCCCCTTGCTTTGGGTATCCGGCATGTTTTGTTGTACGTGACGATTCACGTAAGTTCTTTTCTTCTGATTTATTTCTTGAGTTTTATTTATGTACCTTACTTCAGTACTCTTGGTCCTGGGTTGGTACCCCGTTTGACCTTTGTATTCTTTTGCTTAATTTTACTGCCACCATTTGTACCTTCTTGCTGAGGTGTTCTATCTTTGGAATGCCTCGGGTTCGGAGCATTAGCAGGTAGTGGAGCTGGGTTTGGAGTTCTTGAAGCGGTAGTGTTGGTTGTGGCTTTTCCCCTCGCCGTAGTGAGGTAGTTTGTTGTGTTAGTTTTCTTTGCCCAGTTTCAGACATACTTTGTATTGTGGGTTCATGTCAGGTTGTTGACTCCCACAGGATTGTTAATTTTGACACTTGCTAGCTGATGTGATTGTTTTATGTTTGGTTTAGATTACTTGCTCTATGGAATGATTTATTACTAGGACTGCATGTTAGATATTTTCAAGCTTATAAAAAAAACATATTATTAGTAAGGCATCCATGCATTCTCTTTTAAAACTAAGTCACTATTTTCCTGTTTAGTGCAAAGATTTTTCCTGTACTTATTATAAATCTAAAGTTTGTTTAGCATGAGTTTTCCTCGGGGACATTTATACTCATGTGGGATGTTAGAGTCAAATTAAACAAGTATCTTCCGCAAACGTATAATTTATATTTTATATCGTGGACTGGATGATTCACTAAGCCGAGGGATACAGCTACCATCATAACCTAAACTGGACTTCATTCATAACAATTTATGTTTTCTTTTAAAACTGTAGAGTTTGGAGTCTTACCTGAATGTCTGCAGTTATCTCCTGCACGGCGTGGCATCACGATGCGCATTTTCCCCTTGCTCTGATATAATTAAATTGTTGGGGGGAAATGCGGGTTGTGACAGTGCACCAAAGGAGATTTGGTGTGCTTGTTCTGTTCTACGAAGGGGCATGACGTGAGTTATTGCTGGACAAAGGATAAGGCTTGCTTCCAGTGCGGGTAGAAGGGGCATCTGAAGTCTTCGTGCCCCACAGGCTCAGTCCCCACTACAGCCTGCCCCTCTTCGAGCTCTACCGCCGCCAGCAAACCAAGACAGAGGGAAAGGAAAGCTGAATATAGTGAACAGTGAGGAAGCTCAAACATCTACGCAAGTTATTTCAGGTTAGCCCCAGTTTATTTCATCCTTTGTACTTATCGTTTCTGCCCTAATTATCGTTAGTTTAGTTATATATGCTACGATTTTAGGGGAGGTTAAGGTGCGGAATAGGTGGGCGCGCGTTCTTTTCGGTTCGGGTGCCACCCATTCCTTTGTGGCCCGGAGGTTTGTAGATAAACATCGTCTGGATGTGGATACATTAGGAGACTCCTTTAACATCAAGCTTCCCTCCGATGATTCGATGGTATCTAGTCAAGGAGTTCTGAGATGCCCTATATATCTAGGCGATTTCCTAGCCTTTGCAGATCTGATGGTGTTGGATCTGGTGGACTTTGACGTGATTTTTGGCATGGACTGGCTGTCCAAGTATGATGCGATCATCCAGTGCAAGGCAAAGAGACTGGACTTCAGGATGGACAATGGCCAACCTATGAGCATCTATGGATTTCAGGACAGAGTTTCACCTGTCATTTCTGTGGTACATGCTTGTCGTGCTATAGAGTATGGTTGCGAGGCATTTTTAGTTTCTATTTCTGCTCTGGAAATAGCTTTTGTTACACCACGTCTTGAGGATGTCTCGGTGGTGCGAGAGTTTCCAGATGTCTTTCCTGAAAGCCTTCCAGGACTTCATCCTGAAAGGGAGATAGAGTTTATGATAGACCTCGAGAAAGGTACTCGCCCAATTGCTAAGGCACCATACTGTATAGCTCTGCGTGAGTTGGATGACTTGTGTACTCAGCTCGATGAGTTGTTGAGGTGTGGTTTTATTAGACCAAGTTCTTCTCCATAGGGTGCTTCAGTTTTGTTTGTAAAGAAGAAGGATGGATCGATGAGGCTTTGCATCGATTATAGGGAATTGAATAAGGTGACCGTTAAGAATAGATATCCCCTGCCAAGGATTGATGATCTATTCGATCAGTTGTGTAGTAGCTCGGTATTTTCAAAGATCGATCTTTGCTCAGGCTACCATAAGTTGAGGATTGGTGTGGCAGATTTTCCTCAACCGCATTCCATTCGCAGCACGGACATTATGAGTTTTTGGTGATGTCTTTCGGTTTAACCAATGCACCATCTGCTTTCATGGATTTGATAAATAGGGTGTTTAAGGATTTCTTGGACCGATTCGTTATTGTGTTCATAGATGATGTCTTGGTATATTCCCATAATGTTGAGGAGCATACTCAGCATTTGTGTTTGGTTTTGTCGACCCTAAGGGAGCATAAGTTATATGCAAAGTTGTGTTTTAATGCAAGATGGTAAGGTGATCGCGTATGGATCGAGGAAACTAAAGATTCACGAGAGAAACTATCCTATGCACGATTTGGAGTTTGCTGCCGTAATTTATGCGCTGAAGCAGAGGCGACACTTATTGTATGGCGCGATGTGCAAGATCTATACAAACCATAAGAGTTTTAAGTACGTCTTCACTCAGAAGGAACTAAATCTGCGTCAGCGTCGGTGGTTAGAATATGTGGCGGATTATGAAGTGTAAATTCTTTATCATCCAGGAAAGGCTAATGTAGTAGCCGATTCTTTGAGTATAAAGACCGCTAAAATTTTTAATCAATCGGTACAGTCCTTGGTAGATGAATTCTTGCTGATGGATATTGAGGTTGAGAGGCGTACTGTGCCTGCTAGTTTGGAAGCGGAAGAACCTTCTTGTATTTCCCTTACTCGAGCACACCAGATGGATGATCTTGATTTGTTGCACCTTTGAAATAGAACTGTGAAGGGAGAGCTACCAGATTTATCATTGGATGAGTTGGATACCTTAAGATATCAGGGTAGATTTTGCGTCCCCGCCTTTTGTTATATTCGAGCTAAGATCTGTGCTGAAGCTCATGGTTCCAGTGTAGCTTATTACCCTGGTTCCCCTAAGATGTATAAGGATCTAAAGCAAATTGTTTGGTGGTCAGGGATGAAGAGCGATATCGCAAAGTTTGTATCAGAATGTTATACGTGTCAGCGTGTCAAGGCTGATCATAGAAGGCCTGATGGTTAATTGACACCGCTTGATATTCCAAGTTGGAAATGGGAGAGTATTTTAATGGATTTTATCACCAGTCTACCAAAATCTCTTTGTTGGCATGACTCTGTTTGGGTGATAGTCGACAGATTGACAAAGTGTGCTCACTTTGTTTCGTTTAAGATTGGGTATTTGATGAAGAAGATAGCTGAGCTATATCTTGAAGAGGTCATCAGGTTACATGGAGTGCCTGTTAGCATTGTATCAGATCGGGACTCAAGATTTACGTCTCGCTTTTGGAAGAGCTTGTAAGAGGGGTTGGGTACCGACTTGAGGTATTCCACCGCCTACCATCCGTAGACGAATTGGAAAACAGAAAGAGTCAATCAGATCGTGGAGGACATGATTAGATGTTGCATTTTGGACCACGGTGGAGCGTGGGATGAGCGTCTGAGGCTAATGGAGTTTGCTTACAATTATAGTTATCAAGAGAGTCTGAATATGGCCCCGTTTGAGGCCTTATCTGGGAGGCATTGTAGAACTCTGTTGTTTTGGGCTGAAGTTGGTGAGAGACCGTTGCTCGGTCCGAAAGCTCTTGAGGAGATGAGTTGTGTCGTGACTCATTTTCGAGAAAAGCTCCGTGTGGCTCAAGAGCGCTCTTAGAAGTATGCCAATCAATGAAGTGTTTATCTGGAGTTTACCGTTGGAGACTTGGTTTTTCTGAAGGTTTCTCCGATGTTTGGCATTAAAAGGTTTGGAAGGAACCACAAGTTAGACCCCCGGTACGTGGGACCTTTCCAGATTCTTGAACGCATAGGAGTGTCAGCTTATAGGCTGGATTTGCCTGCGACCTTCCCTGGTGTCCATGATGTGTTCCATGTGAGCCAATGTCGGAAGTGTGTTCGTAATGATCGTCAAGTCCTCGACTCGATGCCCCTGATTCAGCCCAACCTTACGTATGTGGAAAAACCTATTCGTATTTTGGATTCTCAAGAGCTTGTGTTGCGAAGAAAGACCATCCCTATGGTCAAGATTCTTTGAATAAATCAAGACGTCGAGAGCGCGACGTGCGAATTGGAATCAATAATAAGAGAATCTCATCTGCACCTCTTCTCTTAGTTTCGAGTATGTCGTTATGTTTGCAGTTATGTTTGATTTTATCGTTTTGATTTAGTTTTGGAGTTGAGTTAACTTTCGAGACGAAACTTCTTTTTAGAGGGAGTGACTGTAACCCCCCCCCCCCCGATTTTTCGATGATTTTATTTAAATGGGCAACATCATATTTATGACTTCATGGCGTTACTTTTAACGTCGAGTTGACAGTGCAATGCCGTTAAGGCATTTTCGCGTCCATTTGGTCGAGTCGGCAAATTTCTTGAATTCTTGTTGTATTGGGAAAAATTTTGCATTTTGAAATTTAAGTTAAGTAATCTTGGACTTGCTTGACAAGTTTCGTCGCAATCCAAGCATTTTTGGATTCTCGGCGCGTGATTTAAATCTCTAGAATGGTACGTCGGATTCTAAGGTTGTCTACGCTTCTAATTCGTAGAGTCAGCGATTCATTCCAAAATATTAGTCAAATCGGAACTTCTGCAATTTGTCCTGCTTGTACTCGAGATCCCCCCTTTCGTTCTCGAGAACTCACAGTTGTTCTCGAGAAGTCATGACTTATTGTTTTTGAGAAACTCTGCTCTAGTTCTCGAGAAGTCTATCCTAGTTCTCGAGAAGTCTGTCCTAGTTCTCGAGAAGTCCTATACTGTTCTCGTGAAGTCCTATGTTGCACTCGAGAGGTCCGTTTTGGCCTGCATTCGGGCGCCATTTTGAGATTCAAAACGACGTCTTATCAAAAAATCGTAAACATGAAATTTGTTCGCCTCGACAATATCTACAACTTTCATGTTGGCCACGTTTTGATTTGAAGCCATCTTAGACTCTTATTTTTTATTTTCTCAAAACTGGTCGTAAATAAGCTGCATTATTGATTTCTACCCGAGAACCCTTGTTCTACACGAGAAGTACAGTTTATTCTCGAGAATTATGGTCTTATTCTCGAGAAATACTTAATTCTCTCGAGTCCTACTATTTTGTTCTCGAGAACTATAAGTTTCTCTCGAGAACTTTGCTCTCTTTCTTGAGTAGCCCCATTTCCTCTCGAGTAGTCCTATATAGTCTGCGTTCGGGCGCATTTTTGAGAGTCAAAACGGTGTCGTACGAAAAAACGGTAAACATAAAATTTGTTCGTCTCGACGATATATACAACTTTCATGTTGGGCATCTTTCGATTTGGAGCTATCCTAGATCTTTATTTTTGATTCTCGTGAAACTACTCCTAATAACCCATTTTTGACAAAAAAAAATTTATAAACATAAATATATATATATTCTTGAACTTAGGTTTTAGAACAAAACTTCATCTTCTCCGATTCTTTTTCCTCCTGAACCAGAGCAGCGTGAGTGTGAGAGATAAAATACTTTGTGAACCTTCCGGTGGCCGTCGACGGTGCTCCGGTGCTCGAAATCTTCATCCAAATATAGATCCGGAAAGCTCTCACCGAGAGCTACGCTATCGTGGTAAATTTTTCCCCTTTCCTTGACTTTTATTGTTAGGATTTTCGGCCCTATCCCCTTTTCGGCCATTTTTGTTTAGATTTCAACTCCTCCCGTGTTCTTTTGCCCCGATCTACAATGTGGAGTGATTCAGAGGACTTTTCCGGTAAAACCAAAGCAAGTGGTGGTTTCCCCTCGTTTCTCCTTATCCAATTTGATGGTAACGGCTATGTTTTCATGTTCCTTAAAACTTTCTATGCTTATCTTTCCAAATTATAGTTATTATTAACCTTCTCAATAATCACATGAGCTTGTAACGTTTTGTCATGTGAACTCGATTTTTGTCCGGATATGTTTGATCGTTCTTGAAGTGTCTTATTGAGGGCTTTAAATGCCTTAGATTTCGTTATTGAACGGATTAGAGTTATTTAGGATTGTAAATCATTCCTTAGGGTTGATCAACCATGTCTTGAAACTAGAAGTGTCAAGTAGAATATGATGAGCCAAATCTCGAGATATATATGTGTTGCGGTTTCTTTGGATTTCTAAAATTACGGGAGTTAGTGGATAAAACCACCTCTGTGTTATCTGACTCCTTTATTGTACCTTGTGGAAATCTACCGGGTTTTGGGCATATGCGGTATATGGTGGAGAGTATGAGATTCCCTCGCAGTTAAGCGGATAAATTATTCGTGAGGGCTGTGTCCAGTTGAGTGACCACCTCGCCCGTGTTTTTGGGGTAGAGTCGACCACAGGTGCTTAGTAAAGGTAGTTAAATTTCTTCCTTATGTTTTTACTTATTTTTGTTCCCTTTTTGCCTTGGAAAATCTGGTGTATTTGTTGGAGTACGTGACGATTCACATAAGTATTTCTTTCTTTTCCTGTTCGATGCCTTACTTTAGTACTATTGGTTCTGAGTTGGTACCATGTTTGACCTTTGTTTTATTTTGCTTACTTCTTTGCCGTCATTTGTCCCTCTTGCTGAGATGTTCTGTCTTTGGAATACCTCAGGATCGGAGCATTAGCAGGTAGCGGAGCCGGTTTTGAAGCCCTTGCAGCAGCAGTGTCGGCTGTGGTTTTTCCCCTCGCCGTAGCGAGGTAGTTGTTGTTTCAGTTTTCTTTTCCTAGTTTCAGACATACTTGGTACCGTGGGTTCATGTCAGGTTGTTGACGCCCACGGGATTGTTGAACCTTGACACTTGCTAGCTGATGTGATTGTCTTATGTTTGGTTTAGATTACTTGCTCTCTGGGATGATTTATCGCTAGGACTGCATGTTAGATATTTTAAAGCTTATAAAACCTATTATTAGTAAGGCATCCATGCAATCTCTTTTAAAACTAAGTCACTATTTTTCTGGTTAGCGTAAAGACTTCTCCTATACTTATTATAAATCTAGAGTCTGTTTAGTATAAGTTGTTCCTCGGGGACATTTATACTCATGTAGGATGTTAGATTTAAATTAAACAAGTATCTTCCGCAAGCGTATAAATTATATTTTAAATTATGGACTAGATGATCCACTAAGCCGAGGGATACGGCTATCATCATAACTTAAGCTGGATTTCATTCATAATAATTTATGTTTTCTTTTAAAACTGTAGAGTTTGGAGTCTTTCCTGCACATCTGCAGTTATCCCATGTACGGCATGGCATCACGGCGCGTATTTTTCCCTTACTCTGATATAATTAAATTGTTGGGAAAAATGCGGGTTGTGACAATGAGATTTACCCTTCGGCGTCGACGCTCCTCCACTAAGAAAACCAGGCCAACTCTAATCCAGAAGAAATGAAGTGGAAACGGCCAAAATCAGGCATATAAATAAAGCTATCGTACGGTAACTAGCTACCGACATGTGGCCAACGCTTTTTCGGTTTCACTACTATCGAGCGATAGGACGCTAACGCCACGCAATAGAGGGCATTAGTTACGACACAACACCAGCCGCTACCACCACGCGCTATGATCCCGAGAACAATATCAATTAAATTGACCCAGCTATCGCTAGCAGTACCACTATCGCGGGGCGATAGCTTCCCGAGAGGTCTGCCAGATTAATTCCCCTGCTACCACCACACGGTAATAACTTTCCCCCGTACGGTAAAATCTTTCTTGAGAACTCGACACTTGCTCGAGAACTCGATGCAAACCCTAGAGCTACCGTCGTGCGGTAACTAGCTACTGTAGGGCAGTAACCCTAGAGAAGCACCTCACGCCTCAAGAAATTTTTGGCGTTACACATTATGATCAACAAATAATGCAGTCGGCCAATAAGGCATCAAACAGTAGATAGCCAATAAGGTAGCAGGCCAATAAGACAACAACCAGCAAGACAGTCACCATGCTACACAACCAGCAAGTCAGTCGGCCAATAAGGCAATAAGGAGAAAGGCATCAGGACATCAAACCAATAAAGATAATAAAGACAGTAGGGAGCAAGGCAGCATGGCAGTCGACCATTACGGCAGCAAGGATCAAGGCAACAAGGAAGCATGACAATAGCCAGCAGAGCATTAGGACGTCAACAACCAGCATGAGAACCACAACCAGCAAGGCAACCAACAAAGCAAAATAAGATAAAAACGCAGAGCGTGAGAATGAGTGGGGGAGGTAGGGATAAGAATCCACCAACTGAGAGATTGCTGAGATCAAAAGCACCAACAGATAGACAAGTGCCCACGAGATTGAGAGTATCCGAGAGAAGAGAGAACAACCAGAGTGAGATCACCAGCGAGGTAGAGTGAGAGCACCAGCACGCGAGAAAAATTAACTAGAGTGAGAGCACTAGTCACGCAGGGAGAAGAGAAATAGAGAGCTAGAGTGTCGAAAGCGCAAGAGATGAGAAGAATTAGCATAAGAGCGCCAGCGAGTAGGGAGAAGAAGAACCAAAGAGTTAGAGTGTCAAGAGCGCGCGAGAGAGGGAGAACACCCGCGGAGAGTGCTAGGGAAAGCACCAGCAAATTGCACGAGGGAAAACTAGGGTAAGAGTGAAATGAACCTCGCGGGGTGGGGGTCGGGGTCGGGGGTCGGTGGAATTAAATCAATCGACGTTTATTAAATAAAAAACGGGCGATATCGCCCATTTTTTGGGACCAGTATATCGATTAAAACCGATATATTCGCCCATTTTTCAAAATACCATAAATAAAAATTAAAATGCTTTTGTGTCGTTTTGACTCTCAAAGCTTCATGTCGGCCAACATGTCAGACATGTCGGCCAATATTCACAACACTGTATATGTATAAAGAACTAACGCTATCTATTGTAACTTCCATCTGTTTATCACACAGTCACTGTGTGATGAGTGATAACCGCAGAAACAGCTTTCTGATATATAGAATGTACTTGAAATAGATATATATTTACTATAAAACTAATATATATATAACTAATAAATGATGTCGTTTTCACCTCAAAACTTTGTACTCCTCGCCCATTTAGTGTAAGTGATATATATAATAATGCCAAGGATTTACTTAGATTATCTAACTTATTTGATTATCATTGACAAATGAGATTTGCATCTCAGAGAATCAATTTGGATTTATGTCAAGACGATCTATCATGGAAGTTATACATCTCCTGAGGAGACTCATTGACAACTCTCAAGAAAGAAAACAAGATTTGCATATGTTGTTTATCGATCTTGAGAAGGCTTATGATATGGTTTCAAGAGAGATCTTATGGAGAGTTTTAGAAAAGAAAGGCGTAAATGTATCATACATTGACATAATCAAATATATGTATTCAAATTCAGTGACGAGGGTGAGGACATCTTAAGGATTAACACAGAATTCTCTATCACTATTGGATTACATCAAGGTTCATTTTTATGCCCTTATCTCTTTACCCTTATCTTAGATGAGTTCACCAGACATATCCAACAAGCAATACCTTGATGTTTATTGTTTGTAGATGATATCATTTTGTTTGATGAGACGCGCAGGGGTGTAAACGCAAAACTGGAATCTTGGTGAGACACTTTAGAAAAGAAGAGTTTTAGGTTGAGCATGGTAAAGATGGAGTATGTGGAGCTTAAATTTTGCAGAGCAAGAAGGACGGATGACTTCTTTATTAAGTTGGGTGATCAAGATATTTCCTGTAGTAAGTGCTTTAAATATGATGCTCTAAATAAGATAAAAAGGGAAAGGCAGTTGGGTCAGACGATATATCCATCGAAGTATGAAAATTTCTAGGAAATGAACAAATAATGTGGCTTACATGTTTTTTCAATAAGATACTGAAGTCGAGGATGTCAGACCAATGGAGAGAAAGTATTTTGATACATTTGTATAGGAATAAAGAATATATACAAAATTATGTTAATTACAGAGGAATTAAATTGATGATTCATGCCATGAAACTATGGGAACGAGTAATAGAAAGAAGAGTAACACAAGAGACTAACATCTCAGAGAATCAATTTGGATTCATGCCAGGGAGGTCGACCATGGAAGTTATACAATCTCTTGAGGATACTTATTGACAACTATCGAGAAAGAAAACAAGATTTGCAAATGTTGTTTATAGATCTTGAGAAGGCTTATGATAGAGTTCAAAGGAGATCTTATGGAGAGTCTTAGAAAAGAAAGGTGAAAATGTTTCATATATTGACATAATCAAGGATATGTATACAAATTCAGTGACAAGGGTGAGTACATCTGGAGGATTAACATGGGAATTCTCTATCACTATTGGCTTACATCAAGGTTCAGCTTTAAGCCCTTATCTCTTTATCCTTATCTTAGATGAGCTCACCAGACATATCCAACATGCAATACCTTGGTGTTTATTGTTTGTGAATGATATCGTTTTGGTTGATAAGACTCGCAATGGTGTAAACGCAAAACTTGAATCTTAGTGAGATACTTTAGAAAAGAAGGGTTTTAGGTTGAGCAGGGCAAAGACAGAGTATATGGAGCTTAAATTTAGTAATACAAGAAGGATGGATGACTTTGTTATTAAGTTGGGTGATCAAGATATTTCCTATAGTGAGTGTTTTAAATATCTTGGATCGATAGTTCAAAAGACAAAGGTATTGATAACGATGTGACACATACAATCCAAATAGGTTAGTTGAAGTGGAGAGGCGAGTCAGGGATCTTATGTCGTATAGTACCACTAAAACTTAAGGGCAAGTTTTACCTTACTGTGATTAGACCCGTGATGCTCTATGGTTCTGAGTGTTGGGTAGTGAATTGTGTACATGGGCAAAAAATGGGAGTTGCGGAGATGAGAATGCTTAGGTGGATGTGTGG
This sequence comes from Platanthera zijinensis, assembly GCA_039513925.1. Classification (NCBI taxonomy): domain Eukaryota; kingdom Viridiplantae; phylum Streptophyta; class Magnoliopsida; order Asparagales; family Orchidaceae; genus Platanthera; species Platanthera zijinensis. The sequence continues at coordinate 69,947,561 of CM077097.1, read as the reverse complement.
ACACACGAGATTGGAAAAAATTAGGCATGAATGTATCAGGGATAAGATAGGAGTAGCACCAATTACAGAGAATATGCGAGAAGCTCGTATAAGATAGTTTGGACACGTACAAAGGAGACCATTAGAAGCACCTATTAGGCGTTGTGAAAGTCTAGTCACGAGCCATGTTAAATAAGGGAGGGGTAGACCAATAATGACTTGGAATGAAACTATAAGGAAATACATGATGTACTTAGGAATTAGTGAGATTATGACAAAAGATAGGGCACAATGATGACAATGGATCCATATAGCCGACCCCACTATAGTGGGATAAATGTTTGAGTGTTGTTGTAAGTGCTTTAAATATCTTGGATCAATAATTCAAAAAGATGGAGGTGTTGATAAAGATGTGATACATAGAATACAAGCAAGTCGGTTGAAGTGGAGAGGCACGTCGGGGATCTTATGTGATCATAAAAGTACCATTAAAACTTAAAGGCGAGCTTTACCATACTACAATTAGGCTAGCGACACTCTATGATTTTGAGTGTTGGTCAGAGAATTGTGTACATGAGCAAAAAATTGAAGTTGCGGAGATGAGAATGCTTAGGTGGATGTGTGGACACACAAGACTGGATAAAATTAGGAATGAATATGGATAAGATATGAGTAGCACCAATTGCAGAGAAGATGCAAGAAGCTTGATCTAAAATGGTTTGGACACATACAAAGGAGACCATTAAAGGCACCTATTAGGCGTTGTGAGAGTTTAGTCACTAAGCATGTTAAATGGGGGAGGGGTACACCAATAAAGACCTAGAATGAAACTATAAGAGAAGACATGATTTACTTAGACATTAATGAGATTATGACTAAATATAGGGCACAATGGCAAAAAAAGATTCATATAGCTGATCCCACTATAATGGAATAAATGTTTGAGTGTTGTTGTTGTATTTAACTTATTTGATAGATTATCTCGTTAGGGCCGAAACAAAATAAAATTTATTATTCGGAGAATAATCGAAATATGTCAAAACAGAATTCCCAAATTTCATAACCAATGTTAATTTTTGCAGATCAGAAAATCAGAATATATATTTCTTTAAATATAATATGATACCATATTAGTTTATGCATGATGGTGCACATTGGATCCCCGTACAACCATGATAGTATTGTAAAAATTTGTGAAAGCAAAAAAACGGGATACCAGGCGCAGAAACACTCAACCACACTGAGCCCAAACAAGCCAAAAAACAACTAGAATAGCAAGAGTCTTGTACTAATCAAAATATGTTTACATAGCAAGACATACATGGCAAGACATTATTGTCAATGTATCTGATGGAGCAAGAAAATTACAAGCTGAAAACAAACTATGCGGCCTCAAGGAGTAACCGCCGGCTCTGCTGCTAACCGTCAAGGAGTTCGCTGAAGCCGCCTGGTCGCAAGACCGCAACAAGCCGCGCGGACTACCCATTATTACAGCGCTGAAGAAAGAGCTCTAGCCGCTGAACTGCAAGTTGCCTAACCGCGAGGTCGCCTAGCCGCCAGATCAAGCGGATAGCTGCCACCGAACTGAACAAGCCTCCCAGAGGCGGACAACTTATTTGAACTGGGAAGAAGTTGAAGAAGAGAAACCGCTTAGTCGCAAACCGCGACCTATTATAAAACACTCGTGTTACATGCAGAGTTCGCACTATCCCTGACCGCAGTCAGAACCAAGTTCCTGGCTCTTCAGCACTATCCACACAACCTGTATAGCACAAACCGGTCAAACCTCTTCAAACTGCGCGGATAGAAAACCCTAACCGCAGCAACTTTCCGCGAGTTGACTTACTATTCACTCGGTACCATCTAATGTGATAGGGCGTCCTATTTTATTATAAGCACGGGGAGGAGTGTGATCACTACCCTAGATGATAGGATAACTGCCTTATCCAGTGCAAACACCAAGTGTATCCGAAAGGCTGCGGATACACACCAGACCGCTGCGACTTGGCCAAGACCGAGTCCGCCAAAGTAGAACATCCAAGGACGGAAACAAGCCTCTGACAAGCCGCCAAGCCTAGCCAGACAAGACCACCAAATAGGCAGACTCAGCGAGTACAACCTCAGTTTGCCCACTTGCGGACTAAGCTCCAGACCGCAAAAAACAAGCTCGTAGCCAAGTCATACAAGACACTGCTACAGAGCTAGGCGGATAGAGAAAGCAGTCCGTGCAGGCTGCGCAACCTCCTGGACTAATCCAACCTAGACTTGGTCCAAAAAAAATCAATTCCACACTACCAGACATCCCTAGTGCAAGCACTACACCAGCGAATACAAAACCAGTCCGCACAAAACTGGCAAACTCCAAAGCCAGCTGCTCAATCCAACAACTGAGCAGATAACCATCCTATTCGCCTGAAAACAACCCGGGGAATAAGCTGCACAACACTGGCTGACCTAGCTAGTCTCCAGTTCAGTCTGCTCAGACCGCCCGATCTAATTATCAAAACCGCCAAGACTGTCCGCACAGTCTGCCTAGGCTACCACTTTCACTTCAATAATTTTAGCACTCCCCTTGAAGTGATAAGTGGAGACCAGCCCTAGCAATCCCCATAACCGAGTAAATGGACCCTTTGATAGCGGATTTGTGAAGATGTCCACGATGTTGTCCTCACTCCGTACATGCCCAACCAGGAGAGACCCCTCCAATACCTTCTCCCGAATGAAATGGTGCTTAATCTCAATGTGTTTTGTCTGCGCATTACAAACTTGATTATTAACCAGTTTTAGGGCACTCTCATTATCACTACATAGTAGAGTAGGACCACACACTTCTTCATGGACTTCCTCTACTAGCCTCCTAAGCCAGATGGCTTCCCGAGCTACCAAGGCTGAAGCCTTGTACTCCGCTTCCGTAGTAGAGACGGACACTGAATCCTACTTCTTACTACACTAAAAATTCCCTATTGATCCACATGTGAAGACGTAACCGGATGTTGACTTCCGATCATCTGAATCTCCCCCATAATCAGCATCTGTATACCCGTGCAGGTCGAAGCATGTGTCTCTCCCATAAAGGAGACCCATGTCAGAAGTGGACTTTACATACTTCAGAATGCTCTTTGTCGTCATCAGATGAGGCTTCCTAGGTTCCTCCATATATCGACTTACTCATCCTACAGCATATGCAATGTCTAGCCTCATAATCGTTAAATAGATAAGTCTCCTCACCAGAGCACGGAACACTAGAGGATCATGAAGTATCCTACCCTCATCTCGTCGAAGCTTGATGCTAACCTCAAGAGTAGTAGAGCAACTCTTCCCTTCTAGCATGTCAAATTGTTGAACGATCTGATCCGTATAGCCCTTTTGAGAAATAAGTATGCCTTTCTCTTTCCTCTCCACCTCGAGTCCAAGGAAGTGATGGAGCTCACCGAAGTCCTTCATCTCGAACCGAATGGCTAGCTCTGCCCTGAGCCTAGCCACCTCCTCTTCGGAGTTCCCTATGGCGATCATATTGTCCACGTACAGCAGTACCAAGACATGAAGCTCCCCTCCCCCCCCCCTTTCTTGATGAATAGGCTCGAGTCTGAATCCGAGGCAGAATATCCGCATAATTGGAGGTACTCTGCGATCTTCTCATATCATGCCCTCTGAGCATTCTTTAAACCATAAAGGTCCTTCCGGAGTTTGTAGACGTGTCTTAGATGATCTTTATACATGTATCCAGGAAGCTAAACCATTAAGATGTCTTCGATCTCCCCGTAAAGATAGACATTCTTTACGCCTAGCTTCCACATCTTCCAGCCCTGACAAGCCGGCAAAGCCATCACCTCCCGAACTGAAGTCATCTTCGTCATAGGACTGAACGTCTCTTAATAGTCTTCTCCATACTACTGATAAAAAGCTCGAGCTACAAGGCGAGCCTTATACCGCTCGATGCTCCTATCCGCCTTCTTCTTTAGCTTGTAGGCCCACTTATATGTCACAAGTGTAATGTCATCGACCTTGGGCACAAGGTCTTAAGTCTCATTCTTACTGAGAGCAGTCATCTCCTCATCCATGGCATCTTCCCACTCCTTAACCCCAGTGGCGTCTTCAAATCTAGAAGGCTTTCGCTCATCCAGAGGGTCTGTGAAGAAATAAGAGACCAAGCCCACTACATTTCCTTCGCTATATCGAGCCGGTGGTTTGATGGTCCTCTTCGATCTCTGAAGGGTCTGAACCTTGTTAACCATCTCAGTTGCTTATTCTAAATCAGCTCCGTTCCCAGGCAAACTTGGATCAATGCTCCCCCTGCATCCTGAACCAGAAGCCTCCGGCCAGGAGCTAGAAACACCTGGAGCTCCTGGTGACACAGACAGCTCCACTAGAAGATCCTTAGCAGTCTCCCCTGCTCTCCATCCGCCCTGCTTTCATGTAGCTCTACAGGGGATCCACCTCCATATGACATCAGCTCATGAAAGACCACGTCTCTCGAAACCACGAACTTCTTCGTCATAGGGTCCAAACATTTGCACCCCTTCTTACGCTCATCATATGTAACACCCCTATCCGTCACATAGCATATAGCAGTAGGTCCGGCCGGGGCCCGACGCCATATACTACGGACAGACCGGTTGGTTACGCGTTGAAACCATTCAACCAATCACCACGCCTTACACAACACCTAGCGGAAGCAATTTTTATATAGTTGCAAAGAGAACAAGAACCCTGCTACAAAGCATGAATGTCCACTACAAACTCAGGAATGTAATCATACACAAAAGAGAACTGGCCTTAAGGCCTTACATTGTTCACTTAACAAAATGAAGTGTTTTCCAAACTTCGGCACGCAGGCCGGCCATACATGAAAACGGGAAACAAACATAAGCAATTAGGCCTTCGAGGGCCGGCACAGCAACAAGGGCTTTAGCTCGCTATTTCCCGCTCTACTCCGCAGCACCTGCAAGTCACAAACCACCGCCTGGTGGCAAACAATAGCAACGGTCAGCAATGCTGACCAAATTATAACGATCCCGCCCCCACATTCGGGGCGGCGATGCTCTTTCCCTGCACTTTATTAGCATAGGCATTTATATAAAGTATTTGCACTTCACCACAGGCGTAGGCTCGCACGGCCACACACCCCGTGCACTCAGGGCACATTCTCGGCGAACCGGCCAACGTCACGTCAATTCAAGCCATAGACGTTCCCAATCCACCACCGCCTCTTGGACGGTCATCCATATGAGCATTTTGTCTTATTGGCCTTGGTCACGGCAATTTAAGCCATAGACCGCCGAAGACCCTCATCCATGCCAACGGTCCTACCGAACGACATAGATCGGGTACGGTTCCGCCTGACCCGTGCTCATACCGCAACGACAATTTAAGCCATATGTGCAGGCCAAGACTCACCGAGTCCCGTTTCGACCACAATAATCACATAACCCGGTTATGTTCACGTTGGCCCCTGGCCACCGTGTTGGCAAAACCCGCTTTTGCCCAGTTTTCCGGGTGCACCTTGGAGTTAATCTCCAAGGCTCCCTGATGCAATCTACCACGTAGAAAACCCGAAAACACCCAAACATCCGGATTCTTGCCCGGTTCAAATGCAATGCAACATCACCGATCCGGCTCTACATGTCCGAATAGGCTTCACACACAATGCCTACGTCCGTTTTCGCATACGGACTCTACACAAGGGGGACTTCACATATCTACCCCAAGGAACGCTCCAACTCTTCTCTCACTCGAGAGAGAGGGCTTCCTATGCAAAGGAAAAGAGGGCTTCACATGCCCAAGGATGAGAAATCGTTACCCTTGCGTTCTTCCGCAGCGCCATCGAAAACTGCCTCCGCGGATCTGGACTCGGATCGCGATTCGGAGCTCCGAAGCTCTTCCGGCGGCCGGATCTTGGACTCCTCCTTCCTCCTTGCTCTCCCTTCTCTCTAACCTTTAGAGAGAGATTGGCCAATGAAAAATGGGTTTCTAAACCCTATTTCCCGACTATAACCACCCAGGAGCAGCCCCCCACCGTCGGATCCAAAGCCAAGGAAACGAACGGTCGAGATTAGACCTGAAATCCCAAAATCTAGGCCGAACACGGGTTGGCACACGGCCGTGTGCCTGGCCGTGTAGCTCATTCGCCGTCTCGACCAAGATTGAAAACCAGCAACATGGCATGTGACACGGCCTCCGACACGCCCGTGTCACCTGCGACACGCCCGTGTCAGGACCCGTATCACGCCCCCCCGTGTGCAATCTATCAACACTTCGCAGTCAGAGAGGTACACGGCCTGGTGGCACGGCATTAGACACGCCCGTGTCAAATTTGACACGCCCGTGTTTGTTCCCGTGTCATTACCCGTGTACCCAACCGCACAGCCCAGGTGTGACACGGCCTGGGACACGCCCGTGTCCTAGGCCGTGTTCCACCACACGACCATCGTCGACCTGAACTGGTCGACGACACGGCCAGCTCGATGGCCCGGGCTCGACACGCCCGACACGGCCTCCGACACGCCTGTGTCGGGGCCCGTGTCACCTGCACCAAAAATCTGTCTTGGCCAAAAACGATCCCCGTCGCTCCTACAACAATTTGGGGTGTTACATCATAGGCCACAAAGACAAGTTTCCTTGACTTTGCATCCAGCTTAGTCCTGAGAGCATCTGGGATATGAACGTAACAAGTCGATCCGAACACCTGAAGGTATTCCACGTTAGGCTTCTCCTTGAACATCATCTCAAAAGGATACTTCATGTTGATCAAACTCAAAAGAATTCGATTGATGACATAAGCTGCACACGTCATTCCTTCCGCCTAGAAGGACTTTGGAATGCCTTTAGCATGAAGCCAACACTTGTAGGTTTCCGTCAAATGACGGATCTTCCATTCAGCTACTCCATTTTGTTGTGGAGTACGAGCACAAGTGAGCTCCCTTTGAATGTCGTACTTCCTGTAGAAGCTTGAGAACTCAGTTGAAACAAACTCACCTCCGTTGTATGTTCTTAACTTCTTGATCAACACGCCAAACCAGCCCTCCACCAGCTCCTTAAACTCCACAAACAAATGAAATACATCTGACTTCTCCTTCAAAAAATACAACCAAGTGTACCTTGAGTTGTCATCAATCAGGACCATCATATACCTGCTGCCTCCAAGGCTGGCTGTGATGGTCGGCCCCATCAGATCACCATGGATACACTCCAATGGTGCTTTACATCTGGTTAACGACTTATCAAATGGAACGCGATGAGTCTTGTAATGCCCCGATTTTTCGATGATTTTATTTGATTTGGTATCGTCATATTTATGACGTCATGGCGTTACTTTTAACGTCGAGTTGATGACGCATCGCCGTTAAGGCATTTTCGCGTTCGTGCGGTCGAGTCGGCCAAATTCCTGTTGAAATTGGAAAATTTTGCATTCTGAAAATTAAGTTAAATAATTTTGGACTTGCTCGTCAAGTTTCGTCGCAATCCGAGTGATATTCGGGCCTCGGCGATTTTCCGAAGTTTTTTAGAATTTATGTTCATCGTAGACTTTGAAAATTTATATCTCGAGAATGGCTCGTCGGATTTTTGCTTTGACTTCGTCGTTGGGTTCGCAGCGTCAGTGTTCGCCTTCGGTGCGATTTTCGTTTAATTCGGAGCGCGTTTGGGCCTCCATTTTGAACTCGTGTTTTCTTGTTCAAAAAAATATAAATATGATTATTTTAATATTATAGTACTATTCAAAAATGTCTTTTACTATTCATCTCTATAGTTTGATTTTTGGATATATCTATAAAATTTCACTGTTCATGCAAATTATTTTTGTCTAACTCTCGAGTGGCTGTTGTTCTTCTCGAGTAATATAATTCTGCCTCTCGAGTACTGTCATTCTCCTTCTCGAGTACTACTTTTTATTCTCGAGTGAATTTTCTTACCTCTCGAGTAGCTTGTTTTCTACCTCTCAAGTACCTGTAAACTTGTTCTCGAGTGGTATGCAGCCCTTCCCGAGTAGTCCGTTAAAGTTTGCATTCGGACGCCTTTTTGAGGGTCAAAACGATGTCGTATAAAAAATTGTTAACATAAAATTTGTTCTTCTCGACGAGATCTACAACTTTTATGTTGGGCACTTTTCAATTTGAAGCCATTCTAAATCTCTATTTTCATTTTTCGTGCACCCGCTCGTAAATAGTCAGTTTTTAGACAACTTTATATATATATATATATATATATATATATATATATATATATATATATATATATATACTCTTATACTTAGGGTAATTAGAAAAAAACTTCATCTTATCCAAAATTCTGAATCGAACCAGAGAGGCGTAGGCGAGAGAGAGGAAGCCGTTCGTGAATCTTCCAGTGGCCGCCGACGGTGCTCCGGTGCTCGAAATCTTGAACAAATCGTAGATCTGGAAAGCTCCCGTCGAGAGCTAGGCCATTGTGGTAAAACTTTTCCCGTTCCTTGAGTTTTCTCGTTAGGGTTTTTTGGCTCTAACATCTATTTCGGCCATTTTTGTTCAAATTTCGACTCCTCCCGTCTTTTTTTGCCCTGATCTGCGACGTGGAGTGATTCGGTGAACGTTTCTGGTAAAACCAAGCCAAGTGGTGGTTACCCTCGTTTCCTCTTCTTCGGTTAATTGTAACTGTTAAGTTCTTCATGTTTGTTAATTTTCTACACTTTTGCCCCCCCCCAAGGTATTACAGTAATTAATCTTCCTTAATAATCACTTGATGTGGTAAGATCTTGTCATGGTAACCTAAAATTTGTCAGGGGATGTTTAATCATTCTTGAAGTTCTTTATTGGCGGTTCTAATCGCATTATCCATCGTTGATGATCATGTTAGAAGTGGTCTAGGACTTGTAACACCTCCTAGAGGACGATCAACCGTGTCTTGAATCTATAAATGTCAAGTAGAATCTGACGTGCGAAGTCTCGAGATATATGTGGTGGTTTTTGTGGGTTTTCTTGATTGCGGGAGTTAGTGGACAAAACCACCTCCGTAATGTTTGATTCCTTTATTAGTACCTTGTGGAAGTCTACCAGGTTTTTGGGCATCTGTGGTGTATGTTTGAGAGTATGAGACTCCCCCGCAGTTAGACGGGTATTATATTCGTGACGATGTGTCCATTTGAGTGACCACCTCGCCCGTGTTTTTGGGTAGAGTCGACCACAGGTGCATAATAAAGGTTATGTATTTCTTCCTTATGATTTACTCATGTTTGTCACCTTATAGCCTTGTGCATATGGTGTATTTATGATGTACATGACAATTCACGTAAGTGTTCTTTTCCTGTTTGATGCTTTACTTTTGTACTTTACTTCAGTACTGTTGGTTTTGGGTTGGTACCCCTTTTAACCTTTGTTTATTTTGTCTTATCTTTCTGCCACTATTTGTACCTTCTTGCTGAGGTGTTGTGTCTTTGGAATTCCTCAAGTTCAGAGAAATAACAGATAGTTGTGCTGGTTTTGGAGTTCCTGGGTAGCTGTCTTGGTTATGGGTTTTCCTCGTCGTAGCGAGGTAGTTTGTTGTTTATTTTGTTTTACTGGTTCAGACATACTTTACTGTATGTGGGTTCGTGTCAGTTTGTTGACGCCCACGGGATTGTTATTTTTGGATACTTGCTAGCTGCTTAGTTTTCTTTCTGTGGATGTGGATTACATGCTCTCTGGGATGATTTATGCTAGGAATGCATGTTAGGTATTTTCAAAGTATAAAATCTACTATTATTACTTCATGCATTTGCATATTTTAAAACTCTAACTTGTTATATTTAGCGACCGTAAAAGCTATCTTTACTACTATTATAAATTTAGGGTTTTGCATAGTATGAGTTGTCCTTGGGGATGTTTACACTCATGTAGGATGTTCAATCTCATGAATGAAGTATATTTATTCCGCACCGTATAAACTATTTTCTTTCGTGAACTTGATGAGCCACCAAGCCGAGGGATACGGTTAAATTGCCTTAAAATTGGATTTTTTTTTTAATCACTTAAAGATCTCTCTCTTTTTGAGTCCAGTAGGAGTTTTTCCTGAGCGTTCGCAGTTATCCCCTACTGACGTGGCATCATGACGTGCATTTTCCCTTACTTTGATAAGTTATTAAATGCGGTGAAAATGCAGGTTGTGATAGTTGGTATCAGAGGGAGGTTGCTTGACAATTGGTCAGGCAACCTTCCCTTGTTAGTGTTAGTTGTTTAGTGATATTTCATACACGCGCCGATATGTCATCAGTACGTCTTAGCAGAAGCATATTCACTACACTCATAGCATGATAAGAAGTATACGGGGTATATTATGTAGTATGGGATGCATAATATGTGTTTGTATATGGATCCACCATAGGAGGCAACATGTGACGGTTATGTAGTATGGGATGCATAACCACCATCACATGGATGCCCATTAACACATTTTCTTTTCTCGTTGCATGCGATGCTATGTAGTATGGGATGCATAATATTTCATGTGTACGTCGCTCATGCATGCATTAAGGCCTTTCTAGAATACATAGCATTGCATACATAGCATATCACCGCATAAACACGCGTGTTAAGTTAAGGTTTACATGATGACACATGTACACACATGATTTTAAATAAGAATAAAGAATTCATGCATTCATATCATAAGCACATGAGTAAATAGGATGAGAGGATGTCATCCTAAGTAGGACATAGCATCATTATAAAATCCCAGAGAAAGTTACAGCACAAGCAAGTGTCTTTAAGTATGGTCTAAACTAGTTGAGTGGCTTTGTTGTAAGCTAGGATTTTGATGAGTAGTTTGCTGCCTTTTAGAATGCCACCTAAGCGTCCTGCAAAGAGGTCGACTCCCTAGTCAGAGGGTGAGTCGTCGGGTGCACAGAGTGAGGCGTTGATCGAGAGATTGCGTTAGAGCAATGAAGCTCTATCGAGGCAGTTAGTTGAGATGCAGACGTAAATTCAGTCATTTTTATCTGCCGCTCTCGTGTAGCAACTCGTAGCGCAAGATTCTGCCGTGGGTTAGGCCGTACCTGCTGATCCTGCTCCTCAGGTGCCTCCGGTGATGCAACCACCAGAAATGAATTTCATATCATGCCTCCAACGGTTGGGACCTCCCACCTACGACGGGAGTGCCGACTTTATGATTTTAGATGATTGGATCATCTCCATCAAGGAGATGTTTTCGTATTCCAGAATTCTAGAAGCCCAGAAGGTAATGATTGCAGCCTATCAGTTAAAAGGTCAGGCAAAGAGTTGGTGGATTCGGGAAAGGGAGAGTCTAAAGGAAGGTTGTTCTTGGGAATATTTTAAGAAGATGCTGCTAAAGAAGTTTCTACCCTCGGTCGAGCAGGACCGCCTGATGAATAACTTCCTGCATCTGAAGCAGAGACAGCTCTCGGTGAGTGAGTATGAGATTGAATTTAGCAAAATGAGTAGGTTTGCTCCTGATTTGGTAGCTTCGGAGGAGGGTAGAGTGAAACGTTTCCTGGGAGGACTAAGAAGTGATGTCCAGCAGTGCGCATGCACTTATGGAGCTGACAGATATGTTGTGACAGTGGAAGCTGCACTGAAAGTGGAGGCAATTGAAAACGCCAAGAATCGAGGTGCTACGGCGAGGAAAGAGAAGAGAAAGGGTATTGAGGATGGAAGCTCTAGGGCATCCGGCCCTTCTTCGAAAAAGAAAAGTGGAGAAATATGTAGCTTCTGTGGTCGACCTGGAAACCCTTACGAAAGGTGTTTCAAGAGGACTTCCACCCTGAAGTAGCAACAGGTGCACGCCATCCAAGGTGCACCCAAGGGACAGCTAGTGTGCTCATTCTGTGAAAGGAAGGGTCATGATGTGAGTCATTGCTGAATGAAAAAAAGGACTTGCTTCCAGTGCGGGCAGAAGGGACACCAGAAGTCTTCGTGCCCTAGGCTCAGTCCCCACTGCAGCCTGCCCCGCTTCGAGCTCTGCCGCTGCCACCAAATCAGGACAAAGGAAAAGGAAAGTTGAACGTGGTCACCTACGAGGAAGCTCAAACCTCTACGCAAGTTATATCAGGTTAGCCCCAGTTTAATTTATCTTTATTATTTATCGTTGTTGCCCTTGTTATCATTCGTTTAGTTATGTATGCTATGGTTTTAGGGGAGTTTGAGGTGTGGAATAGGTGGGCACGCGTTCTTTTCTGATTCGGGTGCCACCCATTCCTTTGTGGCCCGGAGGATTGTAGATAAACATCTTCTGGATGTGGATCAATTAGGAGACTCCTTCAACGTCAAGCTTCCCTCCGGTGATTCGGTGATATCTAATCAAGGAGTTCTGAGATGCCCTATATACCTAGGCGATTTCCTAGCCTTTGCAGATCTGATGGTGTTGGATCTGCGGACTTTGACGTGATTTTGGGCATGAACTGGCTATCCAAGTATGATGTGGTCATCCAGTGCAAAGCAAAGAGACTGGACTTCATGATGGACAATGGCCAACCTATAAGCGTCTATGGATTTCAAGACAGGGTTTCCCCTATTATTTCTGCGGTACGTGCTTGTCATGCTATAGAGTCTGGTTGCGAGGCATTTTTGGTTTCTATTTCTGCTTTGGAAACTGCTTTTGTTACACCACTTCTCGAGGATATCTCGGTGATGCGAGAGTTTCCAGATGTCTTTCTTGACTGTCTTCCAGGACTTCCTCCGGTGAGGGAGATAGAGTTTGTGATAGACCTCGAGCCAGGTACTCATCTTATTGCCAAAGCACTGTACCGTATGGCTCCGCATGAGTTGGATGAGTTGTGTACTCAGCTCGAGGAGTTGCTGAGGTGTGATTTTATTAGACCAAGTTCTTCTCCATGGGGTGCTCCTGTTTTGTTCGTCAAGAAGAAAGATGGATCGGTGCGGCTTTGCATCGATTACAGAGAATTGAATAAGTTGACCATTAAGAATAGATATCCCCTGCCAAGGATTGATGATCTGTTCAATCAGTTGTGTGGCAACTCGGTATTTTCAAAGGTTGATCTTCGCTCAGGCTACCACCAGTTGAGAATTCGTGAGGCAGATATTCCTCGGACCGCTTTACGTTTGCGACATGGACATTTTGAGTTTTTGGTGATGTCCTTCAGTTTGACCAATGCACCCTCTGCTTTCATGGATCTGATGAATAAGGTGTTTACGGATTTCTTGGACCGATTTGTTATTATTTTTATAGATGATGTCTTGGGGTTTTCCCGTAAAGTTGAGGAGCATACTCAGCATTTGTGTTTGGTTTTGTCAACCCTGAGGGAGCATAAATTATATACGAAGTTGAGAAAGTGTGAGTTCTGGCTACATCTGGTGTCCTTTCTGGGTCATGTTGTAAGCAAGGATGGTATTTCTGTAGACCCAACCAAGATTTCTGTTGTGGTGGAATGGGAGAGACCTTCTACACCTAAGGAGATTAGGAGCTTCTTAAGTCTGGCTGGCTATTATAGGAGATTCATGGAAGGGTTTTTGGTGTTGTTTGCTCCTCTAACTAATATTACTCAGAAGAATACTGCATTCATTTGGAGTGATAAGTGTGAAGAAGCCTTCCTAGAGTTGAAGAAGAGATTATGTACTGCTTTAACCTTACCTTCTAAAGGAGTTGAATATGATGTATACGTGGATGCATCACACATCGGACTTGGTTGTGTTTTAATGTAAGATGGTAAGGTTTTTCGCGTATGGATCGAGGCAACTAAAGGTTCATGAAAGAAACTATCCTACGCACGATTTGGAGTTTGCTGCCATAATTTATGCGCTGAAGCTGTGGCGACACTTATTATATGGTACGTTGTTCAAGATCTATACGGACCATAAGAGTTTGAAGTACGTCTTCACTCAGAAGGAACTAAATCTGCGCCAGCGTCGGTGGTTAGAATATATGGCTGATTATGAAGTGGAAATTCATTATCATCCAGGAAAGGCTAATGTAGTAGCCGATGCTTTGAGTAGAAAGACCGCCAAAATTTTTAACTTGTCGGTACAATTCTTAGTAGAAGAATTCTTGTTTATGGATATTGAGGTTGGGAGTAGTACTGTGCCTGCTAGTCTAGAAGCAGAAGAGCCCTCTTGGATTTCCCTTACTCGAGCACATCAAAAGGATGATTCGGATTTGTTACACCTATGGAATAGAACTGTGAAGGGAGAGCTACCTTATTTCTCCTTAGATGAGTTGGATACCTTGAAGTATCGGGGTAGATTTTGTGTCTCCTCCTTTGGCGACATTCGGGTTAAGATCTATGCTGAAGCTCATGGTTCCAGTGTAGCCTACCATCCTGGTTCCACTAAGATGTATAAGGATCTAAAGCAAATTGTTTGGTGGTCAGGAATGAAGAATGATATCGCGAAGTTTGTATCGGAATATTATAGGTGTCAGCGTGTCAAGGCTGACCATAGAAGGTCGGGAGGTAAATTAACACCGCTTGATATCCCAAGTTGGAAATGGGAGAGTATTTCAATGGATTTCATCACCAGTCTACCGAAATCTCCCTGTGGGCACGACTCTGTTTGGATGATAGTCGATAGATTGACAAAGTGTGCATACTTTGTTCCCTTTAAGATTGGGTATTCTATGAAAAAGATAGCGGAGATATACCTTGATGAAGTCATCAGATTACATGGAGTGCCAGTTAGCATCATATCGGATCGAGACTCTAGATTTACGTCTCGCTTTTGGAAGAGTTTACAGGAGGGGTTGGGTATCGATTTAAGGTATTCCACCGCCTATCATCCGCAGACAAATGGTCATACGGAAAGAGTAAATCAGATCGTAGAAGATATGATCAGGTGTTATATTTTGGATCACGGTGGCTCTTGGGACGAGTGTCTCAGACTCATGGAGTTTGCGTACAATAATAGTTATCAAGAGAGTCTGCAGATGGCCCCGTTTGAGGCCTTATAGGGGAGGCGTTGTAGAACTCCTTTGTTTTGGGCTGAAGTTGGTGAGAGACCGTTGCTAGGTCCAGAAGCCCATGAGGAGATGAATTGTACTGTAACACATATTCGAGAGAACCTCCGTGTAGCTCAAGAGCGTTATGAGAAGTATGCTAATCGACGAAGGGTCGACCTGGAGTTTGTCGTTGGAGACTTGGTTTTTCTAAAAGTTTCTCCGATGTCAGGTTTTAAAAGGTTTGGAAGGAACCATAAGTTAGACCCCCGGTATGTGGGACCTTTCCAAATTCTTGGGCGCATTGGAGTGTCAACTTATAGGCTGGATTTGCCTGCGACCTTCTCTGGTTTCCATGATGTGTTCCATGTGAGCTAGTTGCGGAAGTGTGTTCGTAATGGTCCTCAAGTTCTCGACTCGGTGCCCCATATTCGGACCAACCTTACGTATGTGGAAGAACCTGTTCGTATTCTGGATTCTCAAGAGCATGTGTTGCGGAGAAAGACCATCACCATGGTCAAGACTCTTTGGAGAAATCAAGACGTTGAGAGTGCGACGTGGGAATTAGAATCGGCGATGAGGGAATCTTATCCGCATCTCTTCTCTTAGTTTCGGGTATATCTCTATGTTTTCAGTCATGTTTGATTTTCTCATTTTGGTTTGGTTTTGGAGTTGTGTTAAGTTACGGGACGAAACTTCTTTTTAGGGGGAGTGACTGTAATGCCCTCGATTTTCCGATGATTTTATTTGATTTGGTATCGTCATATTTATGACGTCATGATGTTACTTTTACAATCAAGTTGACGGCGCATCGCCATTAAGACATTTTTGTGTCCGTGCGGTCGAGTCGACCAAATTCCTGCTGTAATTGGAAAGTTTGCATTCTGAAAATTAAGTTAAATAATTTTGGACTTGCTCGTCAAGTTTCGTCGCAATCCGAGCGATATTCGGGCCTCGGCGATTTTCTGAAGTTTTGTAGAAATTATGTTCGCCGTAAACTTTGAAAATTTATATCTCGAGAATGGCTCGTCAGATTTTGGTTTTGACTTCGCCGTTGGGTTCGTAGCGTCAGTGTTCGCCTTCAGCGCGAGTTTCGTTTAATTCGACGCGCGTTTGGGACTCCGTTTTGAACTCGTGTTTCCTTTTTCAAAAAATATATAAATATGATTATTTTAATATTATAGTATTATTCAAAAATGTCTTTTACTATTCATCTCTATAATTTGATTTTTGGATCTATCTGTAAAATTTCACTGTTCATGCAAATTATTTTTGTCTAACTCTCGAGTGGTTGCTGTTCTTCTCGAGCAATATAATTCTGCCTCTCGAGTACTGTCATTCTCCTTCTCGAGTACTACTTTTTATTCTCGAGTGAATTTTCTTACCTCTCGAGTACTGCATTCCTACCTCTCGAGTAGCATGTTTTCTACCTCTCGAGTACCTGTAAACTTGTTCTCGAGTGGTGTGCAGCCCTTCCCGAGTAGTCCGTTACAGTTTGCGTTCGGGCGTCTTTTTGAGGGTCAAAACGGTGTTGTATAAAAAATGGTTAACATGAAATTTGGTCGTCTCGACGAGATATACAACTTTCATGTTGGTCACTTTTCGATTTGAAGCCATCCTAAACGTCTATTTTCGTTTTTCGCGCACCCGCTCGTAAATAGTCCGTTTTTAGACAAAACTTTATATATATATATACTTTTATACTTAGGATAATTAGAAAAAAACTTCATCTTCTCCAAAATTCTGAACCGAACCAGAGAGGCGTAGGAGAGAGAGAGAAAGTTGTTAGTGAATCTTCCGGTGGCCGTCGACGGTGCTCCGGTGCTCGAAATCTTGAACCAATCGTAGATCTGGAAAGCTCTCGTCGAGAGCTATGCCATCGTGGTAAAACTTTTCCCGTTCCTTGAGTTTTCTCATTAGGGTTTTTCGGCCCTAACCTCTATTTCGGCCATTTTTGTTCGGATTTCGACTCCTCTCATCTTCTTTTGCCCCGATCTGCGACGTGGAGTGATTCGGTGAACGTTTCCGGTAAACCAAGGCAAGTGGTGGTTTACCCTCGTTTCCACTTCTTCGGTTAATGGTAATTGTTAAGTTCTTCATGTTTTTTAATTTTCTACACTTTTGCCCCCCCCCCCCCAAGGTATCACAGTAATTAATCTTCCTTAATAATCACTTGATGTGGTAAGATCTTGTCATGGTAACCTAAAATTTGTCAGGGGATGTTTAATCATTTTTGACGTGTTTTATTGGCGGTTTTAATCGCATTATCCATTGATGTTGATCGTGTTAGAAGTGGTCTAGGACTTGTAACACCTCCTAGAGGTCGATCAACCGCGTCTTGAATCTAGAAATGTCAAGTAGAATCTGACGTGCCAAGTTTCGAGATATATGTGGTGGTTTTTGTGGGTTTTCTTGATTGCGGGAGTTAGTGGACAGAACCACCTCCGCAATGTTTGATTCCTTTATTAGTACCTTGTGTAAGTCTACCAGGTTTTTGGGCGTCTGCGGTGTATGGTGGAGAGTATGAGACTCCCTCGCAGTTATATGGATATTATATTCGTGAGGGTGTGTCCAGTTGAGTGACCACCTCGCCCGTGTTTTTGGGTAGAGTCGACCACAGGTGCATAATAAAGGTTATGTATTTCTTCCTTATGATTTACTCATGTTTGTTACCTTATAGCCTTGTGCATATGGTGTATTTATGATGTACGTGACGATTCACATAAGTGTTCTTTTCCTGTTTGATGCTTTACTTTTGTACTTTACTTCAGTATTGTTGTTCTTGGGCCGGTACACCTTTTGACCTTTGTTTATTTTGGCTTATCTTTTCTGTCACTATTTGTACCTTCTTGCTGAGGTGTTCTGTCTTTGGAATGCCTCAGGTTCAGAGCAGTAGCAGATAACTTTGTTGGTTTTGGATTTCCTGGGTAGCTGTCTTGGCTGTGGGTTTGCCTCGCCGTAGCGAGGTAGTTTGTTGTTTATTTTGATTTACTGATTCAGACATACTTTATTGTATGTGAGTTTGTGTCAGTTTGTTGACGCCCACAGGATTATTATTTTTGGATACTTACTAGCTGCTTAGTTTTCTTTCTGTGGATATGGATTACTTGCTCTCTGGGATGATTTAGGCTAGGAATGCATGTTAGGTATTTTCAAAGTATAAAATCTACTATTATTACTTCATGCATTTGCATATTTTAAAACTCTAACGTTGTTATATTTAGTGACCGTAAAAGCTATCTTTACTACTATTATAAATTTAAGGTCTTGTATAGCATGAGTTGTCCTTGGGGACGTTTAAACTCATATAGGATGTTCAATCTCATGAATGAAGTATATTTATTCCGCAACATATAAATTATTTTCTTTCGTGGACTTGATGAGCCACCAAGCCGAGGGATACGATTAAATTGTCTTAAAATTGGATTTTTGCTAATCACTTAAAGATCTCTCTTTTTGAGTCTAGTAGGAGCTTTCCTTGAGCGTCCGCAGTTATCCCCTGCTGATGTGGCATCATGACGCACATTTTCCCTTACTCTGATAAATATTAAATGCGGTGAAAATGCGGGTTGTGACAAGCCTTTTCATATTGATATCCCGCGCAAACATGACTGTCGTCGAAGTATGACAACTTTGGTAAGCCTTTCATAACGCTCTTTACTGCCATGACTTTCAGCTTGTGCATCCCAACATGCCCCAGCCGCTCATGCCAGATAGCAACATTATCATTGGCTATCATTGGCTCTCATCCGATCAACATAGGAGCTTGTTGATAACACAAACAAGTCCCTTACCCTTCTCCCTACGTGATCAACGTCAGCCTTAACCATTGACACGTTATGGAGAAACTTCACTTCTATTGGACCAAACAGAATGTGATAGCCCACATCCACCACATTGGTCACAGAGAAGAGGTTCTTCTTCATGCCCAGTATATGATAGACACTCCTCAACGTGAGTGGACCTTTATCACTACCCAAGGAAACTACACCCTCCTTCTCTACTGCATGAACAGTATTATCAGCGGTTATGATAGCTTAGTTACTTGAGAATGCCAGCAAAGAGGAAAACTTTGACCCATCCCCAGTGAGCTGGTGCTACACCCTGAGTCTACGATCTAGTCATCTTGGTAGTCGATGGTGGACAAGGCACGGACACATGTGCCCGTCATGAAAGCACTTCCCCATCCAACTTTCTCAGCGTTGGACTCAGCCTCCTCCTTGTTTGCAACATGCTTAGGTTACAGCTTGACATTGCAGTCTCTCTTGAAGTGTCCTGGCTGGTTGCATCTATAGCACTTAAGCCACTACTTCTTCTTCCAATCTCGCTTAGGAGCAGTGCTCCCCTCTTGCTGATAAGAAGTAGAAGGTCCCTCGCCAGCATCAGACTTCCTATTCTACCATTTATTCTTCTTCCCTGAGAAGAGCGCCTCACTACCTCCTTCAGAGATAGTGACCCCAACCATCTGTCTCGCCAAGCTCTCATGCGAAGCCAACAGGTTCTCAAGCTCCAGCAAAGGTGGTTGAGTAGCTCAGCCTTGAACTGAAGTGATGAAGGCCACATACTCCTTCCGCAAGCTGCAGATTATGTGCCTCTTCAGCTTCGCCTCAGAAATAGGCTCATCAAGGTCCAATGCTGAAATCTCAGTACATAGATTCTTAATTTTCAGGAAGAACGCTGAAGTAGGCAGATTATCTTGAGTGACCCTTGCCAACTCATTCTCCAAAAATTATAGTCGAGCTACATTCTTTCTGTTGAACAACCCATCAAGGGAAGTCCAAATTTTCGTAGCAGACCCACATCCAATGATGTGGTCAAAGAGTTTCAGTGAAATAGCCCACTTGAGTGCAAACTAAGTTTTGGCATTAGTCTTCCTCCGAGTTTTCACCGCATCAGCACCAGCACCCACAGCAGCAGTAACTTCCTGCTTTTTGTCTCCTTTGACGACTTCCCAAAGGTCCTCGCCCAATAGATAACTCTGCATGCACGACTTCCACTTCTTGTAGTTAGTCGGTGCAAGGAGTTTGATTCCAAGACCTCTTGCATAACCTCCTTCCATTACAAACACTTTGGTTACTTAGACTCTCTGAAGCAGACAACCAACTATCAGTTGATCACTGCTCAGCCTCTGATCCCCCTGATACCATGTAAAATTTTGTGAAAGCAGAAAACGGGACACCAAGCGCAGAAATACTCAACCACACTGAGCCCAAGCAAGACAAAAAATAACTAGAAGAGCAAGAGTCTTGTACTAATCAAAATATCTTTACACAGCAAGGCATGCATGGCGAGACATAATTGTCAATGTATCCGATGGAGCAAGAAAATTACAAGATAAAAACAAATCGTGTGGCCTCAAGGATTAACCGCCGACTCTGCTGCTAACCGCCAAAAAGTCCGCTGAAGCCTCTTGATCGCAAGACCGCAACAAGCCACGCAGACTATCCGTTATTCCAGTGCTGAAGAAAGAGCTCTAACCTCTAAACAGCAAGTCGCCTAACCGCGAGGTTGCCTTGCCGCCAGATCAAGCGAACTGCTGCCACCGAACTAAACAATCTGCCCAGAGGAGTACAACTTATTTGAACTGGGAAGAAGTTGCAGAAGAGAAACCGCTTAGTCACAAGCCGCGACCTGCTGTAAACCACTGGTTGTTACCTGTAGAGTCAGCACTGTCCCTGACCGCATTCAAAACCAAGTTCCTGGCTCTTCAGCGCTATCCGCACAACCTGCACAACACAAACCGGTCAAACCTCTTCAAATCGTGCGGATAGAAAACTCTAACAGGAGCAACTTTCCGCGAGTTGACTTAATGTTCACTCAGTACCATCTGATGTTACAGGGAGGGGTCCTATTTATAAGCGCAGAGAGGAGTGTGATCACCGCCCTAGACGATAGGATAACCGCCCTATCCAGTGCAAATACCAAGTGTATCTGTAAAGGATGCGGATACACACCAGACCGCTGCGAATTGGCCAAGAGAGAGTCCGCAAAGGTAGAACATCCAAGGCCGGAAACAAGCCTCTGACAAGCCGCCAAGCCTAGCAAGACAAGACCACCAAACAGGCGGACTCAGCGAGTACCACCTCAGTCTGTCCACTTGCGAACTAAGCTCCAGACCACAGAAAACAAGCTCGCAGCCAAGCGTACAAGACACTGCTGCCAAGCTAGGCAGATAGAGAAAATAGTCTGCGCAGACCGCGCGACCTCCTGGACTAAGAAAATCTGGACTTGGTCCAAAACAAACCAAGTCCACACCACCAGACATCCCTAATGCAAGCACAGCACCAGCGGATACAAAACCAGTCCGCACAAAATCGGCGAACTGCAGAGCAAGCTGCTCAAACGTACAACTGAGTGGATAACCATCCTATCCACCTGAAAACAACCTGTGGAACAAGCCACAAAACACTGGCCGACCTTGCTAGTCGTCATTTCAGTCCGCTCAGACCGCCCGGTCTGATCACCGAAACTGCCAAGACTGTCCGCACAGTTCGCCCGAATAGACCGCCCAGGCTGCCACTTTCACTTCAACAATTTCAACAAGTACCCCGATCACAAACGTGCCCTGGCATGACGGCGCTCTCACCCCTCGCAGCCCCCTGAAGTGCATCAAAAATTGTGCGGATCAGGATTGGTACTCGTATATATGTAAACATACACACATATATACATACACGCGCACGCACGCACGCACACGTATACATGCATATTGCTTCTGTTTGGCCATGTCCCCTGATGCAGATGTAGATTTGTTTGCTATAAATTGCTTCTGTTTGGCACGTGCAACTTTGTTGTGGCTAGAGCTATTTGTTTGCACAAATGCTTTCTTTCTTGGCCATTTTCCCATTCATGTATCCACTGCTCTTCTTGGAGATGCAGTTAATTAGATATAGATAAATTTCATGACCATTGTTATATGATACTTGAATGGTCTTTACCCCATATATATCTGTTTAGTAATTGGCTATCTAAATTAACTAAATAAAAATTTAGATGTTGTTTTAACACAGGACTAATCTATAAGTTGCGGCTAAACGATGATCTAACCTCTACATACTATGCAAAAGTTCGATGGTTAGAACACAATTGGATAATAAATTAAATCAGCCCACGCAAATAATTCAAAAGCAAGACAAAATAATTTATTTGGGCAAAAGCATGCTTAGGCTTTCCTCCGCGTGGAAGGCCAAAGTTAGAGCGCGTGGCGAATAAATCCTGCAAATCACAAATTTATCTACAAACTACTACCATACAAGATATCCAAATAAATATGATGGCCAATCCGATAAATAAATGCTGAAAAATAATAATCCAATACAATAATACTCACTAAATAGCGGGCTGACTAAGGCAATGAAGGTTCTGGAGCTGGATGCATGGATCGGCGATCGAAGGTGGAACCGACGGCGTTGAAATGGTGGCGGTGGCTATCCTCGACGGTGGATGGAGAGATCGGGCCGGAAATAAATTGATCCGGGCACGAGGGAGTAGATCCGGGAAAGGAAATGGTGGATCCGATATTTGGGAGCGGAACCAAACAAAAAAGGAAATATGAATGGTGGAAATAATGGATCGGGGGCTGAAATTCTCAGATCTAAATTGATCTAGAGAATTAGGGAAATTTGGAGGTGCTTTCACGAAGAGGAGTGGGCGGTTTGGAGAGGGGAGGGTGGCGGACTGGGCTGCAGGAAGGCAACAGGAAGGTGGGTTTTTGGAGGAGTTTGGAGGGCTGTCGGCGGATGGACAAGTGGTGTGAGGGGTGGAAAATGAAGGTTAGAGGTAGGGGAATGGTTGGGGAAGAGAAACCAACCTAGGAGTCGTCACCTAGGGAACCACGGCGTCGGCACAGAGGGGTGATCGCTGGAATCCGGGACGAAGAGTCTCCAAATTCTGTAATGACTTAGTTCAGCCTCTTAGACCAATATTTATAATAAAACAAGACACTAGGGCATCCCTATCGACGACTATGATTGGTCGGTGGGAGAGACCACTAAAATACATGTAAATAAACCAATAAAAATAAACTAATATATGATCTCGACTCGCGACGCGGATTCGAACACATCTGAGGAGTCTGATCGTCGATCTGGGCACGCCATATATGGTAAGTCGTCAAATCAGCCATGAATGGGTCCAAAGCTCGTGCTCGTCTCTGCTCCACATCAATCTCTGGGGCTTGAAAGAATTCATCTCCCGATGAATAGGGATCAGACATATCTCGTTGCATGCCAGGTAAAACTCTAAGAAGTCCACCAGAGGTCGCCCAAGTGTCGTCGCTAGAAAAGTGTCCTCGCCCAAGTGAATGGAGACGGTCGTGCTGAAGTCGAAGTCCAAGGGTGAATCGATCAAGCTCTGCTACAAGTACCCAAGAGTCACCAACGTATGTAGTAGGAATGCGCTGGTGGAGTCTGGTTTTCATGATGCTCTCAACGCTCAACTCACAAGTGGTGGATCCCGGTGCGATCGGCGGCGCCGTCGGTAGAACCAAAGAAGATGAGTCCCAGTGTGGGTGGGTGTCAGAAGTAGGTGAGTAGTGGTGGCCATCAGACATAGGTGGGCTATGAGGGTGGCAAGGCACCGAGAGTGGAGGTGTGGGCGGCTGGAAATCCCTATTGCTTGGGTCCACATGCTCGCGAGGCTCGTAGTACGATGTCATATCTTCAACACTAAATACCGGATGAATGCCTATACTTGCAGGGATATCAAGATTATTGGTGTTTGCGTCGATCTGTCTCATGATTATATAGGGATCCATTCGCCAAGCACTCAAGCTTTTCGCAAGCCTCACACGGAGTCTTACAATGCAGATTCTCACCATCAGCTGCTCGCCTTCATGAAGTACCTGCTCTTGCCAGTGATCATCCACATGTGATTTATAAAATTTATTATCATTATGGATTTCTCGTCGGAGCGAATCATGACATACATGCAAACGATAAATAGACAACACAATAGACTCATGCAAAAGATGATGAAATGACTCAACAAACTCATCCAAATGATGCAAATGACATATGACCGACACAACATGCTCTCTATAAGAGAGTCTAATAATGACCTGAAAACTCATCAAAGGAGGTGGCCTATCAGGAGTCTCTCTCGGCGGAGTGTAGAAAAACTCATCCCGTGTGAGACGAGTGTGCAGATGACCATGAGAGACAACTATACTCAAATACGGGCTCGTAAAGAGCCAAATATCTCTCGGAAATCGTAGCTCATCATGTGGCTCACCAGGAGGTGTGTAAGAAAATTCATCGCGAAGGAGAGGACCGCCTGAGTGAATATCGTGTACACTGACTAGAAGTCGTGACTCTAAAATATGGTGAGTGTCCCCGATAAGAAATAACTCATCAGTTGGGTCAGTGGGTGGTGTATCTCAAAACTCATCGAGAGTGCGATGTGTCAGCAGGTGGGGCCAAAATACCTAATTCTCCACACAATATCCATCCTCTGGGCAAGGCCAGAGACGATAATGAAATAAATGACACTAACCTGAAACTCGTAAACAAGCGGCTCACCTAAATCGCATCCTCGCCAGGATGTGGTGGCTCATCAGGAGGCTCAATAGGGGGTTCATCATAGAACTCGTCACTAGGGTCAAGGTTATCCAGATGAGTACCATCGCAAGGGGTAGTGTCCCTATAAATAGGTGACATAGTCACTTCGAGATTAACACCAGACTCTGTGCTCTCGATCGTGATGTAACTCGGGGCAATGACAACGGGAGAGCGACATAGACCAACACTTAAGAATGGATATGTGGGTGTGGTGTCAGTAAATGGGCCTGTGGTTGGGATGTTAACTAACCCAATGTATGGCAGAGGAGGAGGTGTGGGTGATGGACACAATACTGCATACTCAATAGGTCGCTTTGGCTCACTCTCAATCTGGGTCATAGAAGACGGGTCAGAGACAAGAGATAGTTCACTCATTGGGCTAAGCACCTAATTGGAGTGAGAGCAATCTGCATCAGGCATCACTTTTTTCATGGCTGACAGGACATAGTGACCTCAGCATAGGAGGGACTCATACTACGGAGGTTAAGGTGAGAATCTCATCGACCAGCTCTTGCGGATCTCAATGATTGTTCATAACGGAAGGCGAGCTGATATTTCTGCTCGAGGGATTCCGAGGTATGATAAACTACCTTAGTACGAATGTCAGATCGAAGCCCAGACCGAAATCTGGTAGTGGTCATGGTTGGGTCCTCTCGGATATCACTCCTCACAACTAACTCATCAAAGCGATCCATGTACTCAGCGACAAACATGGACCTTTGCTGAAGGTAAAATAATTGGTCGAGCAAGCGACTCCGATACGATGAAGGCAGATACCTCTGACATAATGTATGCTTCATGTCCACCCAACTAATGATGCGACGAAGACGGTCTCGCTCGCGGGTCCTCTCAACGCTAGCCCAATATGTCATCGCCTGATATAGAAGTCTAAGCTTCGCAAACTTGATGCGACGCTCACCGAATAACTCAAAAATGATCGAGATAAGATTCCATATCCATGAGCCAATTACTGAAAGACTCGGGACTCGATGAGTCGTCAAAGGAAGGGGCAGCAGTACAAAACTAAATCTCAAGTTCTCTCTCGGAACGACTATCCTCATATTAATCATCCCTAAGGTAACTGAGTCGTGTCGAAGGTTCAACATGATCCGCTCGCGTGTACAGATAAGAACGACAACAATCATCATACTGATCGTCTCTAGCATAATGGGGTCGTGTCGATGGGTCAACACGATCTCTAAAAGTGGTGTGTTGCAATCGAGGATAATTATCGTAGTAATGTGAGGGTCTCCCTGACCGGGCTCTGTGAGAGCGGGTGCAAGTGGACTCGGGACCTCCAAAGTGAGGAGAAGAATAATTGTGACACCTAGACATAATAAAAAAAACTTATAGACTCTACGACTGCGTATCGAAAAGTGTGCACAACCTCCCTCTGATACTAATTGACGCGGGACGAATCTATAAGTTGCGGCTAAACGATGAACTAACCTATACATGCTATGAAAAAGTCTGATGATTAGATCACAATTGGATAATAAATTAAATCATCCCACACAAATAATTCAAAAGCAAGACAAAAAAAATTTATTTGGGTAAAAGCAAACTTAGGTTTTCCTCCGCGTGGAGGGCCGAAGCTAGAGCGCGCGACGAATAAATCCTGCAAATCACAATATTTATCTGACAAACTACTACCATACAAGATATCCAAACAAATATGATGGTCAATCCGATAAATAAATGATGAAAAATAATAATCCAATACAACAATACTCTCTAAATAGCGGGCTGACCAAGGCAATGAAGGTTCCGGAGCCGGATGCGTAGATCGACGATCGAATGTGGAATCGGCGGCATGGAAATGGTGGTGGTGGCTATCCTTGGCTGTGGATGGTGAGATCGGGTCGAAAATAAATAGATCTGGGCACGAGGTAGTAGATTTGGGCAAGGGAATGGTGGATTCGATATTTGGGAGCGGATCCCAAAAAAAGGAAATATGAATGGTGGAAATAACAGATCGGGGGCTGAAAATCTTAAATTTGAATTGATCTAGAGAATTAGGGCAATTTGGAGGTGGTTTCACGAAGAGGAGTGGGCGGTTTGGAGAGGGGAGGGTGGCGGACTGGGCAGCAGGAAGGCGGGTTTTTGGAGGAGTTTGGAGGGCTGTCGGCGGCTGGACAAGTGGTGTGAGGGGTGGAAAATGAAGGCTAGAGGTAGGAGAAGGGTTTGGGGAAGAAAAACCAACCTAGGAGTCGTCACCTAGGGCTCCACGGCGTCGACAGCGAGGGGTGATCGCTGGAATCCGGGAAGAAGAGTCTCCAAATTCTGCAATGACTTGGTTCAGCCTCTTAGACCAATATTTATAATAAAACAAGACACTAGGGCATCCCTATCGACGGCTATGATTGATCGGTGGGAGAGGCAACTAAAATACATGAAAATAAACCAATAGAAATAAACTAATATATGATCTCGACTCGCGACGCGGATCCGGATGCATCTGCGGAGACCGATCGTCGATCCGGGCACATCATATATGGTAAGTTGTCAAATCAGCCCTGAATGGGCCCAAAGCTCATGCTCATCTCTGCTCCGCATCATTTTTGGTCCTCATAAAACACCATCAAATCATCTTGGTCATCGGATCAACCCCTTCCATCTCCATCTTGGAACTTTTCTAAGACTATGTTCGTTTCAACGACATTGATATTAAAGTATTGGCTTTAAAAAAATGAAAGTCATTTTCGTTGTTCGTATCAACAATTGTATAGTGGAATTGGCTTTCCGGTGGAAAGTTGTATATATTCACACAAAACTAAAAACTCACTGGTTCAATGTCTATCTCCAGGTGCGGATATTGAGATTGTCAACATCGGGTTTTCAAATGAAGAGTAATTTTTTCTGCATTAATGCGATTTTTTTGGACCAAACACGATTGTTTCTCCCGAACATGACTTATTTCTGGAAAAAGCGCTATTTTTTCGCCAGGACGCTTTTTTCGCCCGGAAGCACTTTTTCGCTCGGACGCGTTTTTTCGCACGGACGTGTTTTTTTGCCCTGACGTGTTTTTTTCACCCGGGAGCGATTTTTTCGCCCAGGCGTGATTTTTCAGCCAGACGCGATTTTTTCGCTCGTGGGCGTTTTCTTTGCACGGACACGATTTTTTCGCCCAGACGCAATTTTTTCGTCCGAACGCGATTTGTACGCCTAGACGCGATTTTTTCGCCCGGAAGCAATTTTTTCGCCCGGAGGTGTTTTTTTCGCCCGTATGCGTTTTTTTCGCTTGAGCGCGATATTTTCGCACGGGCGCGATTTTTTTGACGGACGCGATTTTTTTGCCTGGGTGCGTTTTTTTCGCCCAAGCGCGATTTTTTCGCATGGGCGCGATTTTTTCGCCCGGGCGCGATTTTTTCGCCCGGGCGCGATTTTTTCTCCCGGGCGCGATTTTTTCTCCCAGGCACGAATTTTTCGCCCGGGCTCAAATTTTTAGCCCGGACGCGTTTTTTTCGCCCGTGGACGTTTTTTTCGCCCGGGAGTGATTTTTTCGCCCGGACGCGATTTTTTCGCTCGGGCGCGATTTTTTCTCCCGGACGCGATGTTTCCGTCCGCACGCGATTTTTCCGCCCGGGCGAGATTTTTCCGCCAGGGAGCGATTTTTCCGCCCGGGCGCGAATTTTTTTCCCTGGAGCGAATTTTTCGCCGAAGCGCGAATTTTCGCCTGAACGCGATTTTTTCGTCCGAACACGATTTTTTCAGCCGAACGCGACTTTTTCGCCCGAACGCGACTTATACGCCCGGGCGCGAATTTTACGCCCGGGCGCGAATTTTTCGCCCAGGCGTGAATTTCTCCCGGCGCAAATTTTTCTCCCGGTGGCGAATTTTTAGCCCAGACCCGTTTTTTCGCCCGTGGACGTTTTTTTCGTCCGGGAGTGATTTTTTCGCCCGGACGCGATTTTTCCGCCCGGGCGCGATTTTTCCGCCCGGGCGCGATTTTTTCCGCCCGGGCGCGATTTTTCCGCCCGGGCGCGATTTTTCCGCCCGGGCGCGATTTTTCCGCCCGGGCGCGATTTTTCGTCCCGGGCGCGAATTTTCGTCCCGGGCGCGAATTTTTCGCCCTGGCGCGAATTTTCGTCCGGACGCGGTTTTTTCGGCCGAACGCGACTTTTTCGCCCTGACGCGACTTTTTAGCTCTGACGCAACTTTTTTACTCGAACGCAATTTTTTCACCCCGAATCGAAAATTTCGCGTCGGAGCGAAAAAATCGTGCCCGGGCAAAAAAGTCGCTCCATGGCAAAAAATTACTTCCGGCCAAAAAATTGCATCTGGCCGAAAAAATTGCGTCCAGGCGATTTTTTTCGCGTCCGGGCAAAAATTCACGTCGGATACATTAAAATTGCTTGATATGAATTTTTCGAGAAGAAAACCTCGTTCAAAAATCGCGTCGGGCGAACAAATCGCGCGGGCGAAAAAATCGCGTCGGGCGAAAAAATCGCATCCTGGCGAAAAAAATCGCGTCCGGGAGAAAAGTCGTGTCCGGGCGAAAAAAATCGCGTCCGGGATTAAAAGTCGCATCCGTGCGAAAAAGTAGTGTCGGAGTGAAAATTTTGAGTTCGGGCGGAAAAATCGCGTCCGTGCGAAAAATTGCGTCTCGACGAAAAAATCGCGTTCGGCCGAAAAATTTCGCGTTTGGGCCGAAAAATTTAAGCCCGGGCAAAAACATTGCTTCATGACGAAAAGTCGTGTCCGGACGATAAAATTGATGTCGAGCGAAAAATCCGCGTTTGTTATTTTTAATTGAGAGAATTTACCAATGCTAATTCCTATGATTGAAAATCTTTTTGCAAACGAACAATAAAAAATGATTAATGTCAATTTCTATGACAAAAAGTCATCATGCGGGCGAACAAAAGAATTGGATTTAAACTCAATGTCATTTCTCATGTATGTTGATATTGGATTAAAAGTCAATACTTAAATATCAATGTCGTTGAAACGAACGGGGTCCGTTCGTTTGCACGGAATTGCAATTCGATATTGGAATTGAATATTTGTGAATAATGTGGAATTAAATATTTGTGACGAATTTCAATTCCAATGTTCGCCTAATAAAGAATATTGACGAATATTACGGAATTGGAATTCGATTTTTTTGCTCGGGCGCGATTTTTCGCCCGGACGCGATTTTTTTGTCCGGGCGAGATTTTTTTTCACCTAGCCGTGATTTTTTCTCAAGGGTGGGATTTTTTCACGTGGCCTCGATTATTTTTCGCTCGACCATGATTATGTCACCTGGGCCCGTTTTTGTCGCTCGGGCGTGATTTTTTGGCTGGAGGCAAAAAAATGCGCGTGAGCAAAAAATCGCGCCCGGGCGAAAAAAAACCTACCTGAGCGAAAAAATTGCGCTCGCGTCTGGGCGATAAAAGCGCGCCCGGGAGAAAAAATCGCGTCCGAGCGAAAAAATCGCGCCCGGGCGAAAAAATCGCTTCCGGGCGAAAAAAAAATGCGCCCGGGCGAAAAAAATCGGACCCGAGCGAAAAAAATCGCGTCTGGACGAAAAAAATCGCTTCTGTGCGAAAAATTAGCGCCCGGGTGAAAAAATCGCGCCCGGGTGAAAAAATCTCGCTGGGGGAGAAAAATGCGCCGGGCGAAAAAAATGCCCTTGGGCAAAAAAACGCGACCGGCGAAAAAACGCGAAGGGCGAAAAGATCGCGCCCGGGCGAAAAAATCACGTCGGGCGAAAAAAACGCGTCGGGCGAAAAAATCGAGTCCGGGCGAAAAAATCGCGCCCGGGCGAAAAAAATCACGCCTAGCTAAAAAAATGCGCTAGGCGAAAAAATCGCGTCCGGGCGCAAAAAAAGCGCCCCGTGCGAAAAAATCGCGCCCGGGCGAAAAAATAGCGACTGGTCGAAAAAATCGCGCCCGGGCAAAAAAAACGCTCCATCGCGAAAAAAAATCGCTCCCAGGCGAAAAAATCGCACCCGCACAAAAAAATCGCGCTCGGGAGAAAAAATTCGCGTCCGGGCGAAAAAATCGCGTCCGGGCTTAAAAATGTGTCTCGACCGGAATAGTCCAATTCTTATATAGATTGGAAAGAATTGTATTTAGTTCAAAATTAATTCTACGGAATTCATTAAAATTTAAATTCCAACGTCAAACGTGCAGACGAACGATGGAATTGGAATTAGACCTTCAATTCCAATTCCAAGAACTCAATTCCGTGCAAACGAACATGTCACGCTCACAGTGGGCACAACCACGTGTTTGGCGACTCCGCTAAAAACGTTCAGCATAGAGACAGAACTCCATCACGTCGCAGTTAGGAATAGGGGCAAAGCCCTATTCCTGTCATAAGGACACCTACCAAATGTCATTGAACCCACGGACGTGCGGAGCCCGCTCGCAATCGACAGAGGTACTTTCTTCACCGGTGTCGTAATTAGGGATAGGGGCAAAATCTCTATGCATGTCACAAGGACACCTATCAAATGTCATTGAACCCAAGGATGGGCGGAGCCCGTTCACAACCGATAGACGTATTGTCATCACCTGTGTCGCAGTTTGGGATAGGGGCAAAGCTATGTGCTTATCACTCGCACGTGTGTGTGTGTGTGTTGGGGGGGCCGCCGGGTTCCACTCCAGTATGAGGGGGAAAAAGGGGGGAGGGGCGGGAAGAGAAAGAAAAGGAGGGGGAGGAGAAAAAGGGGGGAGGGAGAAAGAGAGGAGGGAAAGAAATAAAAAAAAGGAAGGGAGGGAGAGATGTGACCATGTGGGTTTTGTTCTGCGGCATCCAAATGGAAAAAAGACTCAACACGAATGTATATATATAAACTAATGTACAAACCTTGGGAGTCAATTGACATCTCTTTAATGTTTCTAAGTTTTTATTGAACATTTTTGGTGAGGTGCTTTCTACAAGCTCATTTGATAGGCTACCCATTCCATTAAGAATTTTGACACTTTATCCATTCCATCTATGTGATTTTCTGCAACGGACACCTCTTCATGATCATTAACACAATACAAAAACAAATCACCAAGTCAAATAATAGGTATTTTGCTAGCTATTAAAAATAATTAGATCAAGCATCATTCCTGAACCACCACAACAAAATTGTTATACGGCGACATTTTTTTGTCTTTAGCGACGATTTTTAAGCGTTGTGATAATTTTCGTGACGTTTATAAAAACGTCACCAAATTGTCGTGTTTGCGAACGTCGTTGTAGCTTTTTGCGACGCTTTCAAAAAAATGTCATAATTGATAGTTGCTTTATCGTAACACTTTTTCAAAAAACATCATGATGAATAATTGATCTATCGTGACACTTTCTAAGAAAACGTCGAGAAAAATATTAACTATATCACAATGTTTTTTAACAAAATATCATTGTAGTTAAAACTAGAAGAAAATGATTCCATAATTGGT
Source organism: Platanthera zijinensis (assembly GCA_039513925.1). Lineage (NCBI taxonomy): Eukaryota > Viridiplantae > Streptophyta > Magnoliopsida > Asparagales > Orchidaceae > Platanthera > Platanthera zijinensis. The sequence goes on along the minus strand of CM077097.1, from coordinate 69,915,792 downwards.
AGCTCTTTGCCTGTAAACATTTTCTTCTAGTTTTTTAGAGGTATTCAGTCAATTTAGTATGCATAAATTGCATGTTTGGTGAATGCTTGTTAGAACTGAGAAGGCAGCAAACTAGAAGAAAACTGGATGATTGCGCTTGATGTGAAACTCGTGGAGCAAATTACAAGGGGTACTAAGCGACATATTGTTTGTAGCATAATTGCCCTTGTGTTGTTTACTAATTATGATATTTGATGCTCAACATGCATACATGTGGATAGTAATAAGTGGAATACAAGCATATATTCATGCATGATTCACCCAATGTTAGCATTAAATTTTGGTTGTGCAAGCATTGTGGGTACCTCAGGGCCCATTTAGTTGGGTGCTCAATATGATAAAGGTTGTTATAATGGTCGGACCTTGACTGACCCTTATTTAAACTTACATTTCTTCTGCGTAAAAGCTGATGCAAGGCTTGAGGCGATGATAAAAGAAAATGGGCATTCATGAAAAGTATAATTCCTTAAGAGCTCAGCACTTTCAAAAATAATTCATGCCAACAGTAGAAAGCTTTAATAAACATTTGGTTAATCTGTGTATATTCTTCCAATCATTATAGAATTTCTCTTGGTAAAGTTGAGTGTGTTCTATACAAATATTGAATTTAAGAGTGCCCCTAATTAATGTTCCAACTCACTCTTTCTTAAATTTTTTTGTGACATGTATTATATGCTACCAAAAAAAAGACATGACAAAAGCTCGTCATGAACAAGAAACAGGCTTCCTCCTTAACCAGAATCAGCCGCCTTCTGCCGCAGGGTTTCTCTAGGCTCCTCCACCACAGCCACCACATCTGCAAGAAAATTTCCAACTCTTGCTGCTGTACCTCTTTCCCTTTGCCCCCACAACACCAGGTACAATCCAATCACAATTAGCACAATGCCAATAACACTGCAATATATAGTTTTAAAAAACCACACTTTTTATTTTGTAATAAAAAAAGATTGATGAATGGTACATACCTTACCAGATGTAACTTTTCATTTTAAAATAGAGATCTAAAAATGAAGACAATCACAAGCAAGAGAGGATTAAACACCTAGGCATACAACATGTCCTTCTTTCTTATGCACCAAGCCAGCACGGATACTATCAAGCCAGACCCAACCACACCCTGTCAATCACATGCATACATACATTTTACTACTGCTACTATTTAACTACTGCATTTTCATTATTATTATATCAATGTATTTAATCAATCAATTTGGAAGTGCCTTTGCGCTTATAAATTACAATCTCATTCCCAAGCAATCAAATCCAAACATCATGAACATTTTGATCCATTTAATTTACGGTGATCCAACGATCCAAAACTTCACTGAAAGCATGCACAAATAATGCTTAAAAATGAACAATTTCGAATTTCCACTTTAAAGCTCAACAAATTTGATTTCTGTGTTGGCATCATTGCTAGAAAAATTCATGTACTACTCAAAAATGTGTTTTTTTCTCCAAAAATCCAATTTATTGTCGAAGATTCTAATATTGAAGTGACAATGGGCCGATGCTTCGCTTCGCTTCGATTGCAACATCGAATTCATCTGCCTCCTTCCTGTCCCGCGTCGATCTCAGGAAGTTGTACAGATCAGCAAACGCCGATCTCCCTGTGATCTCGGCGGCGTTTAGAAAGCCCGGGAAGAGACATGAATTGGTGATGCTCCAACTTAGGAGGAGGGATATGGAAGGATTTACATGCCGACGGCAGAGGCGGAAAGCAAGAGCGGCGGAGGGCGGAAACAACGAGCAGCGTTCATACAGCTAATAGGGGAGGGGAAGCCATGACCGTGTTTGTTCTGCTTCTACCTAACTACGCTGATCTGCTCTGGCAGTTCCAAGCAGATGCGAGTTACGGCTTGATAATTCTATGCAGTTAGTTGACTCATTGCAGTTAGTTGACTCATTGCACTCACTCACTGCTTAGAAACACATAATTTACTTATTGAAGAATTAAATATATCATTAAACTTTATATAAGCAAGAAGTAGTTGAAATATTTAAGAGAAACACAGGCAATGATATTCACCACATTGAAATATTTTATATTAGAGAGAACTTTCATACAGGGTGGTAGGCATACAAAAAACTCTCTATAAATAACTCATGAATGATGAATCCCTAATAAACATCGATATATTAAACCATCCAGATTCTCTCCATCACCTCAGCAAATTCTGCAATGGTCAACACACCAGCATCTATAGAAATAAATCACCGGTGCAGTTTTATTCTTTTTGATGTAATAAAAAAACAAAATAAAAGCTCAGTTTAATAGGTTTGGGTGCTTGCCCTGAAGAGAAGCAGCTAATTGTCGGTCAAGATCGGAAATTGCAAAGAACATTGGCTTCTAAAATATGTTTATAGTCCTGAATTGGATAATCTGCTCAATAATTCAAAATGATTAGAAAGTGAAAAATCAGATAAATTTGGTTTCATGGCAAACATTTACTCATTTCAATCTCTCCTTTGATCTTAAGAAGACAAAAAGTGCAGTTGACACACTATATGACATTTTTAGCTGTAGTGAAACCTGTGATCAAAACTGTCATATATAGTTAGTTGACACATGACAGTTTCACAATGGTATCAACATTACAAGATACTTGTTTCAAAATATAGGGCTTCACGGTAATTTTGGTGTAATGAAAAGCTTTAAAAATGTTCAATTTAGAAAGAATTGCACGAAAAAAAGAAGAAATTATGAAACCTGTAATCAAAACTCAAAAACCAATTCTCAGATTGTCATTTTTGGCTCATCATCAGTTCATGAAATGGTACTTTTTCGTAATTCTGATATCAGCGATACTCTGTGGCTGGGCTCAAGCTGACCATTTTCCTCAACTAGGTGAAATAACTCCTGCTTAGTGAGGCTTCTCTTCATGACCAGCTCATCAACAATCTTGTTCATTAGGGTTCTATTCTGGTTCAAAATCTAAAGAAGAACAAATAACAAGGTGAAGTGTGAGATCAACACATCAGGCTTAGATTCTTTTTTATATGCGCAACAAAATGTATGAGAGCTTGGGTATCGGGCAGATCGCGAGAAAATTAAGTTGTACCGGAGTGAGGCCGAGTTAATACACAAAAAAATGTATGAGAGCTGCAGCAACACATGCAGTTCAGGTTAGTTTCAATCTTTTAGATGGACATGAAACTTTGATCCTCTCTTCCTCATAGCTTCTGCATATCAACTCCAATGTATGAGAGCTATGAATTCCTCGTAGAATATGAAATGTAGAGGCGAAGGATAAGAGAAGATTGAGGTCGGCTTTATAAATCTTCACTCTACATTTGTTCCTCCCAACCCTGACGTAATTATGCATATCATCTTGAACAAATTTTGCCTTCCCATGAAGACAAAATTTACATAGTATTCTTATCTTCCACACATGCTAAGAAGACAAAATTACTATAATAAGGGAGGAGTGGATTAAACAACATGGAAAATCCAAAAAATTGGTAGTATAATTATCAAGGAAAAGCTTTTTTTTTCATCAAGAAATCCAATTTACCATTAAGAAAAAGGTCAAACTAATCCTTGCAAACTCTCAATATGAGAAAGAATCTCTTTTTCATCAAGAAATCCAATTTACCATTCACTTTCTACGAGAAAGAATCTCTCACCCCAACCCTTGCAAACTCTCAATACCTTACTATAATCCAATAATGGAACACTCCCTGAACAAATCTCTATTTAAAAAGCAAATCTCTTTCACTTTTTTCTATATAAAAGTTAAACACGAGTTGTTGAGGGAGTATAACGTTCCTCTTCTCAGGGAGCGTTGCACATGGATGGTATAGCCCTTTAGCATCCTCATGGTGGGGAAGAACACTAGCTTATCCTTCTCTGCCACTTCCCAATTGTTATCATGCACAAGTATTCAAAGTTCAAATCTTTACAGAAAACATCATCATCGTCACAAGCGTCGTCTAAGAGCTGCATAAAGTACATGAATTAGGTGACAAGATAGTAGAGGAAGACGGAGACCTCGACTCGACTGAGCTCGTATCCCGAACATAAATGATGATTTCCACAGAAGGGTGTGAAGGGAAGCGCTCCAGCTGCTTGCTTCCCACCATCCTTTCTCGTATTGCCATGGAATTCAAGGAGCAAGATCAAACTAAATTCAGATACAGGGTGAAATTAATCACATGCTTTTCAGGCTGTGAAGGCCCATGAATTACTGTTTTTTCTTATTATTCAGATATGGTATCTAAGTGCTAGTTTAAAAGACATTGTAGAGTTGAAATTTTCATTCTAAATCACCCATAATTAAAAAAGAATATGATCAGTTGGCTCCCACCACAAATGCCTAAGGGAAAAAAAAGGGATTCCTAATTGGCCGAGAACAAGAGGAAGTCTACAGCTAGAGTTGCAAAATTCTCATATACACGAAAACAATGAGCGTATCAAGAAAAATCAACAACATAGTCATAGCTAATAAAATTAAGAATTACATAATTTAAAATAGTGACACCGAAAATTGGCCGCACAATATAAAATTACATAATTTTGTTATTGATCAAACATCATTCGGAGAATTCTCCTACTCTACCTATATTTTCAGGAAATATAAAATTGTACAACAAAAAGCACCCAAACCTGAAGCAAGCAGAACTGCAGAAGCTGCAAAGTCAATTAACATCACCGAAAGAATCAATTCTTCGAGGATTGCAAGAAGGAAATCATATTTTGGACTGCTTCAACAAAGTTCTTGGAGCCTTTGTATAAATCATTAAATTATTTTCAAAGCTAGTAGAAAAATAATCAAATAAGATATTATCACATTCCAACTTTTTGGAGTTTAGGGAAATTTAGGGTTTAAAATGCATATGTACCTTCCATATAACTCCCATGATGTAGCTCTTAGTAAGTATGATGAACCGGCCAATTGTAGAACAAACCCAGGAATTGTATTTGATTGTGCATCAAAGTGGAATAAATCAAAATCATTAACAGTTAAACTACTTAATTTTCTTTTATTCTTAAACCAGGAGCTACTACTAGCAGCTGCAAGTTTTTTGATCCATGAAGTACTGAAAGGCCCATAGTCATTTGGCTGTGATAGTCCATTTCCATACAGTAAAGTTAAAGATTCCATAACTATGCTGAACACAGAAGCTTTTGTGATCTAAAACTATGCTGGACACAGAAGCTTTGGGTGCTTCGATTGTAATCATCCTTGACCGTGCTATTATAATTCAAAGGGCATATATTCCTCTTCTAAGCACAGTAGATATGCAGAATGAGAAAGTTATTTTTGTGCAATCCAACCTAAAGTGAGAGAAATCAAATTTTGCATTCCTGCTGTAAATAAATTTCCCATTATATTCTCAATTAACATGAAAAAATGAAGCTATCAAAAACCTGATACTAAAGTTCCCTTCCAAAGATCAACCCAAACCAGAAGAGAGCAATGAGGAGGTAACCGGCAATACAAGACATCCATAGCACACAAAGCAGGTTTCTCAAGCCGAAACTTCATCTCCCTCCAAGACCGGATACTTCCACCTCATTTTGCAGAAAAAGAGAACAACGGGTAGGGAGAAGTAGAGAAGAGGTGGCACTCACGATGAGAAGAAGAAAAGGAGGAGGGCTCGGTCCCTTGCCGTGAGGGAGAGTCTCCTCACGGGTGGATCTTCCCAAAACTTAGTCCAGGAGGAAAATCTTGAGCTAGTTTGCGATTGGAGAAAGGGTGATCGTGGATTACCTTCGGACACAGGAAGAGAGACCGAGTGGAGGAGCATGGCATGGCGTGCGGTGTGCCTGGAGTCTTAGGGCTGGAAGGGAAGATGTTGTGCGGGAGAGCTCACCGGGGGAGAATGGAGCGGCGGGTTGTGAGAGGTCGGGGGAGGAGAGGGATTGTGTGAATTGTTGTGGTCGGGGGAGAATGGAGGTTGCGGGTTGTGAGCCGCGGGTTTTAGGATTTCGTCATTTGCTGAGGGCAAATTAGGATTTGTATAATTTCAGTCCGATTCAGTGAACGGGAGTGAGGCCTGACCGGGGGGGTACACACATATGTGCATGTGTATGTACATATATATACATATATATTGTGTGCGTGTGCGTGTGAATAATATAAGTTATTTGGTGTTGACTGTGCTATCATGCTATGTGAATTCTTGTTTTCACACTTTGTCTCTTTCATGTCTTCATAACATGTCATCTTAATTAGATAGATAATCATTATTTGAGTTGTTTAACCTGACATTGAGATTAGTGATTTTATAATAATATTAGAATATTGAGCTCAAAAAAAGTTTAATTAGGCTATATTTGTTGTGTACAATGTAGATGGAGGAAGGACATCCAGAGATATTGAGTAGCTATTAATCACTATTAAATAAGAGTATTCAAATAAATTTATTCAAGGTTCTGTTTGAAGTAATTTATTTTTCTTCTTTCTTGAATAATACGTCAATGGCGCAAATGTCCCCTCCACCCAAAAATATTTTAGAAGAAAGAAAAAGGGTCATGAGATAGCCGGACTATATACACATGCATACATATGTAAGCATATATGTATGTGTCTAAACTATTAAAGTTACTCATTTTATTGTTTGATTCTCATAAAGTACATTTAATTTTGGTTGACCTACCCCACAGAGTAATGAAAAAATAATTTTCCTATCTTAATTCACATGTTATGTTTTAGGCTCATTTCTTGGCTAAATAATTGTTAATGATAGTTTTACTTTCAAGACTACCTAAACACCTAGATGGGGGGTGAATAGGTACTTTTCCTTGATTTAATTTAAGGCAGAAAATAACTACAGATCTTTGAGTTAATCAGATATTTCTACAGCTAACACAGCACAACAATCACAATCATACACACATCACAGATTGCACATAGATTTATAGTGGTTCCTCAAGGTCTGGGTACATCCACTTTCCCCCTTCACCTATCTAGCAGTATGCTAGATTCGGCCTAACTTCTTCCTTTAGCTCAGAATCCAGAAGGATTCCTACAACTCAGAATGTCTCCACATTCATACAACTCAGGCTAACAAGCCCTACCTCGTCCTTGCCACAACGCCTACAACTCAGAGAATACCTTCTCCTACAACTCAGGCATAAACAACCCTACCTCAGCCTTGTCATAAGGCCTACAACTCAGAGAATACCTTCTCCTACAACTCAGGCATAAACAGCCCTACCTCAGCCTTGTCACAAGACCTACAACTCAGAGAATACCTTCTCCTACAACTCAGGCATAAACAGCCCTACCACTCAGAGAATAAATCTCTTACACTCAGCCTTTATATAATAGGCTTACAACTCAGATCTATGAATAGATCCTACAGAATTTGATAAGGAATTTTGTAATTCCTTACCCCTGTTGAGAGAGAAGGGATAAGAACTTTCTTGATCAGCTTCTTGAAGAGGCTGATGGCTGAAATCAACTTGATCTTAGCTTTCTTCAAAACTTCTTGAATCTGAACTTAGTTGGGTTGATTTCCTTTGAATATAACTGACTGACAGCTTCCTTCTTAGACTTTAGAAATAAATCTGAATCTTCTTGACAGATTAGTTCAGTATCTGCTTCTTGAGAGACCTGTGAATGTCTCCTTCTTGATTTCAAATAGTCGGATCTCTCTCTATCCAAACCTCTTGAAGATACTTCTGAATTCTTGATTGAATTCAACTTAGACAGAATCTGAATAGTAAACTACTTCAGAACGTCTTCTTAGATCTTCTCACGAAGATCTTCTTCTTTATTACTTGTACTTTCTTGATCAGAGATCAACCTCACAATAGGTGTGTTAGTTGTGTGTATTGTTCAACTTTCTTCTTCTGAATCAATCTATTTATAGACTTCATCCATGGTAACCGGCTGATCCGGTTTCTAACTAACTTCTGACAAGTCTGACAGCTTCAGTAAATCTGTTGTAACTCACAGCTGTCAAGTCTTCAAACAGTTCTTGAGCCTTTGTCTCTTTCAGCAAAGCGTCGAGACTGATTGTCATAAAGTGTCGAGACCATCTGTCAATATGTGTCGACACAAGTGACTTAAGTGTTGACACAGCCTTTGGTGATGTCGACATAGCTGCCTTGATGTCGACACTTTTTCTTGACGCTGCATCTTGAGAATGTGTTGACACTGATTATTTGTGTCGACACAAACACTTCACCATTCATCAGCAATCAACTTGGTCTAGACTCAGCTGTGTGTCGACACAAGTCCTGTGTGTCGACACAGTTGATGTAGACTCAGAACATAGCGTGTGTCGACACTGCCTCCAGGTGTCGATACAGTTATTGTCGACTCTGCCTCTGTGTGTCGACACAGCCTCCCGGTGTCGACACAGTCGATGTCAACTATAATCTTCTATGTGTCGACACTGCCTCCCGGTGTCGACACAAACTCACTGAAGTGTCGACACAGCCATTTCCAAGTGTCGACACAATCTTACTGAAGTGTCGACACAGCTTCCTCAGGTGTTGACATATGGACTTATAATATTTTTCCTGCATTCTAGCACATTCTTAACCTGCACATATAAACTCAAAATAACATCAAATACACCTTAATGTATATCATTGAGCTAAGTGAGGCTTCTCCAAATCAGGTACACATTTTCCAATGTACCCAATAATCTCCCCTTATTTGGAGAAGTCATAACACTTTAGCCAATGATATACACCACTTAGAAAATAAACCTGATGATGTATATAAGCATTATATTACAGGGTACTATAAAAAAACACATATCATTGTTACATCACAGAATAAAGATGTAAAAGAGAATGATCACAGAACAATGTTTTGTATATTAACTCAAAAATGTTTGTTACAAGTTGTTTACATTGATTTCTTTAACAAAATAACAATTACATAGTTCTTGAACAAAAACTAGTAAAACTTAGACTGAGGCTGGACTGGCTCCTTGATGACAATCCCTTTGCCAGATTAAATCTGAGCCTGCACAATATGTTCTGTATCTTCAATAGGCTTCTTGCCTTTCAACTAAGCTTTCTTTTGTGCTTCAGCCTTGATCCTTTGCCTTTCAAAATAATGAAAGGGCTTGGGGAAATACTTGATAGGTTCCTGAGTATCAGGAGGTAGCTTCCCCATCTTAGCCTTTCTCCTGTGTTGAACTATGGCCTCATGCCTGGCTTCATACTTTTTTCATTCTTGCTCATTGTACCATTTTCCCCTTTCATGTACTTGATCTTTTACAGCTTTCCAGGCAGTTAAAATGATATTCCTTGAAGTGAGGCTCCACTGCTCAAAGTCTGGCTTTAATTCTGCTTGCTCTCTAAATCTTTTCTTTGATAATAGATCATCTTGCTGAGCTTTCAGACCAGCGTCTGGCATATCAACCTTTTCAATAATAACATTTGTAACTGGTAGAGGAGGGTTGTACATAGACTCAACTTGTTGATGTACCATTTAGATATCTGCATGAGGGTAAATGACTTGGGCAACCTCAGGTTGATCACCTTCAAGTAGAATTGGTTGCACCCCTGACTCAGCCATATTATCATCATCACACAAGGTTGGATATCTCAGAGTGGCTCTTATGCTGTTGGTTACCCATTTGGCATGATCAGAGCCAGCATAGACTAACACCCTCTCCCCCTTTATGACTTCTCTGGTCATATGATCTCTTAAGTACTCTTTCTGAAATCTTATTTGCCCATCCAGGAAATTGATTCCTTCTTTAAAGAATGGCTTTAACTTTGGAAGCTTGTCACTAATTAACTTTTGAGATGAAGTGATGGCAGTTTTAACTGAATCTAGGGCAGCCTGTAGCATCTTATCATATTCTTCCATTTCTTTAGTTCTTGCAGCTGTCATTCCAGTAACAGCATTTGTTAACTCAGTGACTATCTCATTGTGAGATTCAGTCAGATTGTCATTCATTCTTATTAGATTTTCAAGGACATAGCCTTGTTTGACTGCAATCTCATCCACTTGCTTCTTTATTTTTTTCTTGTTGCTTTGCAAGAAATACCACAGCATTGCCTCCCTTGTGGAAGCAATCTGTCATCTCTCTTTTATTCTGATTAACTTCAAATCTTATAGATTTTATATATTGTGCCAGATCAAATTGAAGAGCCTTATGGCTTTCATCCACATACTTTTCAAGAGCCAATCTCTGCTCATCCATTTTGACTTGTAAATCCACCAAAAGTTTGTTGTAATCAATTGCAGGTGCTGGTTGGGAAGTAGCTTGTAAAGCCTGCTTATAGCTTTGACTTCTTCTCTTAAAGACCATTAATTTTCTCTTCTTTGCCTCCCTAACTTCTTCATGCTCAAATTCTGAAGAACTGTCAATATTAACCCTCTCTTGAGGAGTGGAAGAAATTTCTTTCTCAGCTACTTGTTGCTCTTCCTCTATATCAACCAGCTCCCCCTCAACCCTTACTTGCTCCCCCTCAAATCTTAGGGTCTCCATTTTATCTGCTTCTCCTCCAAGATCAGGAAATAGCTCTTCAAGAGTGAATTCTTGTTGTGTGAGAGCAGGAGATTGTACTTTCTCAGCAGCAGCAGCAACTCAGGAAATATCAAGATCAGTTTGAGGAACAATGTCCTCTGATAAATTGATTCTTTCTTCCTCTTGCACTTGTTCAGAATGTGTCTCCCCCTGCAAATGTGTTGTAATTGGCTCCCCCTACACCTGTGCAGATATAGTTTCTTCCTGGACTTCGGTAGTCACAGTCAGATCCTGAACTTGTGCTCTAACTTGCTCTTCCTGGTCTAGTGCATCTTCATGACCATGCTCAGGCATCTCTTTTGAAATAACTCTATCTCACCTAGAGAATAACCTTATGTTCATTCTCCTCATGTGATTTATCTTTGATCCAGGAATCTATTGCATGACCTCTGGAATTATTCCAGCCAGGTACAGACTCATGATCCTAGCCAAGTTTGGCTTCTTGATTCCTTCTTTAATCTTATCAAACAGTACTGCAGACCAATTGGTTTGAATTTTAAAGATTACCCTTGTCATCAGGCTGAACATATAGGCTGATATCCTATCATGGCCACCTGGTTTACATAAGATCACTTTACCTATTATTTCAGACAGGAATTTCCCCTGATGATTCATGTCCTTCCTGTTGATGGCAGATCCTATTTTTATGGTTGGATCCAATCCACACCATTGAAGCGCCTCCCTGGTCCTTGAGGCTGGCACCTCTTTCTCCTCATGTATTCTAGGAAGATGGAGAATCTTGCTCAACCTTTTCTGAGATAGCTTGACTTTTTCTCCATGTACAGTGGATTTGATCTTCAACCCAGTTGAGTCCATTGATGCAGCAGTATAGAACTCGAATACTTCTTTCTTCCATATCTTAGTAGGTTCAGAGACAAGATATTCTAATCCGTTTTCTGCAAGAAGTGAAATGACCTGTTTGATCTCTGAGTCGGCATCGTCGAATGCATGCCTAACCAACTCATATCCTTCATTGACGTTGTCTTCAACCTTGGGCGTCATTGGAATGAAGAGAAAGCTTGGTTGGAGAGAAGAGAGATTGTCGACACAAGGTTTTTGTCTCGAAACTCTGGTGAGCGTGTCGACAGAATAAGTTCTTGACCTATTTATACCCTTCTAATCAAAGAAGATCAAAAGGCGGGCAAGAACTGTCTTAAAAGTGTCGACACTGTTAAAAAGTGTCGACACACACTTCTATTGTCTCGACCACGGCGCTAACTACTATGTGTCGACACCAATTGATGATATGTCGACACTGGAGATACTTAGTAGTTCATCAGAAATTCTGTGTCGACTCTTATTACAAGTGTCGACACAAAATCTGTAAGTGTCGACACCATTACTCTTGTTGTGTCGACACTACATTTCTAGATGTGTTGACTTTTTTTCCCTTAGGTGTCGACACTTTTACTCTGTGTCGACATAATTTTCCTGAATTGTCGACATAACTTTTCTGTGTCGACACTTTATTACTGAATGTGTCGACACAATTTTACTTAGCCAATTTTTGGTAAACTAACCTATGGTCAGCATTCCTAATTCAATTTTAAATCTATTGAATTTAGTTTCATCCAGAGGCTTAGTAAATACATCTGCAATTTGATAATCAGTTTTAACAAATTCTAATGAGATGTCTTCTTTTTATACATGTTCTCTAAGAAAATGGTATTTTATCTCTATATGCTTAGTCCTACTGTGTGAAACAAGATTGTTTGCAATAGAAATGGCACTTTTAGAATCACACAATAAAGGTGTTCTACTTACTTGAATACCATAGTCCCTTAGCTGATGTTGAATCCACAACAGTTGTGCACAGTAACTTCCTACTGCCACATATTCAGACTCAGCTGTGGATATTGCCACACTAGTCTGTTTCTTACTGCTCCAAGATATCAATCTTCCTCCCAGGAATTGGCATGTACCTGTAGTATTTTTTTATCTTCTCTACAGCCTGTAAAATCTGCATCTGAATAACCTATTAGTAGAAAATCTCCAATCCTAGGGTACCAAAGGCCTAGATTAGGTGTGCCCTTTAGATATCTCAAAATCCTCTTGACTGCAGTATAATGTGATTCTTTAGGGCATGTTTGGTATCTAGCACAGACACATGTTGCATACATAATGTCTGGTCTACTATCAGTGAGATATAATAGAGAGACAATTATTCCTCAATACAAAGACTCATCTACAGGTTTACCTGCATCATCTTTGCATATAGGCATACTTGTTCTCATATGAGTTCTCATGGTGGAGGATGATTCCATACCATACTTCTTAATTAACTCCTTGGTGAACTTAGACTGGGATATGGACAATCCATCATCAGTCTGTCTTACTTGGAGTCCCAAGAAGAACTTAAGTTCCCCCATACTGCTCATTTCAAACTTCCCTTGCATAAGTTTGGCAAACTTCTTACACATGTTGTTCTCTGTAGACCCAAAAATTATGTCATCTACATAGATCTGAACTAAGATTATCTTCCCTTTAGATTCCCTTAGGAATAGAGTTTTATCTATTTTACCTCTTGAGAATTTGTTCTCAATAAGGAAAGTAGACAGGATTTCATACCAAGCCCTTGGGGCTTGCTTTAACCCATACAATGCTTTCCTAAGTCTATAGACATAACCAGGTTTAAGAGAATCTATAAAACCTGATGGATGCTCTACATAGACTTCTTCTTTTAGATCACCATTCAGGAATGATGATTTCACATCCATTTGATATACCTTGAAGCCTTGATATGCTGCATAGGCAAGGAACATTCTGATTGCTTCCAGTCTTGCTACTGGGGCAAATGTTTGATCAAAGTCTATTCCCTCTTCCTGCCTGTATCCTTTTGCAACCAATCTTGCTTTATTCTTCACAATAACTCCATTCTCATCCAACTTGTTCCTAAAAATCCACTTTGTACCAATGATGTTGTGGTCTTTTTGTTTAGGAACCAACTCTCAGACCTTGCATCTTCTAAACTGATTAAGCTCCTCTTGCATAGCATTAATCCAGTGTTGGTCTTGGATAGCTTCTTCAAATTTCTTTGGCTCCAGTTGAGATAGAAAACTTGAGTGCAGGACTGTATTCAGATTTCTACTTCTGGTTTGCACTCCATGTCTTGGATCACCAATTATCTGATTTGCTAGATGATCCTTTAGATGTCTTACAGCTGGAGGTAAAATTCCTTTTGGCTGAACACCTCCAGTTTCATCATTATGCTGCACCTCTTGGTTGTCATCAGCTTCTAGAGAGTCTTGTACTCCCTCTGGACAGTAGCCATCATTTTCCAATCCTTCATCTGCAGTTGAGCCTTCTGCAATGGAAAGCTTGTCCATTCTATTGCTTATACCTGTTGGACTGCATGAACAAATCCTTTGATGATTCCTCTTTCAGATCCACCAAAGATTACTTTAGGCTCATCCTTGATAGATGTGTACTCCTTCAGTAGCCCCTTTGTTCCAGTCATGTGCCTGGAACATCCACTGTCCAAGTACCATATAGGGGCATGGTAACTTGGACTTTCCTGCAATACAGAATTACTTTCCCTTAGAACCCAAGTAAGTCTTGGGTCCTTGGTTCAAGTTAGCACCATTCATATCAAAACTACCAGCAGCTCTTCTAACTGGTAGACTGTTGTTCTTCCTGACACTTATGTTATGCCAGCAGTCTAAGGCAAAATGGCATGTCTTGCCACAGCACCAGCATTCATACTTGTTGTATCTAGGTCTAGATACATTTTTGACAGAAGAATTTCTGTTCTGTGTTGGTGTTGCTGCAGCTACACCCACTGGTTTCTTATAATCATGGGCTTTATGAACATGGGCTGACTTATTGGCATTAACACCCTTGTTATTCAGAACATCTGTCTTATTATGACCATGAATGTTTTCAAGATCATTTTTGTTAGAAGGCACTTGTACCTTTCTAAACATTATAGGAACTTTAAAATTTACTGGCTGAACAGAGGCTTTGTCCTTTCTCTTGAAATGGGCAGCCCTGGTGTTACCTTTATAGCCTATTCTAGCCTTACCCTTTTGAGCCACAAACTCATCTATTAAGGGTAAGACTGATTTTGGCTTAGAGTAACTAGCCACCAAATCTTTCTCTACTTGAAGTTTGACTTCCAGACTTTTAATTAGATCATTTTTATATGTGATTGTACCCATCTGAATAACATTAATAGTTTTCAGCTTGGCAACCTCATTCATTTGTTGACCCAATTCTTTCTCTAAACCAGATGCAGTCATCTTAAGATCTGCAATTTCCTTAGACTGATTTTTGGCCAGGTTTTTGTTTTTCTTAAGTGCCTGCAATAAGTCCCCATATTCATCTATCAACTGATGAATATCTCCTTCAGATTCTGATCCATCCTCATCACTTGATGAAGATGAATCTGACTCTGAACCAGTACTGTAATCAGAAATTCTAGAATTACTTTGTACCTTACTGGGACCAGGTTGATCCTGGCACTTGTTGTCTTCTGATTCAACCATCAGTCCCATGCACTGATGGTCTTCTTGTTCATTGATGGAGTCCAGTAATTGCATAAACTCCTCTTCTTCACTAGCTGCATACAGTCCAATGTATGCTTCAGCTTCAGATTCTGACTCTGAGGAGGATTGATCTATAAGACTCTTCTCCTTCTTAGCAACAAAGGATTTCTCCTTCTTTCCCTTTTGTTGAGTCTTCTTTTTGTCTGCTGACTCCTTCCTCTTTTCTGGACACTCAGCCACTACATGCCCAGGCCTATTGCAGCAATAGCAAACAATTTTTGATGTTGTAGCTTTGCTGAGCTTAGACCTGTTCCTTTTCTTTCTTGATGATTTTCTCTTTTGATAGTAGTCATCAACTGGCTGTGATGTGGAGGGCCTTGACTTCCACTGTTTCTTCTTCAAGAACATCTGAAACTGCCTTGTAAAGGCAGCAAAATCTGCATCTGAATCACTGCTATCTGAGTTCTGATTATCTGAATTCTCTGAGATAACTTCAGCAACTTCCTTAGGAGGTGATGGAGACATCCTCCTGCTCTTTCTAGTGGCTTCAGCCTTGAAGGCCACTGACTTTTCTCTATGCTCTCCTTTTGTATTTCTTTCTTCCTCCTTCCTAGCCATTAGTTGCATTTCATATGATAGCAACTTTCCAAATAAGGTTGGAGGAGAAATGTCTGCTAGTTTGGCCACTTCTCTAATGGCACAAATCTTGGTATCCCAATCTTTTGTCAAGGATCTTAGGAATTTGTCATTCAGCTCATAAGTACTGAAAACCCTTCCATAAGACATCAGTTCTGTTGGGTACATTGGAAAATGTGTACCTGATTTGAAGAAGCCTAACTTAGCTCAATGATATACATCAAGGTGTATTTGATGTTATTTTGAGTTGACATGTGCAGGTTAAGAATGTACTAAAAAGCAGGAAAATTATTCTAAGTCCATGTGTCGACACCAGAAGAAGCTGTGTCGACACTTCAGAATAATTGTGTCAACACTTGAAGAAGGTTATGTCGACACAAAGAAAAAGAGTCGACACCAGAAGGTTGTGTCGACACACTGAGGCAGAGTCGACTACATTTGTGTCGACACCAGAAGACTGAGTCGACACATATAGGCAGAGTAGACAACAGCTGTGTCGACACCTAAAGGCAGTGTCGACACATACTATGTTCTGAATCTACATCAATTGAGTCGACACACAGGACTTAAGTCGACACACTGCAAAGTCTAGACCAAGTCATTTGCTGAAGAATGATGAAGTGTTTGAGTCGACACAAATACTCAGTGTCGACTCATTCTCAAGATGCAGTATGAAGAAGCTGAGTCGACTTAAAGGCAGACATGTCGACATCATCAAAGGCTGTGTCGACATCATCAAAGGCTGTGTCGACACCAAAGTTACTTGTGTCGACACATATTGACAGTTGGTCTCGACACTTTCTGACAGACAGTCTGGACACTTTGCTGACCAAGACAAAGGCACAAGATCTGTTTGAAGACTTGACAGCTGTG
This sequence comes from Platanthera zijinensis, assembly GCA_039513925.1. Classification (NCBI taxonomy): domain Eukaryota; kingdom Viridiplantae; phylum Streptophyta; class Magnoliopsida; order Asparagales; family Orchidaceae; genus Platanthera; species Platanthera zijinensis. The sequence goes on along the minus strand of CM077097.1, from coordinate 69,899,311 downwards.
AGTTACAACAGTTTAACTGAGGCTGTCAGACTTGTTAGAAGATAGTTAGAAACCGGATCAGCCAGTTACCATGAAGAAGGTCTATAAATAGACAGATTAAGAAGTAGAATGCACGACAATTGATTTTTGATTAAGAAGCAACACACATAGAAACTGATTGAGTAATCAAATCAAGAAAGTGCAAGGCATGGAAGAAGATCTTCATCAGAAGATCTAAGAAGACATTCTGAAGGGTACAACCTCTCAGGATCTGTCTAAGTAGAATTCGTCCAAGAATTCTGAAGTATTATCAAAGGTATTGGATAGAGAGAGATCCAGCCATTTGAAGATCAAGAAGGAAGCTATCACAGGTTTCTCAAGAAGCTGTCAGGAAATCAACTCAGCTAAGTTCAGATTCAAGAAGATTTGAAGAAAGCTAAGATTCAGTTGATTTCATCCATCAGCTGATCAAGTGCTGTCTTGTCCCTTCTCTCTCAACAAAGGCAAGATATAATAAAACTCTTTTCAAATTCTGTAGGATCTATTAATATAGATCTGAGTTGTAAGCCTATGTTATAAAGGCTGAGTGTAGGAGATTTGATCTCTGAGTGGTAGGGCTGTGTATGCCTGAGTGTAGGAGAAGGTATTTCTCTGAGTTATAGGCCTTGTGTCAAGGCTGAGGTAGGGCTGATTAGCCTGAGTTATAGGAACCTTTCCAGGTTCTGAGCTGTAGGATCTGAGGATCTGAGTTAAAGAAGGAAGTTAGGCCGAATCTAGCACACTGCTAGATAAGTGAAGGGAGAAAGTGGATGTACTCAGACCTTGGGGAACCACTATAAATCTGTGTGCAATCTGTGATGTGTGAATATCTGTGATTGCTGTGCTGTGTTTGCTGAAGTATATTCTGCATTTTATTTTATTCAGTAGTTATATTCTGCCTAAAGTGAAAACAAGCATTAGAACCTATTCACCCCCCCCCCCCTCTAGGTGTTTAGGTAGTCTTGAAAGTAAAACTATCAAGTGGTATCAGAGGGAGGTTGCCCAAATAAGGACTTAACAGTCTGAGTTAGATCCCTAAAAGGCAGAATCAAGAATCAAGAAAAGGGGTTCTGGAGAGAATCACAAGGAACTAGGGTTAATGAAATTACCCATCTGCAGAAAAGAAATCTTTGGAATCTAGAAAGAAAGGGTTAGGTTGTTTATGGAGGCTTCCGACCCAAGGATATACATCACAGTACAGGAAGGCCCCTTCATTCCAATGAAGGTATCAGTTCTTGATGCAAATATTCAAACTCCAAAGAGTTATTCTGAAATGATCAAGGATGAAATCATATTGGCAACTATGGATAAGAGAGCTCAGAATATCATAGTGAGTGCCATAGATGATTCTACATTCCAAAATCTGATTCACTGTAAAACCTCCAAGGAAATGTGGGACACTTTGATTGTCTACATGGAGGGGTCTGAAGAAGTTAGACAGGATAGGAAGTCTATGCTCAACTAAGAGTATGAGAGTTTCAGACAAGGGAAGTCTGATAGCATAACTGAATGCTACAAGAAATTCTACAGGATAGTAAATGAATTGATGTCCTATGGAAGGGTCTTCAGTACCTATGAACTGAATGACAAATTCCTAAGGTCCTTGACAAAGGATTGGGACACCAAGATTTGTGTCATAAGAGAAGTGGCTAAACTGGCAGAGATTTCTCCTCCAACCTTGTTTGGAAAGTTGTTATCATATGAAATGCAACTAATGGCTAGGAAGGAAGAAGAAAAGAATTCAAAAGGAGAGCATAGAGATAAGTCAGTGGCCTTCAAGGCTGAAGCCACTAGAAAGAATAGGAGGATATCTCCATCACCTCCTAAGGAAGTTGCTGAAGTTAACTCAGAAATTTCAGACAATCAAATTTCAGAAAGCAGTGATTCAGATACAGATTTTGCTGCTTTTACAAGGCAGTTTCAGAGGTTCTTAAAGAAGAAGCAGTGGGATTCAAGGCCCTCCACATCACAGCCAGCTGATGATTACTATCAGAAGAGAAAATCATCAAGACAGGAGAAGAGCAGAACTAAGCCCAGCAAAGCTACAACTTCAAAGATTGTTTGCTATTGCTGTAACAGGTCAAGACATGTAGTGGCTGAATGTCCTGCTAAGAGGAAGGAGTCAACAGACAGAAAGAAGACTCATCAAAAGGGCAAGAAGGAGAAATCTTTTGTTGCTAAGAAGGAGAAGAGCCTTACAGATCAATCTACTTCAGAGTCAGAATCTGAAGCTGAAGCATACATTGGGCTGTATGCAGCCAATGAAGAAGAGGAGTTTATGCAATTGCTGAACTCCATCTATGATCAAGAAGACCATCAGTGCATGGGACTGATGGCTGGATCAGAAGAAGACATGTGCCAGAATCAGTCTGGTCCCAATAAGGTACATTGTCCTTCTATAAAATCAGTTTGTAGTACTAGTGCAGAATCAGCTACATCTGCATCAAGTGATGTAGATGGATCTGAATCTGAAGGTGATGTTTATCAGTTAATAGATAAGTATGGGGACTTGTTGCAGGCTCTTAAGAAAAGCAAGAACCTAGTCAAAACTCAGGCTCAGGAAATTGCTGATCTTAAGGTGGCTGCAACTGAGTTTGAAAAAGTAATGGATCAAAAGTTAAATGAGATTGCCAAACTGAAAAATATAACCATTATTCAGATGGGCACAATCAAATATAACAATAATCAAATTAAGAGTCTGGAGGCCAGACTAAGAATAGAGAAAGATTTAGTGGCTAGTTACTCTAAACCAAAATCTGTCTTACCTTTAATAGATGAGTTTGTGGCTCAAAAGGGTAAGGCAGGATTAGGTTTCAAAGGTAACATTTCAGTCCCAGTTATGTTTAGAAAGGTGCAAGTGCCTTCTAACAAATATGATATTGAGAATATTCATGGTCATATTAAGACTAATGTTCAGATAAATAAGGGTGTAAATGCCAATAGGTCTACCTATGTTCATAAACCCCATGGTTATAAGAAATCTGTGGGTGAAGCTGCAGCAGCACCAGCACTGGACAGAAATTCTTCTGTCAAGGGTGTATCAAGACCTAGATACAACAAGTTTGAATGTTGGTGTTGTGGCAAGAGAGGTCATTTTGCCTTAGACTGCTGGCATAACACAAATGTAAGGAAGAACAATAGTCTACCAGTTAGAAAAGCTGCTGGTAGTCTTAATATGAATGGTGCTAACCTGAACCAAGGACCCAAGACTTACTTGGGTTCTAAGGGAAAGTAATTATGTATTGCAGGAAAGTCCAAGTTGTCATGCCCCTATATGGTACTTGGACAGTGGATGTTCCAGGCACATGACTGGAACAAAGGGGCTGCTGAAGGTGTACACATCTGTCAAAGATGGACCTAAAGTAATCTTTGGTGGATCTGAAAGAGGAATCATCAAAGGGTTTGGTAACATTTCTTCAAACCAAATTACCATCACCCAAGTGGCTTATGTAAAAGGTTTGAAACATAATCTGATAAGCATAAGTCAGCTGAGTGATCTTGGATATGACATTTCATTTGTTAAGGATGGATGTCATATCAAAAGGTCAAGTGATCAAAAGATCATATTGACTGGGTATAGAAAGAGAAATGTTTATTGTCTTAATTTTGTATGTGAGAACAAGGTTTCTTCCATCTGTCTTATACTGATGATAATGCATCTCATTGTGTCAAGTGGCACAAGAGGTTGGCTCATCTTAACTTCAAGACAATTAGTCAACTCTTTAGCAAAGAGTTAGTGAGGAATGGTCCTCAAGTTAAGTGTATAAAGGAAGGGATATGTTCAGCTTGTGAAAAGGGCAAGCAGACAAAATCCTCCTTTCATAGCCTTGAAAACAAGGATTCTGTGAGGTGCTTATACCTCTTACATGTGGATCTTTTTGGTCCTATGCCAGTTCATAGTCTAGGTAGGAAGGTCTACACTTTTGTGGTTGTAGATGACTATTCTAGATATACATGGGTGTTCTTTCTGAGACAAAAATCAGAAACCCCAAGTGTCTTACTTAGTTTTGTGAAACAAATTCAGAATGAACTAAACAGTACAGTGGTCAAAATCAGAAGTGACCATGGCACTGAATTTCAATCTGAAAGTATGACATAATTATGTGAAGACTTTGGGATTTTCCAAGAGTTCTCCTCACCTAGAACACCTCAGCAAAATGGTATTGCTGAAAGAAAGAATAGGACATTGATTGAAGCTGGTAGAACTCTATTGAGTGACACCTCTCTTCCAAAATATTTCTAGCTGAGGCAGTAAACACTGCATGTCATGTGATCAATAGGGCTTCTATCACCAAGTGCCACAAAAAGACTCCCTATGAAATTATGAAAGGTAGAAAACCAAATCTATCCTACTTTAGGATCTTTGGTTGCAAGTGCTATATACTTAACAATGGCAAGTCATATCTAACTAAGTTTGTTGCTAAATCCCAAGATGGGATATTTGTTGGGTACAGTATAAATAGTAAGGCCTATAGAGTCTTCAACTTGACTACTCAAGTTGTAGAAGAATCTGTACATGTTGTATTTGATGAAACAAGATTAATCAACAGTGAGTTGCCTTGTATATCAAATAATTCACCAGGTATAAGCAAAAGGATGGACAAGCTTTCCATTGTAGAAGCATCAAATGCTGATGAAGCATTGGAAAATGAAGGTTACTGTCCAGGGGGAGTACAAGACTCTATAGAAGCTGATGACAACCAAGAGGTACAGCATGATGAAGGAGCTGGAGATGTTCAACCTGAAGGAAATCTACCTCCAGCCATAAGACATCTAAAAGATCATTCAGCTAATCAAATAATAGGTGATCCAAGTCAAGGAGTGCAGACTAGAAGCGGAAATCTGAGCACAGTCCTGCACTCAAGTTTCCTATCTCAAATGGAGCCTAAGAAATTTGAAGAAGCCATCCAAGACCAACACTGGATTAATGTTATGCAAGAGGAGCTTAATCAATTCAGAAGGTGCAAGGTATGGGAGTTAGTTCCTAAACCAAGAGACCACAACATAATTGGCACAAAGTGGATCTATAGGAACAAGTTGGATGAGAGCGGTGTAATTGTGAAGAATAAAGCAAGATTGGTTGCTAAAGGATACAGGCGGGAAAAAGGGATTGACTTTGATCAAACATTTTCCCCAATAGCAAGACTGGAGGCAATCAGAATGTTCCTTGCCTATGCAGCTTATCAAGGATTCAAAGTATACCAAATGGATGTGAAATCAGCATTTCTGAATGGTGATCTAAAAGAAGAAGTCTATGTAGAGCAGCCATCAGGTTTTGTAGATTCTCTTAAACCTGGTTATGTTTATAGACTTAGGAAAGCATTGTATGGGTTAAAGCAAGCCCCAAGGGCTTGGTATGAAACCCTGTCTACTTTCCTTATTGAGAACAAATTCTCAAGAGGTAAAATAGACAAAACTCTATTCCTTAGGGAATCTAAAGGTAAGATCATCTTAGTTCAGATCTATGTAGATGACATAATCTTTGGGTCTACAGAGAACAACCTTTGCAAAAAGTTTGCCAAACTTATGCAAGGGAAGTTTGAAATGAGCAGCATGGGGGAACTTAAGTTCTTCTTGGGACTCCAAGTAAGACATACTGAAGATGGCTTGTCCATATCCCAGTCTAAGTTCACCAAGGAATTAATTAAGAAATATGGTATGGAATCATCCTCCACCATGAGAACTCCTATGGGAACAAGTATGCTTATATGCAAAGATGATGCAGATAAACTTGTTGATGAGTCTTTGTATAGAGGAATAGTTGGCTCTCTATTATATCTCACTGCTAGTAGACCAGATATTATATATGCTACATGTGTGTGTGCTAGGTACCAGGCTTGCCCTAAAGAATCTCATTATACTGCAGTCAAAAGAATCTTGAGATATCTTAAGGGCACACCTAATCTAGGCCTTTGGTACCCTAGGAATGGAGATTTTCTACTAACAGGTTATTCAGATGCAGATTTTGCAGGCTGTAGAGAAGATAGAAAGAGTACAACATGGACATGTCAGTTTTTAGGAGGAAGACTGATATCCTGGAGCAGTAAGAAGCAGACCAGTGTGGCAATATCCACAGCTGAGTCTGAATATGTTGCAGCTGGAAGTTGTTGTGCACAGCTATTGTGGATTCAGCACCAGCTAAAGGACTATGGTATTCAAGTAAGTAGAACACCTTTATTGTGTGATTCTAAGAGTGCTATTTCTATTGCAAACAATCATGTTTCACATAGTAGAACTAAGCATATAGAAATTAAATACCATTTTCTTAGAGAATATGTCGAAAAAGAGAACATCTCATTGGAATTTAAAACAGATTTTCAAATTACAGATGTATTTACTAAGCCACTGGATGAAACTAAATTCAATAGATTTAAAATTGAATTAGGAATGCTGACCATAGGTTAGTTTATCTAGTGGTTTCCAAAAACCAAATTTTGGCTAAGTCTAATGGTGTCGACACATTCAGAAATAAAGTGTCGACACAGAGAAGTCATGTCGACTAGTTAGAGAAATTGTGTCGACACAGAGAATTTGTGTCGACACTTAAGGGTCAAATAGTCGACTCATCCAGAAATGTAGTGTCGACTTCACCAGAATAATGGTGTCGACACTTACAGATTTTGTGTCGACACTTGTACTAAGAGTCGACACAGAATTTTTGATGCACTACTATGTATCTAACGTGTCGACTTATCCTCAATGGGTGTAGACACAAAGTAGTCAGCATTGATGTCGAGATAATAGAAGTTTGTGTCGACACATTTCATCTGTGTCAACACATTTAGACTGTTTTTTGCCCGACTTTTGACCTTCTTTCTTTAGAGGGTATATATAGGTCAAGAACGTATTCTGTCGACACGCTCACAAGGTTTTCGAGACTAAAACCCTGTGTCGACAATCTCTCTTCTCTTCTCTCAAGATTTCTCATCTTTCCAATGGCGCCCAAAGTTGAAGACAATGTTAACGAAGGATACGAGTTGGTGCGCAATGCTTTTGAGGATGCACCGACAGATATACAAAGGGTTATCACTCTAATTTCTGAGTCTGGATTAGAGTTTCTTGTTTCTGAACCAACAAAAATCTGGAAGAAAGAGGTAATTGAATTTTATACTTCTGCAACATTGGACTCTTCGGGCCTCAAGATCAAATCCACTATTCATGGGACAACAGTGAAACTTACTCCAAGAAGTTTAAGAAAGACTCTTCAACTACCTAGCGTACAAGATGAAGAAGAGGTCCCAGCCTCTAAGACAGGGGAGGCTCTCCAATGGTGTGGATTGGATCCAACCATAAAGATTGGAGCAGCCATCAACCGAAAAGGAATGAATCAACAGGGCAAAATTTCTATCTGAAGTAGTAGGAAAAGTAATTTTGTGTAAACCAGGAGGCCATGATAGGATTTCGGCCTTAATGTTTAATCTCATGACAAGGATAATCTTCAGGATTAACACAGACTGGTCAATAGTTGTGTTTGATAAAATCAAGGAAGGTATTAAGAAGCCAAATTTGGCTAGGATTTTGAGTTTATACCTGGCTGGAGTCATTCCAGAAGTTATGCAACAGATACCAGGGTCCAAAATCAATCACATGAGAAAAATAGATATGAGATTATTCTCAAGGTGGGATAGAGTTCTGTCCAAAGAGATGCCTGCTGTGGACAGGCAGGACATAACTGAGATGTCACCTGGCCATGAACAAGGCACTGAACAACATCAAGAAGAACAAGTTCGAGAACCAGCTGAGGACCAGACAGGGTCTACTCATGCCCAGGAAGAAACATTACCTGCACAGGTGCAGGGGGAGCCAGTTCATTCTCCTGCCCAGCACATTTCTAATCCTGAACAATTGCTGGGAGAGACCATTGTGGAAACAGTACAAGTGGAAGAAGGAATAAACTTATCAGAATATTTAAAAACTGCAGATATTGATGTATCATCTCCTGCACCAGCACAAAAGGAATTCACTCTGGAAGAGTTGTTTCCTGATGATGGCATTGCTTCTGATAGGGTTGAGGAGGTAAAAGGTGCAGTTGAGGGGGAGCAAGTGAATGTTGAGAAAGAACAACATTTCACTGAGACGGAAATTCCTACTTCACCTCCTGAAAGAGTACAGATTGAAAGTTCCTCAGACTCAGAGACAGAAGAAGCCAGAGAGGCTAAGAAAAGGAAGCTCATGGTCTTCAAGAGACGAAGCCATAGCTATAAGCAGGCTCTACAGACTTCAACTCATCAATCTTCTTCTGCTTTTGATTACAATAAGCTCATGGTAGATTTGCAAATAAAGATGGATGAGCAGAGATTAGCTTTGGAGAGATCTGTTGATGAGAGTAATAAATCACTTCAATTTGATTTGGCTCAAGACATTAAGTCCATCAGATTTGAAGTAAATCTGAATAAAAATGAAATGACAGATTGCTTCCACAAGGGAGGTAATGTTGTAGTCTACCTTGCTAAGCAACAGCAGACTATTCTTACTAAAGTGGATGATATTGCATTGAAATAAGGATATGTTCTAGAAAATCAGCTGAGAATGAATGACAATCTGACTGAATCTCACAATGAAATTCTCACTGAGTTAAAAGATACTGCTATCAGCCTGACTGCTGCAAGGGCTACAGACATGGAAGTTTATGATCAGAAGCTCAAGGCTGCCCTAGATTCAGTTCACACTGCTATCACCACCTCATAGAAAGAAATATCTGACAAGCTTCTTAAATTAAAACCATTCTTTAAAGAGGGTGTGAATTTTCTTGATAATCAAATAAGGTTTCAAAAGGATGATCTTAGGGATCATGTTGTCAGAGAAGTCCTAAAGGGGGAGAGGGTACTTATTCATGCTGGCTCAGAACATGCCAAGTGGGTAACCAGCAGTGTAAGAGCCACATTGGGCTATCCACCATTATGTGATAATGATATTGTTGCTGAGTCAGGCATTCATCAAGGTCTACTTGAAGGCAATCAACCTGAGGTTGCCCAAGTCATTTACCCCCCTGCTGATTTTGATATGATTCAACAGCAAGTGCAGGCCATGTACAGTCCTCCAAAGGAGGTTACAAATGTTGTTATTGAAAAAGTTGATATGCCTGAAGCAAGTTTGAAAGAACAACAAGATGCTCAATTGTCCAAGAAGAGATTTAGAGAGCAAGCTGAACTTAGACCTGATTTTGAGCAGTGGAGCCCCACTTCAAGAAACATTATACTAACTGCCTGGAAGGCTGTGAAGGATCAAGTCCATGATAGAGGAAAATGGTATAATGAAATTGAATGGCAAAAGTATGAGGCTAGGCAGGAGGCCGTAGTTCAGTTCAGAAGGAAAGCTAAGATGGGGAGGCTACCACCAGATGCTCAGGAGCCCAGCAAATATTTTCCTAAGCCCTTTCATTACTTTGAAAGGCAAAGGCTCAAGGAGGAAGCTCAGAAGAAAGCTGAACTGAAAGGCAAGATACCTGCTGATGTTGCTGAACCTACTGTGAAGGCTCAAATTCAACCAGGCAAAGGAATTGTCATAAGGGGGCCTGATCAGTCTTAGATTAAGCTTATCAGTTCTTTCAAATATTTTGTAGTGATTTGTTTGTTTTACCAATCAATGTAAACAAGCTGTAACAAACATTTCTAAAATGTATAAACAAAACTTTGTTCTGTAATTATTTCTTCATGTTCATCTTTATTCTGTGATGAATCTGTTGCTTAAATGTTTGTTTTTAAATGTTTCCTATTATGTCATGCTTATATACATCATCATGTTAAATTTTTATAAATGGTGTATATCATTAGCTAAAAGGGTTATGACTTCTCCAAATAGGGGGAGATTGTTGGGTACATTGGAAAATGTGTACATGATTTGAAGAAGCCTAACTTAGATCAATGATATACATCAAGGTGTATTTGATGTTATTTTGAGTTGACATGTGCAGGTTAAGAATGTACTAAAAACAGGAAAATTATTCTAAGTCCATGTGTCGACACCAGAAGAAGCTGTGTCGACACTTCAGAATAATTGTGTCGACACTTGAAGAAGGCTATGTCGACACAGAGAAAAAGAGTCGACACCAGAAGGCTGTGTCGACACACTGAGGCAGAGTCGACTACATTTGTGTCGACACCAGAAGACTGAGTCGACACATATAGGCAGAGTAGACAACAGCTGTGTCGACACCTAAAGGCAGTGTCGACACATACTATTTTCTGAATCTACATCAACTGAGTCGACACACAGGACTTGTGTCGACACACTGCAAAGTCTAGACCAAGTCATTTGCTGAAGAATGATGAAGTATTTGAGTCGACACAAATACTCAGTGTCGACTCATTCTCAAGATGCAGTATGAAGAAGCTGAGTCGACTTAAAGGCAGACATGTCGACATCATCAAAGGCTGTGTCGACACCAAAGTTACTTGTGTCGACACATATTGACAGTTGGTCTCGACACTTTCTGACAGATAGTCTGGACACTTTGCTGACCAAGACAAAGGCACAAGATCTGTTTGAAGACTTGACAGCTGTGAGTTACAATAGGTTAACTGAAGCTGTCAGACTTGTCAGAAGTTAGTTAGAAACCGGATCAGCCGGTTACCATGAAGAAGGTCTATAAATAGACAGATTCAGAAGTAGAATGCACGACAATTGATTTTTGATTAAGAATCAACACACATAGAAACTGATTGAGTAATCAAATCAAGAAAGTGCAAGGCACGGAAGAAGATCTTCATCAGAAGATCTAAGAAGACATTCTGAAGGGTACAACCTCTCAGGATCTGTCTAAGTAGAATTCGTCCAAGAATTCTGAAGTATTATCAAAGGTATTGGATAGAGAGAGATCCAGCCATTTGAAGATCAAGAAGGAAGCTGTCACAGGTTTCTCAAGAAGCTGTCAGGAAATCAACTCAGCTAAGTTCAGATTCAAGAAGCTTTGAAGAAAGCTAAGATTCAGTTGATTTCATCCATCAGCTGATCAAGTGATGTCTTGTCCCTTCTCTCTCAACAAAGGCAAGATATAATAAAACTCTTTTCAAATTCTATAGGATCTATTAATATAGATCTGAGTTGTAAGCCTATGTTATAAAGGCTGAGTGTAGGAGATTTGATCTCTGAGTGGTAGGGCTGTGTATGCCTGAGTGTAGGAGAAGGTATTTCTCTGAGTTGTAGGCCTTGTGTCAAGGCTGAGGTAGGGCTGATTAGCCTGAGTTGTAGGAACCTTTCCAGGTTCTGAGCTGTAGGATCTGAGGATTTGAGTTAAAGAAGGAAGTTAGGCCGAATCTAGCACACTGCTAGATAGGTGAAGGGGGAAAGTGGATGTACCCAGACCTTGGGGAACCACTTTTAATCTGTGTGCAATCTGTGATGTGTGAATATCTGTGATTGTTGTGCTGTTTTTGCTGAAGTATATTCTGCATTTTATTTTATTCAGTAGTTATATTCTGCCTAAAGTGAAAACAAGCATTAGAACCTATTCACCCCCCCCCCCCCTCTAGGTGTTTAGGTAGTCTTGAAAGTAAAACTATCAAGTTCATTCACTATCCTGTAGAATTTCGTGTAGCCTTCAGATATGCTATCAGACTTCCCTTGTCTGAAACTCTCATATTCTTGATTGAGCATAGACTTTCGGTCTTGTCTAACTTCTTCAGAACCCTTCATGTAGACAATCAAAGTATCCCACATTTCCTTGGAGGTTTTGTAGTGAATCAGATTTCTGAAAGTAGAATCATCTATGGCACTCGCTATGATATTCTGAGCTCTTTTATCCATAGTTGCAAGTATAATCTCATCCTTAGTCATTTCAGAAAAATCTTTAGGAGTTTTCTGATTTGCATCTAGAACAGACACATTCATTGGGATATATGGACCTTCTTTTACTGTGATATATATCCTTGGGTCAGAGGCCTCCATAAACAACCTAACCCTTTCTTTCCAGATTCCAAAAATCTCTTTCCTGCAGATAGGTAATTTCATTGACCATAGTTCCTTGTGATTCTCTCCAGAACCCATTTTCTTGATTCTTAATTCTGCCTTAGGGATCTAACTCAGACTGTTAAGTCCTTCTTTGAGCAACCTGGCTCTGATACCACTTGATAGTTTTACTTTCAAGACTACCTAAACACCTAGAGGGGGTGAATAAATACTTTTCCTCGATTTAATTTAAGGCAAAAAAATAACTACAGATCTTTGAGTTAATCATATATTTTTACAGCTAACACAGCACAACAATCACAATCATACACACATCACAGATTGCACACAGATTTATAGTGGTTCCCCAAGGTCTGGGTACATCCACTTTCCCCCTTCACTATCTAGCAGTATGCTAGATTCGGCCTAACTTCTTCCTTTAGCTCAGAATCCAGAAGGATTCCTATAACTCAGAATGTCTCCACATTCCTACAACTCAGGCTAACAAGCCCTACCTCAGTCTTGCCACAAGGCCTACAACTCAGAGAATACCTTCTCCTACAACTCAGGCATAAACAGCCCTACCTCAGCCTTGCCATAAGGCCTATAACTCAGAGAATACCTTCTCCTACAACTCAGGCATAAACAGCCCTACCTCAGCCTTGCCACAAGGCCTACAACTCATAGAATATCTTCTCCTACAACTCAGGAATAAACAGCCCTACCACTCAGAGAATAAATCTCCTACACTCAGCCTTTATATAATAGGCTTACAACTCAGATCTATGAATAGATCCTACAGAATTTGATAAGGAATTTTATAATCTCTTACCCCTGTTGAGAGAGAAGGGATAAGAACTTTCTTGATCAGCTTCTTGAAGAGGCTGATGGTTGAAATCAACTTGATCTTAGCTTTCTTCAAAGCTTCTTGAATCTGAACTTAGTTGGGTTGATTTCCTTTGAATATAACTGACTGACAGCTTCTTTCTTAGACTTCAGAAATAAATCTGAATCTTCTTGACAGATTAGTTTAGTATCTGCTTCTTGAGAGACCTGTGAATGTCTCCTTCTTGATTTCAAATAGCTGGATCTCTCTCTATCCAAACCTCTTGAAGATACTTCTGAATTCTTGATTGAATTCAACTTAGACAGAATCTGAATAGTAAACTACTTCAGAACGTCTTCTTAGATCTTCTCACGAAGATCTTCTTCTTTGTTACTTGTACTTTCTTAATCAGAGATCAACCTCACAATAGGTGTGTTAGTTGTGTGTATTATTCAACTTTCTTCTTCTAAATCCATCTATTTATAGACTTCATCCATGGTAACTGGCTGATCCGGTTTCTAACTAATTTCTGACAAGTCTGACAGCTTCAGTAAACCTGTTGTAACTCACAGCTGTCAAGTCTTCAAACAGTTTTTGAGTCTTTGTCTCTGTCAGCAAAGCGTCGAGACTGACTGTCATAAAGTGTCGAGACCATCTGTCAATATGTGTCGACACAAGTGACTTAAGTGTCGACACAGCCTTTGGTGATGTCGACATAGCTGCCTTGATGTCGACACAGCTTCTTGACACTGCATCTTGAGAATGTGTGGACACTGATTATTTGTGTCGACACAAACACTTCACCATTCATCAGCAATCAACTTGGTCTAGACTCAATTGTGTGTCGACACAAGTTCTGTGTGTCGACACAATTGATGTAGACTCAGAACATAGCGTGTGCTGACACTGCCTCCAGGTGTCGACACAGTTGTTGTCGACTCTGCCTCTGTGTGTCGACACAGCCTCCCGGTGTCGACACAGTCGATGACGACTATAATATTCTGTGTGTCGACACTGCCTCCCGGTGTCGACACAAACTCACTGAAGTATCGACACAACCATTTCCAAGTGTCGACACAATCTTACTGAAGTGTCGACACAGCTTCCTCAGATGTCGACATATGGACTTAGAATATTTTTCCTGCATTCTAGCACATTCTTAACCTGTACATAAAAACTCAAAATAACATCAAATACACCTTGATGTATATCATTGAGCTAAGTGAGGCTTCTCCAAATCAGGTACACATTTTTCAATGTACCCAACAGTTAAGTCTAATGAAACCTAATCTCTTATCTCTTGAGATATAGAGTATATGGGAAATTTTTTCAAATAGGACTGGCTATGTTGCCTTGATGTTTTCTAAATAGTTCCTTTTTTATTAATAAAATAACCTCTCTGTAAAATGCAGGGAAATCTGCATACGTCAAACCTCATTAAGCCCTGCTGCAGAGCTCCTTCTAGTATAAGACAATGATTTTCATTATCATTTGATTATAGTAAAGAAAATGATCATGAAAAGATGCAGTCTATATTTTTATATGGTGACAAACAAATCGTATGTGTATAAATTTGTTTTTTCCACTGTCTCGTTGAAACTGTCCATCTGCTGTACTTTGTGTGTGCATTTGTGAGCATGGGCAGAAGATTGTTAAATGTGAGCACATTTATTCCTTTTACGTTTTATGACTGTTTTTTTGGTCTTACAATATATACATCTGTGCCGAAACAAATTCACTTCAGATTTAGCGAATCTTACTCAAAGAAATTGATTTATATCTTTTTCACCAAGTCGTTTATTTATTTTGGGTAGACCATTCTTGATTGTGTGAATTTCTACATGCATGATTATTTGGATTGATACTTGCAGGCTAAAGAGAAATTTGGTTACTTCTTGCAAACTCTTGATCAGGGTGCACCTCCACATGGTATGTGACTCTTTGCAAGAGAATATGGTTTTAGGAAATATTATTTCCCATATATATATATAATGTGTCAGCTTCTATTTTGGGAGTACAATGCAACGAGGAAGGTATGCTTTTTATGATTTAGTATTAGAGCCTTCCTCAATTTTCTGCATTTTTGTTCGCATCATTGTTGTCGACTTCCATCATCTTTCATTGTCTGGTCGGCTTCCAGCATTGTTGTCGACTTCCAGCATCATGATCTGACCTTTTTCGCCTTCTTCCTACTTCCCATATGATGGTCGTCATTCAGTAGAGCATATCCACCAATTGTTTTGCTCAAGACGCTTGGTCATATTACTTCAAAGAAATTGAAGTGTATTGAGAACTATATATAAAAATAAAACCATGGAACAACATGATTTATCTTGATCTTTGAGTACGAGGAAACTCATATTTTTAGCATTTTGTAGATTTTATGTAGTCCGCTATGTTTGACCAGATTACTAGTAACACGCCAGATTACTAGTCGTGTTACGACAAAAGCTACCTGGGATCATCCTATATTATACTTAGTTAACAATTTAAGTGGAATATAATAATTTTACTGTAGGCCTTCGATAAGACCGGGAAATAGAGAAATCTATGTCATTTTGGAGTTTAACAAGTTCGTTTACAAACTTAACTCTCTTTTTTATATATCTACTGATGTGAGAGTTATGCAACAATATTGAGAACAATTAGGCTCCGTTCGGTAGGACGGAATTGAGGCTTTAGAATTGGAATTGAATGTTAAATTCAATTGAAAATGACCTTCAATTCTACTTTCAGATTTCGTCCAAGCGAATGGATCCTTATAGATTATGACCAACCTGGGTGGCCATAAGACAAATTTTTAAGTTGTTCGTACAAGTTCTCGAGGTATAATGTCAAGATGACAATAATTCAGATTTTAAACAAAAACCAATGCAAAGCCGCGGTTGATTAGGTGGATGTTGCTTCTTCAAGAATTTGACTTGGAGATATGCGACAAGAGAGGAGCGGAAAACTTGGCGGCAGATCACCTTTCTCGGTTGGAAAATCCCGATTCAGAGGAGCTCATAGAGGAGGATATTGATGACACATTTCTCGAGGAGCGCCTTCTCGCTATTCATAAGTTAATTACTCTCCCCGCTCCTTGGATCGCCGATTTCACAAATTATCTTGTTGTGAGATTCCTCCCTAATGGTTTTTCTCATCAAGAAAAGAAGAAATTCTTTTCCGATTTGAAAAATTATTTTTGGGAGGATCCCTTTCTTTTTCGTGTTTGCGCGGACCAAGTAGTGCGGAGGTGTGTTTCTCACGAGGAAGGCGCCCAAATTTTAAAACATTGCCACGAGCGACCTGACGGTGGACATTACAAAGCTAATCAGACGGCTCGGAAAGTACTTGAAGCGGGCTTCTATTGGCCAAGCATCTTCAAGGATGCTCACGCTCATGTAAGTCATTGTGTACAATGTCAACGCTTAGGTAATATTTCCCGCCATAATGAAATGCCTTTAAATTCATTTTTAGAAATAGAAGTTTTTGATTTATGGGGGATCGACTTTGTTGGACCGTTTCCAATGTCCTTTGAAATTAAATATATTTTGGTAGTGGTCAACTACGTGTCACGGTGGGCGGAAGCACAAGCCCTTCCCATTAATGACGCCCGAGTCGTGACCCAATTTCTCAAAAAACTCTTTTCACAATTTGGAGCATCACGGGCGATAGTAAGTGATAGGGGAACTCACTTTTGTAACGCACAATTCACCAAAATTTTATCTAAATATGACGTTACACATAGGTTGGCCACTTCCCGACAGTAGTTTTGGTATTCAAAATTGTTGTTCAGCTTTTTTAAACATTAGTGTTGCTATGCTATGGTAAATGTTTTATGGTATAAATTTGGTTACATTTATTATTGTTATCATATTACCTTTAATTTTTTTTTGCGTGTTGTCTTTGCCAGACACATGCTTGCGTCTTGCACCTAGCCTCCAGTACCCCTTTACGTCTCGATGCCCCTTTTGTCTTCAATAACATAGGAAAACTCATCATATAAGTACTTGGTGGAGGAGAATTCGATAACTACAGGGAATCTACTCCCTCTAGCACTAATATCACATTTGTTGGTTAAAGATTGCTTCAAAATGGAAATGATAATGTTATAGGTGGTTTTACTTGTGACTGGTTTTAATGTTGCAGGTGGGAATATTACGAGAAGGCTACAGGTGGATTTGGAATGAAAATTTCACTTGATTTCTTTATGCAGGTCTTACACTGCTTTTATACTTGCGGGAGATACATCTAGACTCAATACAGAATTTTCTAGATTCATGCATATTACAGAAGTTTACAGAAATTTCTAGATTTATTTAGTTGGCTGTTGTGGGCTTCAGTGCAGGCTTGGCCCAAGACATATATTGGGCTTTTACACCCCCTCTAAGTCTGCACTGCTGAGTACTCCTATCTTTTTTCTTAATTCCATAAACCGCTCCTGAGGAAGAGGCTTGGTCATTAGGTCAGCGAGCTGCTGATTTGTTGGGCAAAACTGGATCTCGATCTTCTTCTTCTCCACGAGCTCTCTGATGTAGTGATGTTTTATATCGATATGCTTGGTTCTGCAGTGGTACACTGGGTTTTTGGAGAGGGCAATCGCTGCGCTGTTGTCGCAATGGATTATTACTCCATGCTTTTCTCCCCCTCTTTCTCCTTCGATCTCCTTCTTTAATTTCTGCAGCCAAACCGCTTCACAAGCGGCATTGTTTAGGGCTACGTACTCGGCTTCTGCGGTAGAAAGAGCAACAAACTTTTGCTTCCGCGAGCTCCATGATATGGGTTCGCCTCCTATGAAAAAGATGAAACCTCCTGTGCTTTTGCGATCTTTTGTGTCTCCTGCCCAATCAGAATCGGTGAAACCGTGAAGAGAGTTGTTGTGGCTGTTATGGTAAAGAATTCCATATTCTTTTGTTGCCTGCAGGTATCGAAGGATTCGTTTTGCTGCCGCGAAGTGATCCTTGGATGGATTGCTGATGAACCTTGCCACGATATTCACTGAGTTTTTGATCTCTGGTCGCGAGTTTGTAAGATAAATGAGGCTTCCGACTAAACTTCTATACTTTTCTTGATCTGCGCCTTCTTCCTGTTCTGTTTTTGGAGTTAATTTCTCGGTTGTTGACATTGGGGTAATTGCAGGATTGCAGTTCTCCATATTGTATTTTTTTAACAGCATTTTTGTGTAATGCTCCTGGGATATGAAGATGCCGCCTTCGAACTGTTTGATCTGGAGTCCCAGGAAAAATTTCAGGGACCCTAGATCTGTCATTTCGTACCTCATCTTCAGATTGTTTTTAAACTTCTCTATCTGTTTTTTGCTTGATCTTGTGAGAATCAAATCGTCTGCATACAAGCTTACAATAATTTTGCCTTCTGCTTCTTCTTTGATGTAAAGTGTTGGCTCAATTGGACTTCTAGCAAAACCTTCCTCTAGGAAGAATGTGTATATGTTGTGATGCCATGCTCTTGGGGCCTGTTTTAGCCCATAGAGTGCTTTGTGTAGTTTATATACTTTCCCTTCTTCTCCTCTCACTTCAAATCCTTGTGGTTGGCAGACATATACTTCTTCTTCAAGCTCTCCATTGAGGAAAGCCGATTTCACATCAAGTTGGTACACATGATATCGATTTTGGGCTGCTATGGCTAGTATTAGGCAAATTGTTGTTAACCTTGCTACCGGAGCATAGGTTTCATCATAGTCTTCACCTGGTCTTTGTGTGTACCCCTTAGCAACAAGTCGTGCTTTGTGTTTTAGAACTTTGTCAGCTTCATTTTGCTTCAGTTTATATATTCATTTGAGACCTATTATATCTCTATTCTTTGGTCTGTTGACTAAGACCCAAGTTTTATTTTTGTTTATTGCTGTTATTTCTTCTTCCATTGCTTTCTTCCACTCTTCTTTCTTTATGGCATCCTCAAAGGTTGCAGGAGTGCTTGATGCTAAGAAAGCAAATTCATTGTTTTGATATATTTCATGCAGTGAACGTACCTTGTGTGCCGATGATGATTCGTCTCCTGAATCAGAGTCTTCGGGCTCTCTTATTTCAATGTTGCCTAGGACAGAACTTGGCGGTGTCACTGGCTCAGCTGGTAGTTCTCTTGTCTCATTGTTGCCTTGGATGGAGCTTGGTGGTGTTCCTGGCTTAACCGGCAACTAAGTGATTTCAAGAGAAACGTAATCTGAGGCCCAATTCCATTCTTCTTCTTCATGGAACACAGCATCTCTTGATATAATGAGTTTGTTGCCCTTTGGCTCAAGCAGTCGATAGCCTTTGGTCTGATTGCTGTATCAGAGAAAAATGCATTTGATGCTTGTTTCTTCTAACTTGTCATGTTTTTCTATAGTCTTATGTGCATAGGCAATGCACCCAAAGACTTTGAGGTGAGACACGGATGGCTTGTGTCCATGTAGAGCTTCATATGGTGTTAAATTGATGAGGGCTTTAGTTGGAGATCGGTTGAGGACATATACTGTTGTAGTTGTGGCTTCTCCCCAAAATGATTTAGGGAGTGATTTTTGGATCAGCATTGCTCTCATCATTTCCACAATAGTTCGATTTCTTCTTTCGACGACGCCATTTTGCTGAGGTGAGGCTGGTGCGGTAAGCTCCCAGAGAATTCCAGCTTCTTGACAGTAATTGTTGAACTCTTTTGATAGGAACTCTCCCCCTCTATCACTTCTTAGGATTTTGATTTGTTTGTCAAGTTGATTCTCAATTTGAGTTCTGTAGGTGATAAAGTGGTTGAAGCTCTCAGATTTTTGCTCCAAGAGAGTAATCCACATGAATCGGCTGTAGTCGTCGACGATGAGCATGTAGTAGCGTTTGCCTCCCAATGACTGCGTCCTGACAGGCCCCCAGAGATCAATGTGAAGCAATTCCAGTGGCTGGGAGGCCCTCCTGTGCGCAGTTTGTGGAAATGGCAGGCGGTGTAACTTGCTCCGGGCACATGTCTCACACTTCAATTCAGTCTTTGGTAGGTTGGGCATCCCTTGTACTAGTTCTTTCATCAGGTGAAGGGAGTTTGTATTTATGTGCCCAAGCCTTTTGTGCCACAATTGGGTCGTCTTGCTATGCTGAGTACAGGATAGGGAAACTGGTTTTTGTGGCTGTAATTCTATGGTGAAAATGTTGTTGTGGTTTAAGTATGCTGTCCCAATTAGAGCATCAGATGCAGGATGGTATATCAGACATGCGTTGTCATTGAACACCACCTTGTGTCCTTTCCTTAGCAGCTGTCCTACACTAAGTAGGTTTTGAGTAAGGGTAAGGACAAAATGCACACCTTGGATTAATTTTTGAGCTCCTTCTGGGGTGATGACAGTTGCAGTTCCTTTGCCCTCTATTTTTACCTTCTTCCCGTCTCCCAGCATGACTTCTGACTTGTAGTTCTCATTGAGATCAATAAAGTATTCTCTCTTTTTTACCATATGGCTGGAACAGCCGCTGTCTACGAACCAAAGATAGGGAGTGTCTTTGTCTTTTGAGCCTTTGCAAGTGAATAAAAACTGGTCTTCTTCTGTTTCTGTGAATTTGGCCTCCTGTTTTTGTTTGAACCAGCAGTTCTTTTCAGAGTGGTTCTGAATTTTACATGTCTTGCACCGGAAGAAGCAATCTTTGGTGAGGTGGTTCTGTTTTTTGCAAATGTTGCAGGAGGGGCCAGAACTAGTGGCAGATTCCTTCTGCTTGTGCTGGGCTCTGTCTTCCATTCTTTGTTGATTTTTGAAGTTTTGTTTGGGAAATGTTTTTTCACATATTTATTTTTGAGATTCATTTTGGTCTGGAATATCTTTTCTATGGGTGTGTTATCCTTGAGAAGATCTTCATGTGACTGAAGTGAACCCAATAGTTCAGTTACAGTCATTACCTCAATATCATGTGCTTCCATAATTGCTGAGACTACATGGTTGTAGGTTTTTGGAAGGGATCTTAGCACCTTTTCTACTATCTGGGATTCTTCAAGATTTCCTCCCAGAGCTCTTATTTGGTTTGCCAAAGAGGTTAATTTGGCAAAGTATTCTTGAGAGTTTTCTCCTTCCTTCATTCTAATTTTGTCAAATTGTCTCCGTAGAGTTTGGAGTTTTATTTTTATTACCTTCTTATTTCCTTTGTACTCATTTTTGAGCCGATTTCATGCTTCTTGTGCTGACTTTGATCCCATAATCCTTGGATATATGGTAGAGGTGACACCTTGCTTTATCAGGTGTAATGCAAGTGCGTCCTTCATTTTGTCCTCCTTCTTGAACTTAGGAGCTTCTCCTTCTGCAGTTTTTCCGGTTGGTTTGAGGCCTTCGTCCACAATCTCCCATAAGTCCTGAGAGAATTAATAATGTTTTCATTTTGTCACTCCACTGTTCGTAGAGCTCTCCAGTGAACAGCGGGATGAATGGATGGGAGAATATGGGAAGCTTGGTAGATGATGATGCCATGGAAACTTGAAATACAACTCGATGATGTTGTTGAACCTGGCTCTGATACCACTGTTGGTTAAAGATTGCTTCAAAATGGAAATGATAATGTTATAGGTTGTTTTACTTGTGACTGGTTTTAATGTTGCAGGTGAGAATATTACGAGAAGGCTACAGGTGGATTTGGAATGAAAATTTCACTTGATTTCTTTATGCAGGTCTTACAATGCTTTTATACTTGCGGGAGATACATCTAGACTCAATACAGAATTTTCTAGATTCATGCATATTACAGAAGTTTACAGAAATTTCTAGATTTATTTAGTTGGCTGTTGTGGGCTTCAGTGCAGGCTTGGCCCAAGACATATATTGGGCTTTTATACCATTGACTACCTCTCCAGAGCATATCGCTAAACAGAGGTGTGGATAGATTCTCAAAAGTAGTTAGTTATCTTGGTGATTGAAAATCCTAATCGACACCCTAAAATTGATGTTGTGTGAGTTAGCACGTGGCAACTCGTCATACTTGGCGGTGGAGAATTCAATAATTGTAGGGAAGTTACTAGCATTGAGAGAACTTCTTTGCCTTTTCAATGTCTGGGATAATCTGATCCTAAAAAAGCACCATATTTTGGCTCTGTTTGGGACAACTTATGATGATGAATAAGCCGTTAATTGAAAATTGATGTTTGTATAGAGATTTTATAAAATCAATGATGAATAAGCAGTCGACTGTTTGGATAGTTTGGTCATAAGTGCTTATCTAAATTTCACATTTATTCATAAGGGTCTGTTTGTTTGGACGTGTTTTTTTTCGTTCGTGCACGATTTTTTTGCCTGGGGACGGTTTTTTGCTCGAGCGTGTTTTTTCACCCGTCACGATTTTTTTCGTCTGGTCAAGATTGTTTTCGCCCAAGCTCGATTTTTTTTCACTCAGACGTGATTTTTTTCGCCCGGACGCGATTTGTTCGCTCGGGCGTGATTTTTCACCAGGTCGCATTTTTTCGCTCGATCACGTTTTTTTCGCCCGCCCGATTTTTTTCAACCAGGCGCATTTTTTTCACGCGGGCGCGATTTTTTCGCACAACCGCGATTTTTTCGCCCGGACGTGTTTTTTTCGCTCGAGCGCGTTTTTTTTTGCTCGAGCGCGTTTTTTTCTGCCCGATCACGGTTTTTTCGCTCGGTCGCGGTTTTTTTTGCCGGGGCGCGTTTTTTTCGCTCGAGCATGCTTTTTTCGACCGGCCGCGTTTTTGTCCCGGGCGCAATTTTTTCTCACAGGCGCAATTTTTTCCCCATGATGCAATTTTTTGCCTGCACAAAAAAGAAAAAAAACTCCCGGATGAAAAAATCATGCCCGGGCAAAAAAAACACGCCCGGGCAAAAAAATACGCGTCCGAGCGAAAAAATCACTTCTCACCGTGCCTGGGCGAAAAAATCGCTTTCGGGTAAAAAAATCACTTCCGGGCAAAAAAATCGCTTCCGGGCGAAAAAATCGCTTCCGGGCGAAAAAATCGCTTCCGGGCGAAAAAATCGCGCCAGGGCGAAAAAATCGCGCCCGGGCGAAAAAATCGCGCCCGGGCGAAAAAATCGCGCCCGGGCAAAAAAATCGCGCCCGGGCGAAATAATCGGGCCCCGGCGAAAAAATCGCGCCCGGGCGAAAAAACCACGCCCGAGCGAAAAAATCTCGCACGGGTAAATATCGCGCCCGGGCGAAAAATATTGTGCATGGGCGAAAAAAAAACTCTTATGGGTGAAAAAAATGTGTCATAGCGAAAAAATCGCGTCAGGAAGAAAAGATCGCGTCCGGGCGAAAAGATCGCGTCCGGGCGAAAAGATCATGTCCGGGCAAAAAGATCGCGCCCGGGCAAAAAATTCGCGTCTTGGTGAAAAAATCGCGTCGGAATGAAAAAAAACATATCTGGACAAAAAATCACTCATATGATTTTTTAAGAGATAAGTGCTTATGAGAAGCCATAAGCTGGACTCGGATGGCTTATTAAAAATCAACTTATCATCAATTTTAAAATAAGTGATTTTATATAAGCTGCATAAACAAACAACCATAAAACTGCTTTTGCATTTTAAATATAGATTATTGATCAGCATAAGTTGTCCCAAGCAGAGCCTTTGACTTGCTGATTAACTTCTTCAAAATTAGACCATACAATTTGTATTCAAACTCATCCTGCTTATATCAGATGAATGCTGACTTGTTTGTTTGTCTCATCCAAAATGTGATCTCATCTTTAAGAATTTGTACAAAAGGACGATCATAGAAGAATTATCAACCTGCTCATTCTCAGTTGGGTACATCAAATGTGAAGGAAAAAAGGGTGGGGATTAATGTGTGATGGGCTCCACCTTAATTTATAAGGAAAAGGAAACCTCTATGATCCTCATCAATGGAGATCATGGGTGGGCCCCCCTAACCCCCATGATCTCTCATGGAGATCATGGGAGTGGGCCCCCTCTCTCCCCACCTTTAGGGGAAGGAACCGCCACCGGCGGTTCCCCTCCGGCCATGGCCGGCCGCGGCCATGGCCGGCCGCGGCCATGGCCGGCCGCGGCCATGGCCGGCCGCGGCCATGGCCGGCCGCGGCCATGGCCGGCCGCGGCCATGGCCGGCCGCGGCCATGGCCGGCCGCCATGGCCCGCGGCCATGGCCGGCCGCGGCCATGGCCGGCCATGGCCGGCCGGGCCTCGGCCATGGCCGGCCCCGGCCATGGCCGGCGGCGGCCATGGCCGGCCGCCATCATGGCCGGCCGCAGCCGTGGCCGGCCTCGGCCATGGCCGGCCGCCATCATGGCCGGCCGCAGCCGTGGCCGGCCTCGGCCATGGCCGGCCACCGCCGTGTCCGGCCACCTCCTCGCCGTCGGCGTCGTCCGGGCGGCCCCACCTCGGGATGACCTCCCCACCGTCCGATCGAGGGGGAGGCCCCGTCGGCCGTCCGATCGGGGCAAAACCACCCACTAACCCACTATGTTAGTGGTGGGGCCCGCCATAACTTCCCCCTGGAACCTATAAAAGGACCCCAGGGGCTCCTCATTTGATAACTTTCTCCTCCTACGCTTCCCCCTTCTTCTTCTTCCTCAGGTGGGAGCTCTCCCGTTTTCTCTGCCGGCGACCACCCCTCGTCGTCAACCACCAGCGGCCGCCTCTCGCCGCCAACCACCGACAGCCACCCGCGACCTCCAGCGGCCACCAACGGATACTAGCACCCGCCAACAGCTACCAGAACCTGTCATCGGCTATTGGCACCCCACCGGAGCTCAGTTACAAAGGAAACACTCCAAGGACTGAGAAAGACGCACAAAGGAAGCAGTGACAACCCTTGGACACGCGTCGCCTCTGAGCGTACGCGACTGAAGTATCTCGCGCATTCCACCGTCCAAGTCTCGTTGGCGTGGCAGTCTGTTGCCCACCAACGAGTGCACGCACTCTCTCTCTCCTCAAGATTGTAACGGGAGCGGCCTGTCGCCCCGATTCCCCCCATCAAATTGTAACCTCCAACAATCTAGTGGATTTTGATCGGCACCGACCCGGTCACGTGGTTTTTCACCCGGTTGAAGGGTTTTCCACGTTAAAACTTCCCGTGTTCATCCCTCATTTTTCAACTGACTGTGTGCGCGCTCGATCGCTCCGCGAGCTAAGGCGGTCCAAGAATATCCGGCCCGACCGGAGCATCGAGTTAGTCCGCAACAGTTTGGCGCCGTCTGTGGGAAACATTCCCAATATCCTTCGCAAAGCAAGTCCGTCGTCCCTACTACTGCAATGGCAAAGAGGAGTGCTCGCATAGCCGAAGGACCCGCACTTGGCGGACACACTGAGCCTGCACGATCTCACTCTCCGGTAGACGCACCGCTAACCACGGGAGCAGCCCTAGCTCCTGCGCCTGCCTGGGGAGGACGTATCCGCCAGATGGAAGAACTACAAACTGAAATGCTCACCTTACTCCGAAATTTGGGGGCACCAGTCATTCTCTCACTGCTGAACCCGACGCCAGAATCCCAGCAGAGAAAAGAGCAAACTAATACAGGACAAGAAGAGTGGCGTCAGCCTGCCCCTCGAAGGCAAGACCCCTCAGGAACTGGGGGCAGCATCTACCTCAAGGATACTCCCCTCCTAGCACCATCCACGTTGATGCAACCCATGCGGCACAGAATAAGCCGACATTCCGCCACCTAAAGACGCCTCAGCCATTTGAACAAGTTGTTTTACGACCATCAGAAGAGCTCCCTGCCCCCACCAGGCCTGGCCTACACAGAGAATACGACATAGAAAAGGAATTCTCGAGCACAAATAGCTCCCCCGTGCCTGCAACATCACTCCAGGAGATGTATGGTCACTACCTCACACGTCCTCGTCATGAAGAAAGCGCTGGAAACACAATGGCCCCTGGCACTTCTGCCACAAAGCAGGAACCAGATGAATACCTACCTAACAATAACTCACCTAGTTCCTGCACAGCCACGGGCGCGGAAATCCGTAGTTTCAGTGGGACAGGCAACCCACTCGCACACCTGAAGCATTTCGAAGCCATCATGCACGCTCGCAATGCCTCAGATCAACTCATGATCCGAGTATTTTCAACAACACTAATAGGAGAAGCTCGGACTTGGCTTCAATCCCTAAAAAGAGAAGATACTGACAGCTACATCGAGCTTGTCGCCCTCTTCATCAAAAGGTTCATGACGATCGAAAAGCCCTCACTAGAAAATCTGAGATCAGGCAGAAGACAGAAGAGGAAGAAAGAAGGTGAACCAACCCATACAATGCGAAAAGAACGACGCCAGAAGCTGAGTCGCCCCAATGGTAGTCAGCACAGCCCTCCGAGAAAGGGGGGGCAACATTCACTCCAGGAATACATCCCTCTGAATACTACCTGCACTAATGTGATGTATGCAATCCTGAATAATCCATCATTTCAACGACCAAGAGCGCCGCGGCCGAACCCCAAGGCAGACCAGGCAAGATACTGCGAATATCACCGAAGTCACGGCCACAACACGAACGAATGCAATGAACTAAAAGAAGAAGTCCAACGACTGACCAACTTAGGAGCAGTTGATCAATTCATATCAAGAAGAGGACCACCTAACAACCAGAACGTAAGATGCACGATGGTCAAGATTGGCGAACCACCCACCAAACTGAATCAGGTTCTAGTAGACAAGGAAGTCACCGCCAATATACTATTTTTATCAACTCTGCTTCAACTCAAACTCACCGCCGGATATCTCAAATTAACATCTGCAAGCGCTCGTGTTCTCGGGGATCACCCGGTACCAATCATCGGCACCATCACTCTGCCAGTCACTCTCAAAGATGCACACCGACAGACATCCTACGACGTGCAGTTCGTCGTCGTCCAAGCTGATTCCGACTACACAGCAATACTCCAGCAGTCACTTTGGGATGTCTTCCAATCCTGTTCAAGCCACCTCCATCCTTAAGCCGTTTCCTTCATTTGTTTATTATGTTTATTAAAAATTATAGAAATCCGCCCGTCTGAGCTAGTAAGAACTATCCAAATGGCCTATATCTCGTCTTAAACTATTTAAACCGTGGCACCAACCCCAGACATGTTACCACCATTCTTAAATTACTTCATTCATATTATTCTTCTCTTTACTTATCTTAACAGTACAAGAACCGAGAAAATGACTCGCCCGCATAGAGATCATACAATCATATGAAACATATGGCGCTAATCAGAGCAACACCGTGGGGGCCTGCCCCCCTCACGAAGAAGCCGCGAGCCTGTCTCGCGCGAAAAGTCGTGGACCTGTTCCACGCAACACCGTGGGGGCCTGCCCCCCTCACGAAGAAGCCGCGAGCCTGTCTCGCGCGAAAAGCCGTGGACCTGTTCCACGCAACACCGTGGGGGCCTGCCCCCCTCACGAAGAAGCCGCGAGCCTGTCTCGCGCGAAAAGCCGTGGACCTGTTCCACGCAACACCGTGGGGGCCTGCCCCCTCACGAAGAAGCTGCGAGCCTGTCCCGCGCGAAAAGCCGTGGACCTGTTCCACGCAACACCGTGGGGGCCTGCCCCCCTCACGAAGAAGCCACGAGCCTGTCTCGCGCGAAAAGCCGTGGACCTGTTCCACGCAACACCGTGAGGGCCTGCCCCCCTCACGAAGAAGCCGCGAGCCTGTCTCGCGCGAAAAGCCGTGGACCTGTTCCACGCAACACGGTGGGGGCCTGCCCCCCTCACGAAGAAGCCACGAGCCTGTCTCGCGCGAAAAGCCGTGGACCTGTTCCACGCAACACCGTGGGGGCCTGCCCCCCTCGCGAAGAAGCCGCGAGCCTGTCTCGCGCGAAAAGCCGTGGACCTGTTCCACGCAAC
Source organism: Platanthera zijinensis (assembly GCA_039513925.1). Lineage (NCBI taxonomy): Eukaryota > Viridiplantae > Streptophyta > Magnoliopsida > Asparagales > Orchidaceae > Platanthera > Platanthera zijinensis. The sequence continues at coordinate 69,871,848 of CM077097.1, read as the reverse complement.
ACCGTGGGGGCCTGCCCCCCTCACGGAGAAGCCGCGAGCCTGTCTCGCGCGAAAAGCCGTGGACCTGTTCCACGCAACACCGTGGGGGCCTGCCCCCCTCACGAAGAAGCCACGAGCCTGTCTCGCGCGAAAAGCCGTGGACCTGTTCCACGCAACACCGTGGGGGCCTGCCCCCCTCGCAAAGAAGCCCCGAGCCTGTCTCGCGCGAAAAGCCGTGGACCTATTCCACGCAACACCGTGGGGGCCTGCCCCCCTCGCAAAGAAGCCGCGAGCCTGTCTCGCGCGAAAAGCCGTGGACCTGTTCCACGCAACACCGTGGGGGCCTGCCCCCCTCACGGAGAAGCCGCGAGCCTGTCTCGCGCGAAAAACCGTGGACCTGTTCCACGCAACACCGTGGGGGCCTGCCCCCCTCACGAAGAAGCCACGAGCCCGTCTCGCGCGAAAATCTGTGGACCTGTTCCACGCAACACCGTGAGGACTTGACCCCCTCACGAAGAAGCCCTCATACAAACTAGGCCGCGAGCCAGGCCCACACACTAAGCCATGGGTCACTCCCATACTAATACACCATGACAAAGATCAACTCCCATCAACAACCATCCCGTGTCAAAATGCATCTGTGCAAAGCGCAGGATAACGACATACATGTAAGGCTATCATAGAAAACAATGAATTGGAGCCCTAACGGCAACAATCTCAAAAGCTATAACAGAAGCAAATGACTACAAATAAATGACGAGACATACAAAAGCAGATAAGCACTACAGCTACTCATCATCAGCATCCGAGCTAGAACGCTCATCGTCTGAAACATCCGCAAAGCTGAAACTGGAAGTATCACACCCGAGATGCTTCCCTATGAAGCGAAAGGCCTTCGAAACACCACGACGAAGCGCTAACTGGCGTATGTCATCCATCTGAGGCTCCACTTCCTTGGACCAAATGTCATCACGAACCTCCTCCGCGATCAGGCTACGATCCCGCATATAGTCCAAGGACTCCAGGTACTCCGCAAGACCTGCGGCCTTCAATTCAGATGTATGGTCATCCGAAGATAACATCTCTACCTGCGCCCTCGCCGCACAAAGCTGGGTCTCAAGGCCTGAAACCTCACCTCGCGCCGCATGCAACTGAGTCTCCAAGCCAGATATCTCCTCCCTCGCATACTTCAACATTTGGGCAGTCCTCTCCACCACGGCTTTCTCCACGTCCAAGGAAGCACGCACGTCTTCTAGCTCGGACTTCAGCTCTGACCCAACTCGATGATACTGCGCGATGTCCCGGTCATGTTCTTCCTTGAGAGAAGAGAGTGAGCCCATCGACAGTCGAAGCTTCTCCTGCAAAGCGAGATAGCCATCCTTCAGGCTCACGTAATGATCGTTCCAGGTGACCGCTATCTGTGCCTGAGTCTCGATCTGCAAAAGGAAAACACGCAATTAGCCGCCTTCAAACAAAAAATAAAAGAAGAAGGAAGAAACAGTAAGGCACCAACTTACCGCGTCACTCATCGCCTTCAAAGAGGAAGACATCCGAGGAACCGCTGCGCTAGCAAGCGCCCGTGGAGTCGGGGAAACAGGTAACTGCGTCTCTGGGACTGAATCATCAGAGGCTACCACCACAACGTCAACATCACTATCGGGGGTCATAACCGCTTTTCTCTTGCGGCCTCCTCCCTGAGAAGACGACACCACCCGTCCCGTGCCAACAGAAATACCACATCCCAACAATCGCTTCTCTTCGACAAACGCATATATGTTGAAGAGACGATTAGCCAATTCACGAGGCTCGGAAAACCCCAGCACAGGAGAGAAGTCTCGCTCCCTCCCTTTCACACGGCGACAACGATCGGGAAGCGCATTCCACACCTCAGGAAGACCCCAGGAGTTCTTCACATATCCGAACAAAGTGTTACCATGACGGCGATCTTTGCGAGACTCAAACTCCAGCCAAACCTTGTTGCTGCGCACCTCGATCCGCTCACCACCATCAAAGCGCACGTCGCACCAATCACGGCACTGTTATAAAGAAAGAGAGCCCCCATGCTCACGAAGAAAAGCAATCAAGCCCATGATACGAATAACCCCGGTTGGGGCAAACTGGGAAATAGGAACTCCGCAAAACTTCAAAATCTCCACCACCTCGTCGCAGGGAGGAAGACGGAAACCAGATCTGAGCGACACTTCGCAGACAGTCAGCCAACCACGGGGAGGATTTTGAACCCGCTCCTCGGGACGCGGGATCCTCACCTCCAAGTCA